>CM076570.1:1081575218-1081976841 GCA_034641835.2 Pinus albicaulis | reverse complement strand
AATTTGAATTGATTCCAAGCGCATATTGTAGAATAGATATCAGTATTCGGTACTAAAATCCCCCCTAAAAAGAATTCAATGCCCATTAAGCCTTTAAAAGGATCTACTATGAATCATGAAGACGAAGAATTGCAACATCACATGTCAAAATTACAAGAGCAAGTGCACCAAATTTCGCTCTCGCAAAGAGCAACAAAAAATGAAATGGAAGTTTTGAAGAAAGGCATGGAAGCTAAAATTGGTGGTTTGAAGAAAGGAATGGAAGGGATGGAAGCTAAGATGGATGATATAAAAGAAAAAATGGAAGACAACATGGAAAAAATGAAGAATGATCTAAAAGCAGACATGGAAGGTTTGACAAAGTTGATACAAGAAATGTTTCCTAATGGCAAAAATATAGTAGAGGAAACTCATGGTGAGAACAAAATAAATATTAATCATGATTTATAAAATCTAATGTTGGATGGAAGAACCACATATTCCAAAGATGGATATGAGGAAGTTTGATGGCAAGGATCCCGTAACATGGATACTACAGATGGAGCAATATTTTGATCTCAATAATGTGCAAAACACACAAAAGGTATGCATTGCAAATTTACATTTAGAACAAAATACATTTGTATGGTATTGATGGCTTTGCTCCTGTAAAAAATTGTCACTTTGTCAATTTTTACGAAGGAAATGATAGCACATTATCAAGATACAAAGAGCAACACCTTCTTTAGGCAATTGATAAATCTCAAACAAAAGGGCTCATTGGTGGAGCACATTGAGGACTTCCAAAAATTCAATATAAGGGTAACTGATATTCCAGAGGAACATAGGATTTATGTCTTCATAGGGACTTTAAAGGATAACATCCAACATGAAGTTCATGTTTGGGAACCTGATTCATTGGAGAAGGCATTTAAATTGGCAAGAAAAACTGAATGTAAAATTATGGCGACAAGGAATCCTACCACTCACTTCTATAAAGATGGAAGTGTTGCTACTCCTAGACTTCCACAACCTACAAGGTTGACACCACAACAATTGGAATAAAAAATAGCAAAAGGGCTTTGCTATATTTGTGATAGCAAATACACTAAAGGTCATAAATGTACTGAGAAGGAATTATTTTACGAAGATTGTGAAGAGGAGGAAGAAAACGAACAAGAAACTTAAAAAGAAGAGGTTATACGCCAGGAAACAACCCTAGAAGAAGAAGAAATGAGTGTAACCATATCATGTAATGAATTGCCAGGTATTACCACTCCTCAAACTGTTAAGATAGAAGGACATATAAAGAAGAAAAAGGTAATAGTGTTGATTGATTCGGGTAGTACCCATAATTTTATTCATTGTAAGGTAGCCAAGGAATTGAATTATTTCCTATACCCAGCACCAGAATGTCAAGTGATGGTTGCAAATGGAGGAACTATAAATTTCTCTGGAAAATTTCATAATATCAAGCTAACCATGGCGGAATATGTATTGAATAGTCCAATTCTTTCCATTCCAATGGGAGGTGTTGATGTTGTACTAGGAGTACAATGGTTACAATCTTTGGGAACGAGATCTTTTAATTTTCCAGAAATTTTCTTGAAAAAAAAATTGGAAGGAAAGGAAATAGAATTATGGGGTATCACAGGGAATCCGGGAAAGATAATAAGCTCTAATTTCATGACAAAGCTTCTGAAGAAAGAACAACAAGGCGTAATTGCACAATTATTCTCACTAGAAGTTCCAACATCAAAATCATCTAATTCTCTAGATCTCCAAAAATTCTTGGACAATCATTCCAAGGTGTTTGAAACTCCCAAAGGACCCCCACCTATTCATGATCATGATCCTGCTGTTCATTTGATTCCAGGAAGTGTTCCTCCAAACATCACGCCTTACAGATATCCTTATGTCCAAAAGAGCGAATTGAACGTATGATTGTAGAAATGTTAGACGCTAGTATAATTCAACCTAGTCAAAATTCTTTCTCTGCACCAGTAATGTTGGTGCACAAGAAGGATGGATCATGACACATGTGTCTGGATTATAGGGAGCTCAATAAGCTCACTATTAAAGATAAATTTCCCATTCTTATGATTGATGAATTATTGGATGAATTACATGGAGAAATTTATTTTACCAAGTTGGATCTTCGTTCAGGATATCATCAAATTAGAATGAAGACAGAAGATATTCCAAAAACAAAATTTCGAACTCATGAGGGTCATTATGAATTTTTTTTCATGCCTTTTGGCCTTACCAATGCACCTTCTACATTTCAAGGGTTGATGAATTCCATTTTCAAACCCTTCCTTAGAAAATCGGTGCTAGTATTTTTTGATGATATACTAATCTACAATAGGTCTTGGAAGGATCATGTTCTACATGTTGACAGGGTGCCCAAATTATTGGAGGAGAAACAATTATATTCAAAAACATCCAAATGTTTCTTTGGAGTACAAGAGGTGGAATATCTGGGTGATATTGTATCTCATGAGGGTGTTAAGGTAGACCCTAACAAAATTAAATCCATTAAGGAGTGGAAAGTCCCCACAAACATGAAGAAGTTGCGAGGATTTCTCAGGTTAAAAGGGTATTATCACAAGTTTGTTAAGAACTATGGGAGAATAGCAGCACCTCTAACAAAATTATTGAAGAAAGATGCATTTTCATGGAATCCTAAAGCAATTAAGGCCTTTGAACATCTTAAAGAAGCAATATGCCTAGCACCGGTCTTAGCTACGCCAAACTTCACAAAAACCTTTGTTGTGGAATGTGATGCTTCAGGAAATGGAATTGGTGTTTTTTTAATGCAATAAGGAAGACCCGTTACTTTTGAAAGCCATCCAAACAAAGGAAAGTATTTGCAGAAAGCTATTTATGAGAAGGAAATGTTGGCAATACTACATGCACTAAAGAAATGGCGACCTTACCTAATGGAAAGAGACTTCAAGGTAAAAACTGAACATGATAGTCTTAAACAATTTTTGGAACAAAGAATATCTTCAGAAGGGCAGCAAAAATGGGTCACAAATTTGTTGGGTTATGACTTTGAAATCATCCACAAAAAATGGAAGCTAAATTTTGTCAAAGATGCACTCTCAAGCAAGGATGAATAGGTGGAAGCATTGCTTTGTGCCATTTATATTATCCAACCAGATTGGACAATTGAAGCAAGGGACGAATGGAGGAAGAACGAAGAAGTGTGGACACTCATTCAAAATTTGCAGCAAGATCCTAGTACATATGATACATTTAGTTGGAAAAATGATTCCTTATGGTACAAAGATCGCTTATATATTTGTAAGAATGCCCAACTAAAACAAAATATTCTTTTGGAATTTCACATTTCTCCTTTAGGAGGACACTCGAGATTTTTAAGAACTTACCACGGAGTGAAGAAAGAATTTTTTTGGGATGGCCTTAAATATGATATTCAAAATTTTGTGGCGTAATGTTTGGTTTTCCAACAAAATAAATTTGAGACAATTAAGACCTTGGGTCTTCTACAACCTTTATCCATTCCAAGTCAACATTGGGAGGATATTTCAATGGATTTCATCACTGGTTTACCTAAGCTCGAAGGAAAGAGTGTCATCATGGGGTAGTTGATAGACTTACCAAGGAAAGAGTGTCATCTTGTTTGGGTACTCAACTAGCTCATAGCTCTTCATATCATCCTATTAGCCATCTATAATAGTTTGTCAAAGAAAAAGATGGCTTTGTGACCTCAAGCCTTCAAGAGATAGTTTCCTTTGAAAACCTATCATATTTTGAAGTCTTATAATGTTTTTTATCCTTTGAATTAATCTTCACTGTTGTTTCACTATAAGCCCTCAAGGACCTGCTGTTCACCAAGAGAAAACTACTTATAAAACTCCATTTCTCACCATTCACCCCTCCATTTCACTCCCACAAAATCTCCATTTTCATCCTTGCTTCCCTCACCAAATCCCTCAAAAACACCTTCATTTAACCCCTAAATCACCTTAACCCTCTTCTAAACCTTATATCTCCCATTTATTTGGTTTAAATCCATCCACTTTAACCTACCGAAACCCCATTTGGCCTTAAAAATCACTATTTTTGGGCATAAAGCATTCTTCCGCAATATAAAGGTTTTTAAGCCCCCAAGGGCTTATATCTTTCAGCCCTCCATCTCATATGTCCTAAATCCTCACGACCGGGTGCTTAAAAACATAAACTCTTGTGTTAAAACCTTACCCTCTATTTATTTTTCCATTCCCTGACAGCATGGTTTCGACTAAATATGGAGCATTGATCTTCACAGATCAATGGCCATCAGGCCATCCTTCCCTCCACCCGTTCACTTACCATGCTTTCCTCCTTTCAAATAACCCGCTCCATATTTGAATCTCAACCATCCATTCAGGTGATCCGATGATCGGGACCTCACCCGATAACCCATTTAAACCATCCACTACACGACAAAACAATTGACGTCACCATAGACCCCACCATACATACACCGCGCAGCTCTTCACCTGTCGCGCTCAACCATTACCATTGGATCTGGAGCTTCCGATCCAACGGTCAACGATCAATATCATGCAAATTTTGGCCTCTCCCCATAATGAGCTACTTTCGCGCGATAAAAGTGGTTTTAGAAATCCACGTGTCGAACGCTAACACATATTGCGTTCCTTTCGGTTAATACCGCTTACCCCTCAGAGCCCGCGCGAAAACCACCAATGGTTTTCCTGAAACCACTAATCCTCAATTCGCACCATATTTTCAAATTAAACCCTGGTTCTGTGTTTTACCACAGAAACCCATTCTCTGCTGCAAATCCCTCCCTCCTCACAGCTCCTAAACGCTTCCATGAACCCTCCAAAGCAGTTTTAACCAATCATTCGTAGGATTTAATTAACTTTGTGTGCTCTATGCAGGTTTAATAAAGTTCAAGGTTAAAACCCTCCCGCAAATAATTACAGTGACATGGGCCAAGGATGACGATCCTCATGGCCCTGGTTACAAATTTAAAGGGTTTTGAATTCTAAATTACATGTTTAAAAAAAAAAAAGGTTGATAAGTCATGATTATCGGCTTTCTAAACAAATTCTCCAGCAAACCCTCTGCGTACCTGCAAAATAGCAAACACAGTCAACATCAGTTAATAATAGAGTATCAGTGTCAAAGATGAAGATCAAAGCATAATTGAAGGATTAAAGATGTTAATCAAAGCTTAAAGGATAAAGGCATGAACCCTGAAATCAAAGGCCTAATCCACAAATGAAGACAGATCCAAAAAACCTCGAATGCCACATCAAAGGGGCTAATTGAATCCCCAGCTACCATATTGCCACTTGTAACCTATCTGCCTCAAAGGAATACCCAGATCAAATCTCAGTCAAAAAACATTAAGGCCAAAGGCTGCTAACAGTTATTACAAGCAAAATCAAATATTTCACACTGACAGCAAAGTTATTGTAAAAGATAAAAAGATCCTTAAAGTCAATCTTTTTCACCCATTAAGCCTGAAAAGCAGAAAACAAAGTTAATGAAACAGGGTTGTAAATTGAATGCTTTCTTGCCTTATGCCTTGCATAGTTTTCAAGGCTAGGAGTTGCATTTAGTATAGAATTAATGATATCTAACCCTAGAACTCTTCCACCTCCTCTTTCTTCTGTAAATATTTTTGAAGAAGATGGTTGATTGTTGGTTGGTCACTAGTTGTAACATTGGAACTCTTTGAAATAATACATAGTCTGTCTGAAGTTGAGGAAGAAATTGAAGTCTTGGAAGCTTGATGATGTTGTGACATGCTTGTTCTTGAGAAGGATCTATCATTGGATCCTTGAGCTTGGCTGTTGGTGATGTATTCTGAACTGTCTGTTGTTTTTCCTGTTTTCATTTTGTTCCATAAATTCTTACTACAGTAGGGTGAAAAGTTTAGGCTAAGAAATGACTCCTGGAAGCACCTTAGACCTGTTTATCCTTCACTGTTTCATGTTTTCTTCTGATGATGAATTTTAGAGTTTTTAATCATTATCTTGAACCCTTATGCTCATTTATTTCTCAAATAGTTCAAATAGTTGGTTCCAGCATGATTTATGGTTTTCCCTGCTTGTCTGTTGCCACTTGAAAGTTGTTTTTGAAGTTTCCCTTTGAAGTACCATTTTTTATAGTTTTCCAAAGAGGTCTGTTTTGATCATACCCTTTGTTACTGCTTAAATAATTGTTTTAAAGGTATTTATAGTTGTAATCATAGATGTGTTAGGTGATCCCTCTTCTATGACTGCAATTATCAGTGAATCTTTCATGTTTTCTAACTCCTTTGAAATAAAATATTTGAGGAAATAAGATGTGCTCCTGAATCTTAGATTTCATTTTAAAAGTTGTCTTGAAGTCATTATTTTCTTAAAGTGTGGTTTGTAGAATTCATGGTTAGCCCTGTCTATCAAATACCTCTTTATGTTCAAGTTATGTTTTTAATTTCCCTTTGTTGAGAATTAAAACTCTCTTTTCAAATCATTGATGTCCATCTCATTCACAAAAACTAAAGGATCCTGTGGCCAAGTTAGATTTCCCCTTTGATATCCCATATCCCTTTATGAGCCTGTTACCAACTTCATTTTGACTCCATTGTCCAATGAAACCGATACTTCTTCTTTCCATCTATACTACCTATACCTTTCATGTTCTGCTATACTAATTCAACCAAACAAACAAACAAAACAAAACAACTTGCACTTAATAACTAGTCTAAAATCAATAATTAAAAGAAAACAAGATATATATTTGCAAAACACTTGAGAGACCCCTCTCTGAGAACAGGAGGACTAGATCCTGGAACTCTAAAGATTGGTTCTGATGTTTCCTTGTCTTTTGGTTAGCCAATCTATCAAAACACAAGACTCAAACATAATGGCGATCACGGTGGGACCTATTGAGTATATATTTGTTGAATATCTCTTAAGCTCTTTAGACCCTTAGTTTGACAAAGAATACCCTAGGAATCTGTTATCCCACCTCATCACCAACATAATGGCGATCACAGTGGGACCTATTGAGTATATAGTTGCTTGAATACCTCTTAAAACTCTTTAGGCCCTTAATTTGACAAAGAATACCCTGGGAATTGTTATCCCACCTCATCACCAACATAATGGCGATCAAAGTGGGACCCATTGAATCTATGATAGCCTAAAAAACTATTATAAACTCTTTAGTCCTACAAATCTCTAAGAAAATCAATTAGTGAGCCATAGAGTAGACTCTGTTTGTTTGAGCACCTTAGCTAAGGGTTAAAATTAGACATAGGACATTCTCATAACCATAGAAATATACAAAATCCAAAAATATTTCAGATTGGCTTCATAATAAACATGGTGGTGGAACCATAAAACATTTTACCTTCAAAAAAGCTAAAAAGTTTCCACTTGGCGACTCCATTAGCCCCAGTAGGCCTATTACCCATCTAGATCTCCATATTTCCTTAAGATTGTGTTAACCAACCTTGAGGAAGTTTAGAAGCCTAGTCCCATACTAGATAAGACATTGTGAGAGGCAATACTTTCAAAACAATCCTAAAAAACTTTAGCCTCTCTCATTTTTGAAAAAGCAGTCTGGCTTCACATAGGATCAACACTAGATCTCATCCAGATCTTAATCCTCCTTCAATAGTTGACAATCCAAAGATAATTCTATGGCATACTTCTAATTCTGGAAAATTAGCTACTAATAGGAGCCTCTTAAGAACAAAATCTGTCCCTGAAAACCTTGTTGCCTTAGAGGATTTACACTTTGACTTACATCATCCAAAGAATATTTTTAGAACCAGATCTTAAAGTGATTCAAACCAAGCTAATTTTGAAATTGCAGGTTTGCAACAGAGCTTTAGTAGAGAAGCCTCACCTTCTACTTCTCCTGATTCCTAGCTTCTTCATCACTTTAGCCTTTTCCATAACAAATCTGCTCAAAACCATTTTGCTGGCCCAAGTGTTTCTTCCACTCCAATCCATACTACCACTGTTCAAAACACTCCATTTCAGCCCACTTTCCCTCTTGTAAATCCACCCCTTGTAAATCCACCTTTCCTTCCAGCCATGGCAGCATGGTATGCCCCACTAGTGTTACCAAAACCTGTGGTTCCCTTACCAAATGACTATCAATCTAAAATTCCCCATTTCACCGGAAAAGAATCTACCACAGCTCAACAACATGTAGATATGATGGAAAATGCATTTGATTACATGGAAATAGAAGATGAGACCATAAAGATGAGAATATTTGCCCAAAGTTTAGGAGGAGAAGTAAATAAGTGGTTCAAAAACTTAACTCCTAACAGCATCGATGATATTTCTTATTTACATCAAACATTCATAAACAAATGGGAAATAAAAAAGAACCCTCTCCAAATATTAGCAGAGTATAGTAATCTTAAAAGAAATCAAGGGGAGAGTGTTCATGACTACTCCACTAGGTTTAACAGTGTTTACAATGCTCTTCCACCTCACATGAAACCTCCCCAAGGCATGGCTTTAGTAAAATATCCTGAAGGCTTTGATGCTGAAATGGCCTATCAACTAAGGGAGAGAGATTACTTAACTCTAGAAGACATGCAGAAGGGGGTTGTAAGTGTAGAAGCAAACTTAATTGAGAAAAGAGCTAGGGTAAGATCAGAGAAGAGGGTAACTTATAAATATGACACTACACCCTCATCCTCATCTTCTGATGCCAAGATTGACAACCTGGTAAAGGTAATGGAAAGAATGCTTGAAAAGATCATCTTGAATGATAGAGTGCCACCAAGAGAAAATCAAAACAACCCCCAAAACAGAAATAGAAATCAAAATTTTAGAAGAGAAAATAATCAAGATAGGCAAAGAGATAATGACCAACAAATTAGACCTCCCTTCCAACAAAACTATGTAGACCAAGACGAGGAAGAAAGGGAGATTGAAAGATTGGGAGAAAATAATGTAAACTTGATTGGATCAGACAATGAGGATGATGTCTTCCTCACTGAAGAAGAACAAGGTTTCTTCTCCTCAGAACAAAATGAAAACACTTATGAGGGTTTTGAAGGTTATAGGTTGGGGTTTGAGAATGCAATCATGGAGGTGCACAAACAATATGATCTTAGGAGCAAATGGAACATAGATAATTCAAAAGATAAGAACACTAGCACTGTTGTTAGGAAAAATGCAGAAAATCAGCCTAAGAAAACAACAAAGAAACCCAACATTTTGGCTAAGAAAACAGATTTAAACAAAGAGAAAAGTAGCCAGCCAAATGTTGAACAAAGCAGCCCTAGCACTTCAGCTAGCAGCCCTAACAAACTTGTCCCAAATAGCAGTCCAAACAAAGTTTATCAAATCAAAATTGCTGAAAGGAATTCAATCGAAAAAACAGATATAAATATGACAAAATCAATAGTTCCTTTCAGCCTTGAGGGAGAGATTGCAAAGATAAAAATTACCATACCTCTAGCTGAACTAGTAACCCAAGAAGTGTACAAAAACCAAGTTTTGAAAGCTTTGAACTCAGGAAGTGACACTGATACGTTAAACTTGATAAATGACAAACCTGAGTTGTTGTTTGGTCCAGAAGTTGAAGGAAAATACCAAGAAGGAGCTGTCCCTCCCTTCTATGTCAGTTTGAATATACATGATAGGATATTACACAATGCCATGTTAGACTCTGGAGCTTCACATAATCTTATGCCCAAAGTAGTAATGGAAAGCTTAGGCTTAGAAATTACTAAACCATACAAGGATCTATATTCCTTTGATTCAATTAGAGTCAAATGCTTGGGTTTAATCAATGATTTGTGTGTAAACTTATCTCAAATCCCTACTAAGAATATAGTAATGGACATAGTGGTAGATGACATTCCCCAAAAATATGGCATGCTTTTATCAAGATCATGGGGAGCTAAACTTCAAGGGAACCTTCAAATGGATATGTCTTATGCCACCATCCCAATATTTAACCAAAGCAAAAGATTATACAGGGAATCCCACATGAAATACATGGTGAGCAACATAGATAAACCAAACAACTCTCCAATATATTCCATTCAGTCAAGTTTAGATTCCTTTATCTTGTACAATGAAGATGAAATCACTCAACAAGAAAAGGAAAACAAAGAAGAAATCAGTTTACCAGATAAATCAAAACTGCCCTCAACTCATATACAAAACATCAGCAATTCTCAGCAGCAAGAAAATGAAAATAAGACAGAAATACTTTGGATAATAAACTTTGATGGGTCTTTTAATAAGACAAGTGTAGGGGTATGTGTATGGATTCACAATACAAATCAGGGTTATTCATATAAATTAGACTTTCCATGCACCAATAACATTGCTGTATATGAAGCCCTGCTCCTTGGCTTGCAGTTGCTTAAACAACTAGAAGCCCAGAAAATATCAGTCCTAGGAGATTCTAAACTCATCATTAGACAAATCAAAAAAGAATATTCAGCTAAAACCCAAGAATTAGAGAATATCAAAATGCTGCCCTCGATTTATTAAAGACCTTTGAAAAATATGAACTCATTTTCATTCCAAGAGCACATAATCATCTAGCAAATGAACTTGCCTTCAATTCCAGCAATTGCCAAGTACCTCAGATAAATGAACATCTTGACATAAAGGTCTAAAACAGGCCTGCAGTGCCTGACAATGAGGACCACTGGCAAGTTTTTGACACTGAAAACACATAGATGATTTCCTAAAATCAGAAAGTGATTTTGCCATACCAGCATTAGAAACCAGCCATGAAGAAAACTGTTTGGATAATGAAAAAATCCCAGAAACAGAAATGACATATTCTACTGATATAAATCACTGTGAGAATCTTTTTGAAGCAAAATTAATTGACAACGCAGACCAGAAAGACTCAGAAGTTTTACAATGCAAGAATGATACAATTCCAAGAGGTCTCACACCTTTAGAACACCTTTTTGACTTTAATGATGTAGCCAAAGAACCAAGAATGGAGCCTATGGAAACATATGTAGAAGAACATAACATAGGTAGCCTAGCAGAACCCAAGATGATCAAAATATCTAGCACACTCCTAGCTCATATAAAACTGCAATACATAGAGATGTTCAAAGAATTTAGAGATGTGTTTTCTTGGGGATACAAAGATCTGAAATCTTATGACACTTGCATCATTCAACACAAAATTCCTCTTAAGGAAAATCAGAAACCTTTCAAACAAAAACTAAGGAGAATAAACGTTGTTTTATTACCTTTAGTCAAGAAAGAAATTGAAAAAATGTATGATGCTGGGATTATAGTATCCCTTAGATATTCAGAATGGGTGTCAAACCTAGTTTCTGTTAGGAAGAAGACAGGGGAAATCAGGCTCTGCATTGACTTTAGAAATCTAAATAGAGCCTCCCTAAAAGAAAACTACCCCTTGCCCAAGATGGACCATATACTTCAAAGGGTAGTTGGGTCAAAAATAATATCATTGTTGGATGGGTTCTCAGGGTACAATCAGGTGTTAGTGCTCCCAAGTGATCAACACAAAACTGCTTTTACTACACCTTGGGGCACCTTTATGTATGTCAAAATGCCATTTGGTTTGATGAATGAAGGGGCCACCTTCCAAAGGGCCATGGACATAGCCTTCTTAGAAGATATTGGCTATTTTATAATCATTTACCTTGATGACATAACTGTTTTCTCAAAGACTGATGAAGAACATTTGATTCACTTAAGAAACGTTTTTGAGAAATGTAAGAGATTTGGATTATCTTTGAACCCCAAAAAGACACTCTTTGGTATCCAAGAAGGCAAGCTTCTTGGTCACATAATTTCAGAAGAGGGAATCATAGTAGACCCTAAAAGGATTGATGGCATATTGAAAATTAACCATCCAAGAAGCCTCAAAGAATTACAATCTTTCATTGAAAAGATTAATTTTTTGAGGAGGTTTATCCCCAACCTTGCTGAGCTATTAAGAAACATTACAAACATGCTTAAGAAAGAGGTAGGTGTGAAATGGACTACACAAGCTAAACAATCATTTGAACTAGTTAAACAAGCTCTCACTCAAACACCAGTCTTGATTAGTCCAGATTTCACCAAAGACTTTTATATATTTTCTTTTGCATCTGAACATATAATAGCTGCAGTATTACTTCAAAAGAATGACTTGGGGCAAGAACAACCAATATCCTTTTTTAGTAGGGCCTTAAGAGATGCTCCTCTCAAATATAACATCATGGAGAAGCAAGCCTTAGCATTAGTGAAAGCATTAAAAGACTTTAGAGTCTACATTTTACACTCTCACATAATTTCTTTTGTTCCACATACTGTTGTCAAGGAAATTCTAAGTCAAGACCCTGATGGTAAAAGGGGAAAATGGATTGCCACTATTCTTGAATATGACTTAGAAATCAGGCCCACCAAACTAATCAAAGGCCAGGGATTAGCAAAACTCATGGCTGAGTCAAACTTCCAAGCACTAGATATGAATATGGTGGATGTGTTGGAAGAATTCACTACTCTCTTCATTAATGAAACATTTCTTAATTCACTTTGGTATGCTGACATCATTTATGTACTCTTGTATTTAAATACCCCTCCTTCTTTGTCTAAAACTAAAGCTAGATTTTTGAAACAGAAGGCTTTAAATTATTGCATATTAGATTGGGTATTATATTGGAAAAGTGTTGTTGGAATCTTGCTTAAATGTTTACTTCAGGATGATGCAGGAAAAATCATGCATGAGCTGCTTGAAGGAGAATGTGGAGGACACCACTACTGGAAGGCCACAGCAAATAAAATCCTCAAATCTGGTCACTATTGGCCCACCCTTTTCCTAGATACTCATAAGTTAGTCATGTCTTGCCATAAGTGTCAAATTTTTTATGGCAAAATAAAACTCCTTCCCTTACCCTTACATCCTATCAGTGTTGAAGCACCCTTCCAGCAATGGGGCTTGGACTTCATTAGGGAAATTCACCCATCTTCATCAGCCCAGCACAAATGGATCCTCACTGCCACTGATTATTTCACCAAATGGATAGAATCCATACCATCTAGGAATGCTACTGACTCTATCATTATCAAGTTCCTTGAAACTAATATCCTATCCAGATTTGGTTGTCCTAGAAAAATCGAAACAAATAATGTTGCTACCTTTAAGTCTAAAATAATGGTTGATTTCTATTACAAATACCACATCACCTTGGGCCATTATACTACCTATTATCCCCAAGGAAATGGATTAGCCGAATCCTCCAACAAGAGCCTCATCAATATCATCAAAAATATGTTGGAGCAGAATCAGAAGTCATGGCACAGTAAGCTGGTTCATGCCTTATGGGATGATAGATTAACTACTAAAAAGTCAATAAACATGTCCCCCTATCAGCTGGTCTATGGCATGGATGCAGTATTCCCAACATCATTAGGAGTTCCAGTCATGAAACTTCTACAAGAAGTGAAAACTAAGGAAAATGATATTCAGAGAAGAATCAACCAAACAATTCATTTACAACAGTCTAGAGAGGAAGTTTATGAAAGAACACAACTAGTCCAAGAAAATATCAAGAAGCTATTTGACAAAAGGACTAAGGAAAATAATTTCCAAGATGGAAATGTAGTTCTTAAGTGGGATTCAAGAAGGGAAGAAAGGGGAAAACATGGCAAATTTGAGAATCTGTGGAAAGGGCCCTATATTATTCATGTTGAGAGGAATCATAATGCATTTTTCCTGAAAGAGCTGAATGGAGAAGATCTATATGGAGGTCCTGTCAATGGCAGGATGCTCAAGCATTATTTCTGTTAAGAGTCATTAGTTTCAAATCTTTTCTACTTTCCATTGTAAATATCATTGTTTAAACATTGCATTCAAAGTTTAAAAAACAAAAATACAAAAACAAAAGAAAAAGAAAAGAGGGCAGATAAAACAAGAAAGGTACAGCCCCATACCAAAAAAGAGAGACAGAAATATGAAAGTGTGCAAGCTCAAATGCCACTCCTAAAAACACACTGCTATTTTAGTCATACAGCCTAGACATGACTAATTAGTTTTTCAATTTACTGCTAATAGGTTAGTGAATTAGATTAGCCAAATAGTTCAATATTGGCTTATCAGTAGAAATAGATTAGGATAGAAATACAAAGGTTCAAACAAATTCAAAACCTGGACCGATGAATCTCAAAGAAGAATGGCTCTAATCAAATTAAATCTTGAGCCCAAGAGAGAAAACAAACTGGTTCCAATATGCTCAAAACTTGAACCAGGGAAAGTAAGAAGATAGCTCAAAAAGGATCAAATCAAAGCTGAAGAGAATAATGAAGGATGTTTTAATTTTTAGATCTTAAGCCTTCACCATTTTGTTTTAATTTTCTGCAAATAAAAGTCTATGTGAAACTTTTTCTTATGCCATAGATTTGCAGCAAGTCAGACTGCTTAATCCTAGCTTGACTACTTTTAAATTTTTGTTTTAGAAATTAGAGAATATAGATCTATCAGACAGTCTAATCCTGGCAGAAAGTAGTTAGGTAGTGAATTTATGAGTTCAACTGTTTAAACTGAACTTATGGAGAAATAAGAGTAGAAATAGATTAGTTTCTCATTTTCAAAAAGAATAAAATGTTGAAGAAAAGAGTTTTCCAGTCCAAGTGCACTCTAAAGAAGAAAAAATGTTAGAATCATAGGAATGGGTAGGTAGAAATGTTGTTTGAAAAGGACTCCATTGTTTCAAATTGCTGCAAAGGTTATAAAGTCAAAGAAAGGTCAGCCAAAAGAAAAGAAAAGTTGCTACCCAATGGATTAAGACACCGGTTTACTGAAAAGCTAGAGATCAAAGAATCTAAGGTTCTGGACACCTAAAAGCCATGTTGTCGTCCCCAAGTGGAGCCACTGTTAGCCACCTATAAATTCTATCATACCAAATGGTGGCTAAACTTGTTATCAATCCTTCAAGAGATGATTTCCTTTGAAAATTTATCATCTTTGAAAGTTTTATGATGTTCTTTATCCTTTGAATTAATCTTCACTGCTGTTTCACTATAAGCCCTCAAAGACCTGCTGTTTACCAAGAGAAAACTGCTTAATATGCTCCATTTTCCACCATTTCACTCTCCAAATTCATCCATAAAAACCTTCATTTGAATTCTAAACCATTTCAAAACCCTCTTTAAGCCTTATATCTCCCTTTTATTTGGTTTAAAAATCCTCGGATTAGCCTTCTGAAACCCTATTTTGGCCTTAAAATTCCTGTTTTTGGCCAAAAAATAGTCTTTGCACTATTGAGGTTTTAAGCCCCTGAGGACTTATATCCTATAGCCCTCCATCTCATATGTCCTAAAGCCCTGCAATCGGGTGCTAAAATGCCTTAAAACCCCTCCAGAACCCCTATTCTCCTTCTATCTTTCCATTTCCGACATTATGTTTCTAAGCAAACTTGGACCGTTGATCTACAGATATCAATGGCCATCGGGCCCCCATCCTTCCACCTATTCACTTGCCTTCCTTTCTTCCCCTTTTCAAAACTCCGCTTTATATTTAAATCTCAATCATCCGTAGTGAAGATCCAACGATCGGGACATAACCTGATAGATCTAACTTTTCACAAACCCGATCACTAGGCGAAAAAACAATCAATGTCATCAAAGACTCCACCATCCTTACCCCATGCATCTTACATCCCATCGCGTGCGATTCGCACCATCGAATCTGCCGCTGATCATCCGACAGTTAGCGATCAATATTGCGCAACTTTTGGTCCCTCCCCGACAACGTTCAACTTCCGCACGATAAAAATGATCTTAGAAATCCACGTGTCAATCGATGGATCGTATCGCGTTCCCTTCGGTTAATACCGCTTACCCCTTAGAGCTCGTGCAAAAACCACCAATGGTTTTCCCAAAACCACCATTCCTCATTTCACGCCATATTTCAAATTAAAACTTGGTTCTATGTTTTACCATAGAAACCTGTTCTCTACTGCGAATCCCTCCATCCTCATAGCTCTTAAACGCTTCCATGAACCCTCCAAAGTAGTTTTAACCAATCATTCATAGGATTTAAATAACTTTTGTTTGTTTTTATGTAGGCTTCACGAGTCACAAAGTTAAAACGCTCCCGTGGGCAATTACAATGTTATGGGCCGAGGATGACGATCCTCATAGCCCTAAATACAAATTAAGGGGATCAGGAGTTTAAATTTCACAGTTTGAAAGGGTCGATGAGTCATGATTATCGACTTTTTGAAAAAATTCTCCAGCAAACCCTCTACGCACCTGCAAGCAACAAAACACAGTCAGCATCAACTGATAAAGAATATCAATATCAAAGATGAAGATTAGAGAATAATTGAAGGATTAAATATGTTAATCAAAGCTTAAACGAATTAAGGCAAAAACTCAAATATCAAAGGCCTAATCCACAAATTTGGACAGATCCATAAAAACCTCGGATACCACATCAAAGGGGCTAATTGAATCCCTAGCTACCAAAATTGCCACTTGCAGCCTTTCTGCCTCAAAGGAATACCCAGATCAAATCTCAGTCAAAAACATTAAGGCCAAAAGCAGCTGAACAATTATTACAAGCAAAACAAATATCTCAAGTTGTCAGCAAAGTTATTACAAAGATAAGAAAATGCCTTAAAGTCAATCTTTTCACCCACTAATCCTGAAAAGCAGAAAACAGAGTAAATGAAACAGAATTGTAATTCAATGCATCCCTGCCTTATGCCTTGCATGGTTTTCAAGGCTGGGAGTTGCATTGAGTATGGAATTAATGTTACTTAAACCCTAGAAACTCTTCCACCTCCTCATTTTCTTATAAAATCTCCTTGAGGAGCACATTGTAAAGGGTTGGTTCGTCACTAGTTGTAACATTGGAACTCTCTGAAATAATACATAGTCTGTTTGAAGTTGAGGAAGAAATTGAAGTCTTGGAAGCTTGATGATGTTTTGACATGCTTGTTCTTAAGAAGGCTCTACCATTGGATCCCTGAGCTTGGTTGTTGGTGATGTATTCTGAACTGTCTATTGTTTTTCCTATTTTCACTATGTTTCATCAATTCTTACTACAGTAGGGTGAAAATTTTAGGCTAAGAAATGACTCCTGGAAGCACCTTAGACCTGTTTATCCTTCACTATTTTATGTTTTCTTCTGCTGAGGAAATTTAGAGTCTTTAAACATTCTCTTAAACCCTTATGCTTGTTTATTTCTCAAATAGTTCAAATATTTGGTTACAGCATGATTTATGGTTTTCCCTACTTGTCTGCTGCCACTTGAAAACTATTTTTGAAGTCTCCCTTTGAAGTACCATTGTTTACAGTTTTCCAAAGAGGTATGTTTCAATCATACCCTATGTTCCTGCTTAAATAGTTGTTTTAAATGTCTTTATAGTTGTAATCATATATGTGTTAGGTGTTCCCTCTTCTATGACTACAATTATTAGTGAATCTTTCATGTTTTCTAACTCCTTTGAAATAAAATTGTTGAGGAAATAGGATGTGCTCCCGAATCTTAGATTTCATTTTAAAAATTGTCTTGAAGTCATTATTTTCTTAAAAGTGTGGTTTGTAGAATTCATGGTTATCCCTATCTATCAGATACCTCTTTATTTTTCAAGTTATGGTTTTTAAGTTCTCTTTGTTGAGAATTCAACTTCTCTTTTCAAATCATTGATGTCCATCTCATTCACAAAACTAAAGGATCCTGTGGCCAAGTTAGATTTTCCCTTTGATATCCCATATCCATTTATGAGCTTGTCATAAACTTCTTCTTGACTCCATTGCCCAATGAATCTGACAATTCTTCTTTCTATCTATCTTTCCTAGATATTTCATGTTCTGTTGTGCCAATCCAACCAAACAAACAAACCAAACCAACACTTGCACTTAATAACTAGTCTAAAATCAATACTTGAAAGAAAACAAGATATACCTTTGCAAACAATTTGAGAGATCCCTCTCTGAGAAGAGGAGGACTAGATCTTGGAACTCTAAAGATTGGTTCTGATGTTGTCTTGTCTTTTGGTTAGAAAATCCATCGAAACTCAGGAGCACCAACAGGATGCCAATTTCACTGTTTCTTGTTGTAAACTTCAACAAATTTTACTTCATTTTTGAGCTCTAATGCCTTTACACCAATCCAATCCTTGCAATGACCTTCTTCACTTTACCATCTACTAAACTACCTAAATAACCAACCTCCTATTAATTTACTAAAAAAAATATTTGAATACAAGGTTCTTCTATTAAGTTGCAATAACTTCAATAAACTACCCTTACATTGCATCTCCACCAATTTTTGAATCATAATGGACTATAACAGGGGAACTAATCCTCTTTATGACAAGGGTTTTACTTAGCCTAATCTATAACATTCTTCACACTGAGGATCTAACATTCTTCGATTCACACTTCATTTACTTACACTAACCTCAACTAACATTCTTGGAATAACACTTGAATATCGCAATGGACTATGAAAAAAATTTTAATGAAGAAAACGCCAAAAATACTTGACATCACTTTCAAATTTATTTTTGATCCATATGTGTGATTTCAATACTTTCAACTTTCCTCTTAAACATCCACCAGATAAGTAGATTTGAAATCATTATAGATTGAAAATATTTATGATATATATTAAAATGATGATCTGAGTTTATGACATGGTTTAACTAATACAATACTATTTAATAACTATAATTTTTATTTTTGTCTATTAAAATTCCTTCATTAGATTTCCATAAAAACATAGGTTACAAAAGATGTATCGACGACCCCCTTTTCCTCATTCTGACTAGACTTGTTGGAATTAGCGGTCGGAGGATGCCATTGATAAGTCATTACAAACATTATTTCTTCCTAGCTTAGAACCCATATAGTGCATGAGGAAGACAACAAAATACTTTACAGAGACCAAAAACAACATATATATCAAGAAGGGAGATGAGGAGGGAGTACAGGGCAAGTTGCTAAATAAGCGACACACTCCTGCATATGAAAATCATTATGTTCCACCCGAGCTTCCAAGTTGTGTAGGTGGTCATTCGTTCTTCGATGGCTCTGACGAAGAGTATCCAATCGTTCCACTATCTCATTTTGACTAAACTGGATATCATTCATATATGTGACTATTTCATTCGATTTTCATACCTATGGTCTCGAATTATGTCAATATTGATATGGATTTTTCGTAATTGCGCGACTAAGGATTCCATAGTTGTTGGAGCCTCGATTCAACCTAGAGAGTGTGATGGAGAAAGCGTCACTTTTCCCTCATAATCCATACTAGCAGAATTCTCGGAAGACGAGTTGCGACTCAGAGTTGGGCAGTCTGCATTAAATAAATGACCACCCCCATGACGAGGCATCCCTCTATGGTGAGTTATTGATTTAACAACATGAGAACTGACTTACCGGGTCTTGGAGCACCTCGTAGAATTCCTACCAAAGAAAGAGTGACAACAATCTCCTAAGGAGGAATACAACCTGCTGGACTAGGCAGAACCAATGACTCCACCTGGGTATATTCGAAGAGAACCCCAACTAGGCAGAAATTCCTCTTCCCATTTTCCCACAAACCCACATACGCAACCAACAACCACCCAAGTGAACTGATAGCAGACCCTTGAGACACCGACCCCGTGGTGATAACAAACTAAGAACCAATAAGGAAGAAACAAACAACCTCTTTGTAAAGTAGCAAACAAAGAAGGCTACTAAAGGTGAACCAATGCAAGGGCACCCACTGTAAAAAAACACAAGAAACCCAGGAATAAAACTAAGGTTTATGGCACAACATGACTCTTTGAAAACTTGCAAACACAATTCCCCGAATTCATAAATGTGCCCTCATAAGGGCACCCAAAGACAACGCTAGAGACACAAGAGAGACCTCGAAACCTTATGAAACAAATTAAGAAAAGTTACTTGCTCAATGGCAACAAAGAAGACCGCCTTGAGCCAGCGAATTAGGGTGAAACAATTGAACCAAAAATTAAAAACCAGAGGCAATTCCAGGACCCAAACTTCCACTCAGGCAAGAGTCGGGGTCCCAAGTACTTGTCTGTAGGTCGAACTCCTGCCAAACTAGTGTCGACCGAACTTCCACTTTGCCACATCTCCAGAGCCAAAACTATGATGAGTTCGCACCCTCTGTCAACCTCCCTCTTACCAAAATTCATTGCCCAAACATCCAACCAAAACAAGAAATCAATCATCCCTCTTATCATAACCACAACCTCGTCCAAATGTTTCTCCATCCAGGTGTACTATATGATTAAAACATGTATTAATTGAAGCATGTGTGCTATGTGGTGGAGGGGGGAAGCCCCGAGGACCATCTTTGCACCGTGTGTCCACCCCCATCAAGGGATTTTAATAAGTATACTTCAAATAAAAACTAGAATTATAATACTTTAATATCCATTCTTTATATACAAATATTATATATAAAGTAATTGAAAGGAAAATAATTATGGTTAAAATATTTATAATAGCATGTTGCTACATACCACAAAGTGTTTACCATAAAATTGCCACATGCCAATTTTATATAACCATTATAAATTTATCTTAAATCTATCATGTATAAAAAATCAAAATTGAAAAAAATTATTCTTTCAAAAATTTAATGCCTATCGATATATGATAAATCCATAATTAAAAGTAAGTTATACTAATAATTCATAAACAAATTTATTATAATAAAATATTTATTAATTCATTACAGGAAATATATGTATTATGTTGATAAGCATGTCTAGGCTTCCATAATTTTAATTTAACTATCAATAATTAATTTAAGGGATTTAACCTTCATGAAATATTCTAGAACACTTTAAATAGTAATCATAGATTAAAGGTTGAAATTTATGTAAAAAGTAGTTATACCCTTTATGTTCTATATATAACACTCATCTATTTTGGAATAGGGCTTCTGGAATTCTAATTTTTTATCAATAATTATTAGGTGGATGGCACGGATTTAACCTGTATAGAATATTTAATATTCCTAATTAGTCCTAAGTTAATAGGAATATTCATTTTGTTTTGTTTTATTTTCTTAAAGAATAAATATGTAAAGGAGGTTCATAAAACTCCTAATAAAAGAATAAATCAATGCCCAACGTGAACAAGGCTAAATCTGGGCTATTTTCATAAGCACACTTGAGTGTGAAAGAGACTGGATCAATTGACCAAGTCAACGAGGACCAAATCAACAACGTTGTCTAGATGCAATGAATCTCCTAGAGGCACAACGTTGTTCTAGTTGGAGGCTACACATGTGAATGGAGCTAAATCATTGTAGGTGGTTTAGGGTTTACAAGCTCTTGATCTTATAAAAGGAAGAGGAGGGTAGCATGAGGAGTTTGTTCATGATATGACATTTTGATATATTGTCTGTTTAGACATATAGCTTTCTTTGGTTGTTTAGCCTAGATTTCAAATGTTGTTTAGCATTGGAATTTCCTGTTTAGGAGTTCCACCTTTTCCCATTGAGTAGCTCTTGGGAGAGTTTGTACTACATAGTCCACTATCTGGTTTGAGACCAAGCTTCTCCTTTCAACTACAATTCATATCCTATTTGGGGTGTGATTTTATTTGCAAGATGCAGCAAGTGGAGTTTATATCTATTTAGATCTAAGACATTCTAGTGCCTCTTTTCAATGGGAGAGTCTTCTATCCTCCTGGCAAGAGAGTATTGGATGATTGGAGCACATTTTCAGATCTTGGCTTGAGGCCAAAACATGTACTAGATCCTACAGTGCAGTTTATCGTCCTATACTGCATTATTTGCAAGTGTGAATTTGCAGGGTCTTTTGGCATACTTTTGGGAGAGAGATCTCTAGTGTTGGGAATCTGCCCTCGCTGTGATGATCCACGGATTTCTGATATATTCCATGTCATATTCAAATCTGATCTGAATACTCCTATATCTACTTCAGAAATTCTGAATAAATCTGCAGATCTGCTGCATAGAATCTAAGATCTACTCCATGCACTTCATTTTAAGCTGAAAACCCCAAGGGGATCTGAAAGAGGAGCCTTTCTAGTGTACAGATCTGATATGGAGCTAAATTTTTGTACACAGATCTGCTCTAGATCTCACATGTAATCAACAACAGTTTTCAGCCTAATAAAATCATGTTTTCAAGGCAGTTTCAGTCATTCATGTGGTTGCAACACCTCTTTTAAGGGCATTTCTTATGTTTATGTCTTGTATTTCCAGCCATGCTTCTTATGGGCCTCATTATACATCTATATTGCTGCTGTAAATACTATTGAAGAACATTTTATTGGCCTCCTACTCTTACTCTACTGAAACTACGTTATTTTCTGTGCATAATTGTTTTGTATTGCTGCAGTCCCTTCCTAGGGCATTTTTCAAGCCATACTAGGTGTGGGAGACCTGTTTAACCCACCTAGAGAGATTTGTTTCTGATTCCCTCTTGGAATACGGTCTTAGATTTTTATATCTAAGGGATCCAAGGGCTAATTTCCATTTCTATAGCATCCATTCCTGAAAAATGCGTTTTACAAGCATGTCTTGCTGACAGTTCCGATTTTGGGATACTACAGTGGTATCAGAGCATGATCTTTGGCTCAACCTATGAGCTTCAAGACAATATGTCTTTTCAAGGAGGGAAAAGACAAAAGAAGAAGATTCATTACATTGAAGACACAAAAGACAAGGGTCAAAACCCTTTATCTGGAAGAATGAAAGGGAAAGAGTTCTCAAAAACTTTGTTCCAAACTCTGTCTAAGCTTAAAGGAGAAATCAAAGAAATGAAGAGGGAAAAACAGGAAGGTCCCTCAAGAAGATATTTACATGAAGAAAACCACAGTTCTTCATCTTATATGTGCAAGCACTCAGCTACGTCAGATCTACAACGTTATTCTATGCCCAGATCTACTACAAGAGAGATGAAGGAAGAAGATGCACCAACAGAGGAGACTTTGAGTGATTATCTTCAGGAGTATGAATCTAAATCTTGGAAAATCAAGGAACACTTGAGCTTTCAAGAGTTCTACCAGCTCAAGGAGGAGAGAAGATCCAGCAAGTATGATAGAAGAAGAATAGGTAGATTCTTTCTGCCTAACTTTGATGGATCCTCCACATGCACAACCGAAGAATGGATAGATCAGTTAGACTCATATTTGGATCTACATCAAGTTTCACAAAAAGTAGCTCTTAAGGTAGTAGCGCTACATCTTAAAGGTAAATCTTATGCTTAGTGGTTATTTGAATCTTTTTCTTTGAAGAATGCAAATATCTCTACTTATGCTAAGTTCACTAGGAGAATGGTGAAGAGATTTGATGTGAAACAAACTAAAACTTCTTTAAAAGAGCTAGCAAAGCATGAGCATGCAAAACCCTTGCATGAGTTGGAAGGATCTGTTATGCAAACTCCACTTCAAATTTCTGATGAAGGGGATAAAAACTTGTGTGATACCTTTCCAAGGGCAAGATCCCCATTACATGAAGAAATTTCTTCTCAAAAGGAAGTCATGGAGATTCCTCTTTCAAAAGAAGACCAAGATCCAAGGTCTCTTGTTGATAATGAGGTGTTCTCAAATATTGATGAGAAGGAAGAACAAGAAGGCAGTAACAACGTTGTCACTTCAGAAGAAGACCCATTACCACATGGGAATGGACATGAAGTTATTGTTTCAAGGGAAAGAGCTTGTGCATCTTTGCAAATGATTCCCAAGGAGCATTATTTGACAACTTTATTGGGAAGTGATACCTTACTCCAAGCAATAGGAGGAAGGATGGATCAGCATCCAATGATGAGGAACATGCACCCTTGTTTATTTCAAGGGGTTTCTATTCATGAGAAGGAGACTGAACTATGTAGCAAAGAAAGGGGCACATCAGTCCAACCATCCATACAGTCTAATTTAGATATTGATGTCTCTTTACATAGAGGCATTCCACTAGGGAGACCCCCTGATGGGAAGAAGAATAAAGTGTTCTCTCAACTTTGTGCATCGGTGACATATTTGGCTAAGGAGGGAGCCTTGAGGGTGCCCTCATAAGGGCACCCAAAGGCAGCGCTAGAGACGCAAGAGAGACTTTGAAACCTTATGAAATAAGTTAAGAAAAGTTACTTGCTCAATGGAAACAAAGAATACCGCCTTGAGCCAGTGAATTAGGGTGAAACAACTGAACCAAAAATTCCAACCAGAGGCAATTCCAGGACCCAAATTTCCACTCAGGCAAGAGTCGGGGTCCCAAGTACTTGTCTGTAGGTTGAAATCCTGCCAAACTAGTGTGGACTGAACTTCCACTTTGCCACATCTCCAGAGCCAAAACTATGACGAGTTCCCATAATTTTCTTCGCATCCTCTGTCAACCTCCCTCTTACCAAAATTCATCACCCAAACTTCCAACCAAAACAAGAAATCAATCATCCCTCTTATCATAACCACAACCTCATCCAAATGTTTCTCCATGTAGGTGTACTGTATGATTAAAACATGTATTAATTGAAGCATGTGTGCTATGTGGTGGACGGGGGAAGCCCTGAGGACCATCTTTGCACCGTGTGTCCACCCCCATCAAGGGATTTTAATAAGTATACTTCAAATAAAAACTAGAATTATAATACTTTAATATCCATTCTTTATATACAAATCTTATATATAAAGTAATTGAAAGGAAAATATTTATGGTTAAAATATTTATAATAGCATGTTGCTACATACCACAGAGTGTTTACGATAAAATTGCCACATGCCAATTTTATATAACCATTATAAATTTATCTTAAATCTATCATGTATAAAAAATCAAAATTGAAAAAAAAATATTCTTTCAAAAATTTAATGCCTATCGATATATGATAAATCCATAATTAAAAGTAATTTATACTGATAATTCATAAACAAATTTATTATAATAAAATATTTATTAATTCATTACAGGAAATATATGTATTATGTTGATAAGCATGTCTAGGCTTCCATAATTTTAATTTAACTATCAATAATTAATTTAAGGGATTTAACCTTCATGAAATATTCTAGAACACTTTAAATAGTAATCATAGATTAAAGGTTGAAATTTATGTAAAAAGTAGTTATACCCTTTATGTTCTATATATAACACTCATATATTTTGGAATAGGGCTTCTAGAATTCTAATTTTTTATCAATAATTATTAGGTGGATGGCATGGATTTAACCTGTATAGAATATGTAATATACCTAATTAGTCCTAAGCTAATAGGAATATTCATTTTTTTTTGTTTTATTTGCTTAAAGAATAAATGTGTAAAGGAGGTTCATAAAACTCCTAATAAAAGAATAAATCAATGCCCAATGTGAACAAGGCTAAATCTGGGCTATTTTCATAAGCACACTTGAGTGCGAAAGAGACTGGATGAATTGACCAAGTCAATGAGGACCAAATCAATAGCGTTGTCTAGATGCAATGAATCTCCTAGAGGCACAACGTTGTTCTAGTTGGAGGCTACACATGTGAATGGAGCTAAATCATTGAAGGTGGTTTAGGGTTTACAAACTCTTGATATTATAAAAGGAAGAGGAGGGCAGCATGAGGAGGTTGTTCATGATATGACATTTTGATATATTGTCTATTTAGACATATAGCTTTCTTTGGATGCTTAGCCTAGATTTCAAATGTTGTTTAGCATTGGAATTTCCTGTTTAGGAGTTCCACCTCTTCCCATTGAGTAGCTCTTGGGAGAGTTTGTACAACATAGTCCACTATCTGGTTTGAGACCAAGCTTCTCCTTTCAACTAAAATTCATATCCTATTTTGGGTGTGATTTTCTTTGCAAGCTGCAGCAAGTGGAGTTTAGATCTATTTAGATCTAAGACATTCTAGTGCCTCTTTTCAATGGGAGAGTCTTCTATCCTCCTGGTAAGAGAGTATTGGATGATTGGAGCACATTTTCAGATCTTGGCTTGAGGCCAGAACATGTACTAGATCCTACACTGCATTTTATCATCCTATACTGCGCTATTTGCAAGGGTGAAGTTGCAGGGTCTTTTGGCATACTTTTGGGAGAGAGATCTCTAGTGTTGGGAATCTGCCCTCACTGTGGTGATCCATGGATTTCTGATATGTTCCATGTCATATTCAAATCTGATCTAAATACTCCTATATATACTTCAAAAATTCTAAATAGATCTGCAGATCTGCTGCATAGAATCTAAGATCTACTCCATGTACTTCATTTTATGCTGAAAACCCCAAGGGGATCTGAAAGAGGAGCCTTTCTAGTGTACAGATCTAATATGGAGCTAAATTTTTGTACATAGATCTGCTCTAGATCTAACATGTAATCAACAACAAATTACAGCCTAATAAAATGACGTTGTCAAGGAAGTTTTAGTCATTCATGTGGTTGCAACACCTCTTTTAAGGGCATTTCTTCTATTTATGTCTTGTATTTCCAGCTATGCTTCTTATGGGCCTCATTATACATATATATTGTTGCTGCAAATACTATTGAGGAAAATTTTATTGGCCTCCTACTCTTACTCTGCTGAAACTACGTTATTTTCTGTGCAAAATTGTTTTGTATTGCTGCAGTCCCTTCCTAGGGCATTTTTCAAGCCATACTAGGTGTGGGAGACCTGTTTAACCCACCTAGAGAGATTTTTTTCTGATTCCCTCTTGGATTACGGTCTTAGATTGTTATAAATTAAGGGATCCAAGGGCTACTTTCCATTTCTGTAGCATCCATTCCTGAAAAATGCATTTTACAGGCATGTCTTGCTGACAGTTCCCATTTTGGGATACTACAGTGGTATCATAGCATGATCTTTGGCTCAGCCTGTGAGCTTCAAGCCAATATGTCTTTTCAAGGAGGGAAAAGACAGAAGAAGAAGATTCATTACATTGAAGACACAAAATACAAGGGTCAAAACCATTTATCTGGAAGAATGAAGGGGAAAGAGTTCTCAAAAACTTTGTTCCAAACTTTGTCTGAGCTTAAAGGAGAAATCAAAGAAATGAAGAGGGCAAGACAGGAAGGTCCCTCAAGAAGATATTTACATGAAGAAAACCACAGTTCCTCATCTTATATGTGCAAGCACTCAACTACATCAGATCTACAAAGTTATTCTATGCCCAGGTCTACTACAAGAGAGATGAAGGAAGAAGATGCACCAAAGGAGGAGACTTTGAGTGATTATCTTCAGGAGTATGAATCTAAATCTTGGAAAATCAAGGAGCACTTGAGCTTCCAAGAGTTCTACCAGCTCAAGGAGGAGAGAAGATCCAAAAAGTATAATAGAAGAAGAATAGGTAGATTCTTTCTGCCTAACTTTGATGGATCCTCCACATGCACAACTGAAGAATGGATAGATCAGCTAGACTCATATTTGGATCTACATCAAGTTTCAAAAAAAGAAGCCCTTAAGGTAGCAATACTACATCTTAAAGGTAAAGCTTATGCTTGGTGGTTATTTGAATCTTTTTCTTTGAAGAATGCAAATATCTCTACTTATGCTAAGTTCACTAGGAGAATGGTGAAGAGATTTGATGTGAAACAAACTAAAACTTCTTTAAAAGAGCTAGCAAAGCATAAGCATGCAAAACCCTTGCATGAGTTGGAAGGATCTGTTATGCAAACTCCACTTCAAGTTTCCGATGAAGGGGATAAAAACTTTTGTGATACCTTGCCAAGGGAAAGATCCCCATTACATGAAGAAATTTCTTCTCAAAAGGAAGTCATGGAGATTCCTCTTTCAAAAGAAGACCAAGATCCAAGGTCTCTTGTTGATAATGAGGTGTTCTCAAATATTTTTGAGAAGGAATAACAAGAAGGTAGTAACAATGTTTTCACTTCAAAATAAGACCCATTACCACATGGGAATCGACATGAAGTTATTGTTTCAAGGGAAAGAGCTTGTGCATATTTGCAAATGATTCCTAAGGAGCATTATGTGACAACTTTATTGGGAAGTGATACCTTACTCCAAGAAACAGGAGGAAGGATGGATCAGCATCCAATGATGAGGATCATGCACCCTTTTTTATTTCAAGGGGTTTCTATTCATGAGAAGGAGACTGAACTATGTAGCAAAGAAAGGGGCACATCAATCCAACCATCCATATAGTCTACTTTAGATCTTGATGTCTCTTTACATGGAGGCATTCCACCAGGGAGACCCCCTGATGGGAAGAAGAATAAAGTGTTCTCTCAACTTTGTGCATCGGTGACATATTTGGCTAAGGAGGGAGCCTTGAGGGGAGCTACCACAGCGCTAAGATCTATTGATGGATTCCAAGGAGAGCTGAACAATTTTCCGAAATTGATTTTGCTATTTCTCACTCATCTATTTGCATTGGTAAAGAAGAATTCAGATATATATGATGACATTAGCATGATGTCAAATGGCCACTCCATAGACTTGGGGCAGAAAATGATATCTCTCCATACAATGAAGATTTCTGAAGAAGACAAGAGGGTACCAACACTCTTGTGTGCATGGGCTAAACTATGGAGATTTTGGAAGAAATATATCTTTCAAAAGAAGATTGATCTTCCTATCCTTCACTCTTATCTTGCACAAGATCAACTGCAAGGGAGGCAACAAATATGGAGCTACAATACTCCAACATGTGACTTTGGCATTGAGCATGTCAAAGAGGAAAAGGATGATGTGATAGCTACTTCATTTCATAACTCTACAGCGTTGTCATTGTTGGGGAGCCTAGATCCATATTGGGAATCCCAACTCTTGGTAGAATATTCCAAGAACCTCTTCACATGTAAGGTTCTTGATGGGAAAATGGAAGATATGAGGTATAAGGTGGTTGATGGAGTCATTTAATTTCATGATCAGATCTATTTGGCTAAAGAGTCAAGACTCAAAGACCAACTACTATGTGTAGCCTATGATATCTTGCTTTCTACCCCCACTGTTTTCATTAGAACACACCATATTATCTCAAATGGATTCATGTGGGAAGGCTTTGAAGAAGATTTATATTAGAATTATCAAAGATGCATGTATCATATGAAGATGGAGCAGCAATATAACTCTATGGAAGAGTTAGTTCAGCCATCTCTTTCTCCTCTTGAGGAAGGAGATATATCTGTGCACCTCTCCACTTGTTGGAGGAGGACTATTGGTGAAGAGCATACTTATGCAAATCATGCCTTATTTTCTAATTGTATGCATTCTTTTACATTATATATGCAGGTCATGACTCCAAAAAGGAGTGGCATACCTTATAAACTTCATGGCCAACTTTGGGCCAAAATTATTTCTGAATATGGCCACTCCTTTGATGGACTAAGGGAGATTTTGTAGCATGATGGGTGCTTCCCTAAGGCACCAAATATATCTTTCACTTTTAGCAATGTTGAAATGATATGGGCAGAAAGTAAGTGGCATGAAAACCACTTACCACATCTAGATCTAAGGCAGGTAGGAGATGCACTGTGCTGGTTGCTATGGGTGAGTATGGGTACTCCCCAAGGTTTCATATTTTCTTGTTTCATACCTTGTGTCTCAATGGAAGGATGCATAAGAAGAAGGCATGGTTGCTTTGGTTGACAAGAAGAGAGTTTAGACATCCCATGTTAAATTTCATGTCCATGTATTTGCTTTTGATTGGGATGTGTCTCATGTATGTACATGTATTTCTTCTTGGAATGTATCTCATGATCATGTATGTACTGGGGTTTGGGAGAAAATGTAACTCTCTCATGAGGTGGCATAAGGGAGCTTGTTTATATGAAGATTATGATGAGGCTCTGATATTTTTTGGGAACATGAGAGGAGGGATGACACATTGGTTGAGTCACGAGTGTGTCCTTTGGGAATAAAATCTCCCATATTCATTCATGCTTCAAGAGGAGGATAGAACATTGTATGGCTGCTACATTATATCATTTTTTTTCTTATGCAAGAGGCCATATGTGGGGCTTATGTCATTGGAAGAAGTCTCTCACATGGGAGAACTATCTTGTGTTTCTTGAATCATATTCAACCAACACCTATTATCCTCTACTATTTTCAAGATTTGGAGAAGCTTATTGCAGCAAGAAGGTGGTGGGATGGCCACTTATTATACTATGATTTGAGGCAGCAAGAAGAAGGACAACACTAGTCTCAAGGGAGGGGCTATTGTCACCATCCAATATATCATATGACACTTAGTCCATGTTTCTTTTGGAGCACATATGGTGAGGATAATTTATTCACTATATGTACGGAAGATTGGGCAAGGAGGCTCACTAGAATCGATGAAGGGAATCATGAAGCTCCAAGTCTCTTTTGGCTTCATGAGGACTATATTATTGCATCCCAGGATCAGCAACTCCACATTTATCATAAATGGAGAGAGACAGCGTGAGTTGAGTATTATTATCTCTCATTTCTAGCCATGGAGCCCCTACACATTGCTTAAGGTGGGGATTGGTGACTATTTCTTTGAGCTACCCAGGATGGCTCACTTTGTTTGGATGATAGGATGGAGATTGAAGTTTCTCATGGGGGTTGAAGCACCCAATATTTACCATCTCTCATGCCTTGAGAAGGCCAATGGACAACATATGAATCTTTCTATGTATCTTCCACTTCTTCATGATGAAAACTATTTGGTTTATTCACCAAAGGCAAAATTGTATTCGTAGAAGGAGACAATTCCATTGGAGATTTTGAAAATTCCTTATGAGTTGCTTGAGGACAAGCAACATTTTGGAGGGGAGGACTGTAATATTCCTAATTAGTCCTAAGCTAATAGGAATATTCATTTTGTTTTGTTTTCTTTTCTTAAAGAATAAATGTGTAAAGGAGGTTCATAAAACTCCTAATAAAAGAATAAATCAATGCCCAATGTGAACAAGGCTAAATCTAGGCTATTTTCATAAGCACACTTGAGTGTGAAATAGATTGGATCAGTTGACCAAGTCAACCAGGACCAAATCAATAGCGCTATCTAGATGCAATGAATCTCCTAGAGGCACAACGCAGTTCTAGTTGGAGGCTACACATGTGAATGGAGCTAAATCATTGAAGGTGGTTTACGGTTTACAAGCTCTTGATCTTTTAAAAGGAAGAGGAGGGCAGCATGAGGAGGTTGTTCATGATATGACATTTTGATATATTGTCTGTTTAGACATATAGCTTTCTTTGGCTGTTTAGCCTAGATTGCAAATGTTGCTTAGCATTGGAATTTCCTATTTAGGAGTTCCACCTCTTCCCATTGAGTAGCTCTTGGGAGAGTTTGTACAACATAGTCCACTATCTGGTTTGAGACCAAGCTTCTCCTTTCAACTACAATTCATATCCTGTTTAGGGTGTGATTTTCTTTGCAAGCTATAACAAGTGAAGTTTAGATCTATTTAGATCTAAAACATTCTAGTGCCTCTTTTTAGTGCGAGAGTCTTCTATCCTCCTGGCAAGAGAGTATTGGATGATTGGAGCACATTTTCAGATCTTGGCTTGAGGCCAAACCATGTACTAGATCCTACAGCGCAGTTTATCATCCTATACTGCGTTATTTGCAAGTGTGAAGTTGCAGGGTCTTTTAGCATAATTTTGGGAGAGATATCTCTAGTGTTGGGAATCTAACCTTACTATGGTGATCCATGGATTTCTGATATATTCCATGTCATATTCAGATCTAATCTGAATCTCCTATATCTACTTCAAAAATTCTGAATAGATCTGCAGATCTGCTGCATAGAATCTCAGATCTACTCCATGTACTTCATTTTATGCTGAAAACCCCAAGGGGATCTGAAAGAGGAGCCTTTCTAATGTACAGATCTGATATGGAGCTAAATTTTTGTACACAAATCTGCTCTAGATCTGACATGAAATCAACAACAGTTTGTAGCCAAATAAAATAATTTTTTCAAGGCAGTTTCAGTCATTCATGTGGTTGCAACACCTCTTTTGAGGGCATTTCTTTTGTTTATGTCTTGTATTTCCAGTTATGCTTCTTATGGGCCTCATTATACATCTATATTGTTGCTGTAAATACTATTGAAGAACATTTTATTGGCCTCCTACTCTTACTCTGCTGAAACTACGTTATTTTCTGAGCATAATTTTTTTGTATTGTTGCAGTCCCTTCCTCGGGCATTCTCAAGCTAGACTAGGTGTGGGAGACCTGTTTAACCCATCTAGAGAGATTTGTTTCTGATTCCCTCTTGGATTATGATCTTAGATTGTTAGATCTAAGGGGTCCAAGGAATGCTTTCCATTTATGTAGCATCCACTCCTAAAAAATGCATTTTTCAGGCATGCCTTGCTGACAGTTCCCATTTTGGGATACTACAGAATATCTTAAAATATTCTAAAGTTAAAATTTATCTTCAAAATTTTTTGTTTTTTTTTTAAATTTTTAATTAATTAAAAATTTTCATATCGGTGTGTCATATGTATATGAGTTATGGTTTTTTTGGCATGTGGTATTGACAGGTTATGGTATTGGCCCATTATGTTGTAACAAAGCCTATTTATAAGTTAAAATTTTCCATGATAAGGTGAGGCGAATCTCCATGGTTAAGAGTTTTTTTTTTTTTTTGAAGTATGAGGGGTTTTCCCAATGCATTATATTAGATATCATTTTTTGGGATTCAACTGAGTTAAGTAAGTCATTCATCTATGACCATTTCCATGAGAGGTAGTCGTAATTGACTAATTTCTCATTATTTTTTAATATTGCACTTAAAACTCATTGCATCGAGTGATGCTCACAGGGGTGAAGAAGTGGGATTGAAACTAGTGAAATGGATCACATAACGTCAATGAGGACTTCTTGGGAGGTCACCCATCCTAGAACTCCTCTGGCTCGAGGGTGCTTAATTGTGAAGTTTTCCCCACAATCAAGCCCACTTAGCTTAATTTTTTTTCATATATATATATATAGATATATAAAATTCAAAATAAAGTTATAATTTAGTTATTGTTATTATTATTATTATTATTTTAAATTTTGGCAATGTGAGATGGATCATGAGATAAGCTGATGAAAAAACATAAATGAATCTTATTACATGTTTTTTTAAATGCATAAATGATTAGCTCATATGTTAATTCTTTTTATAATTAATAATAATAATTTAAAACAAAGTTAAAATGTAGTTAATGCTTTTATAATTTATTTTTAATTTTATAATTATAACAATGTGGAATGTATAATGAAATAATTGTTTTGGTGTTGTTTATCAACCTTTTAATTTATATGGCTACATTAGTTATAATTAAAAATCTAGAAAAACATAATTAAAAAAATTCAAACTAATCACCATTACATGTTGTTTATATATATATATATATATATATATATATATATATATATATATATATATATATATATATATCTTAAAAATTACTCTCATCCTTTACCACTACTCAAATCTTATAAAAGGTGTTGAGAATGGGAGTCACCTTTTGGAAAATTAAACTATTCCAAAAAGCATCCATTTGGAGAATCAAACTATTCCAAAAAACATCCAAATTGATAGTTTGTCACAATCTTGGTGATACCACTTCACTAATAAATAGATCATATTTCCATAGTTTGTCACAATCTTGTTGATACACCTTCACTAATAAATAGATCATATTTCCATCCAACATTGAAACAAATCCCAACCTGCTTGTAATAAAATAAATAAATATTCAAGCATAAACATAGTTAAAAAGCACCGCTTGGAATAAAATAAATAAATATTCAACCACAAACACAATTAAAAAGCACAATTTCTTTACCAAAAATAATATATATATAAACGTCATAGTCTAAACAAACTCAGAATAATCTAGAACTTCAAGTAAGGTTATGAAAAAATCCGGTAAAGATTTTTGAAAATATGGGTTATAAGTTTTTGATGGTGCTGAATTTATTTTCACCATCAAAAATGCAATTCAAACACTCCAACTACCTGATTTTTTGAAATTTGTTTATCGGATTCCGCAAAAAATGTCATCCAATCTATTCTATTGGGTCAGTAGACAACTCCGAAAATAAATACACTATGGACATCTAAAATAATATAATATTGGATAAACCCGGATGCAGGTGTTTATGGCGCATGACATGGGAGGTAGGCGATGGGACGGCACGTGGCCTGGCCACATGGCCACCGGCACGCCAACCTGTTGGCCTCCTCCTGTATTAAACTCTCCTCACCGTCACCCTGCGATGCATTCAATTCTTTGCAATGGTCGAGGCACTCACTTGGGCCTCAAAATGCCGTCTGGTGGCTGCTCCCTTCGGCTCTCTGTTCTTGCTCTCGAGCTCTCTGTGGCGATCCAACCTTTCTCTGTGAATTCTATGCCAACTCGCATCCCTCCCTTGCACAGTGGTTGCTCTCTTGCAGCCGCTGAACATAGCTCTCGCACGTCTCTCAAAAGGCGCTGCAGTCTCAGTGTTTGTATTGAACTCCTGCCCAACATACATTATTCCCATAGTCCCCATTATTCTCTTCGCTTCTCTGCCACCTTTAGCCCTTCTTCGCCCACCATCTCCCGGCTCTTCCATGCCTGTCCAACTTTCTCTGCCAGTCGAAGCCCTAAACTCTCGGGCTCTGCAAGCATGCCTCGCTTGTGACACCAAATGCGATGCAGAAGAGGTGGCAGCAGGGGCAGAGCACCGCGCGTTGTCTCCTCTTCTTCCCCCTACACCTCATCCTCCTCCTTCACGCATTCTGGAGGTAGATATCCAGACACCCGTAGTGGACGGGGCCGTCTCTCTGGCTCTGTGGCTCACCACCCTTCCTCAGTGCCTCCCCTTGTTTCTCCTCCTCATCAGTTCCTGGCCTTAACCCAAATTCAGTTCCAATGTTCCTCCTTCAGCCCTCTAGTCATGGCCACTGTCTCCATCTCCTTCTGTGAATTCCCTGGTGCCAGCCTGGTCCCCAGCCACCCGCCTCCATCCCCTGGCCAGCATGACCACCCCGAGTCCTCGAAGGTGGCAAAAGATCTGCGAGCCTTGCCTATGCACACCTCCAATGCGCATAGTGATAGCATCTCTGATTACTACCAAGAGAAGTAGATGCAGGATGATGGCAAAGGCGCTCAAGATGCGGCTCCTCGGCAAGACGCAATTGGACTCCAACTCACTGATGACGACAACTACAAGTGCTTGATTGTTGAAGAACCTCCTCCAGTTTCTCCTGATGCTCAGCTTACCGGGTCTCCTTAGGTCTTGGACCTTCAATTTTATAGTCTTGCTTTTTGTTCTTGTTTACACTAAGTACATTGACTTATGGTTTATACTGCTGGTTTCCTCTTTGAGGCAGCACCACCTACTCTTCCTGGGCTGGTTTCCCCTTGTGGGCAGCTCCAGTTTTGGTTTTTTGCTATTTTGTTGTCATCATGGCAATTACACATGCCAGCTATGCTGAGGCCCTAGCCTCTCTATACATTGTAGAAATTTGCTGAATAATGAACTTATTCAATGGAGATTAACCCGATTACACATCAATTTCGAATTGCATGCATAACACATAATCTCATCTACAATTAATTGTCACATGCGGAAATAACAGAAGCAATCTCACATCAAATCAATCACACATTAACTCAGTATGTATGGGGAAATCCTATAGCTGAAAACCCCGCAGCTATTGTGTATATTATAATGGAGAAATCATGTAACCAAACAAGTACAATACTCCTCACAAGTACTCAGTACTTTCTCATAAAGTCACACACAATCTAGCTTAGTTTTGAACAAGTTACTGGTTCAAAACTCCCCGCCAATTGCCTTGCCTCTATTGCGCAATCATGGCCTGTATAAGTAGAGATCCAAGGTTCGAATCCCCTTGGCTTGACTGCGCAATTGTCATGGACAATTCCTCCAAGTGTAATGCAAATCCCATGCAAAACTGATCCTCCAACTGATAGCTATACTCACCCTTTCATCTACCTCTTTCACTGGTCTCCACTGAACTGATCATGCACTGTAGTGAACTGATGTGTTCTTGAGTTGAATAATGAATTAAATAATATTTAATTCACTCCACTCATAACTAATTGATTAGCTAGTTAAACTAATCTCAATCAGTTCAACTAAAATAAACAGAACACAACTCCACTATCTGTCTCATTAACTACTCCAAACTTCTGCCACTGAAGTCCAACCGAAGTCAACCATGCATGATGCCATCAAACCCTTGGGAACCACGTGATTCCTCTGTCAGATGCATGAGCCACTTCTGTAGCTCGAACTGAAGTGCTCCAAGAGAGTAAACTGCTATTTAGAGTCCAAATATTATTAAGGGTAAATAATATTTGACTTCCATATTTTTAGGAGAGGCAGTCTAAAAATAGACTTCGACCTCTTTCGACCTAAAATATGAGTCTCATATATTTTTACCAACATGTCGCATACTCCAAGAATCTCAAACTGGAATCCCCGAACCATGCTCCGTATGTCTAAAAATAGACATAGTCTAAAAATAGACTTTGCGCCAGAATTTGCCTGCGGGCCCACTTAGTGAAGGCGACTTCATTTCACTAAGCTCCATCATCTTGCTGCATTCTCAACTCTCCCTCTCAGCAAGATATGGATTATCTGCAATCCCTATCCTGCCTCTGTGGAATTCGAACTTGCTCCTGGTGAGCGCCTTCGTCAGGATGTCGGCATCCCGATCCTCCGTGGGAACATATGAAAGCATCATGATCCTCCGCTGAACACAATCTCTGATGTGATGGTACCTGATGTCGATATGTTTGGACCTATCATGAAATATTGGATTAGCCGAGAGCTTGATGCAGCTCTGGTTATCACAGTAGATCACTGTAGGCTCCAAATGCAACCTGAACAAACCTGCGAGGATCTTTCTCATCCAAATAGCCTCACATGCAGCCAAACTTGCTGCCATGTACTCGGCCTCTGCTGAACTGAGTGCCACGGATCTCTGCTTCCTGCTGTACCAGGAAACTGCTGTCGACCCAATGCTGAAAACTCCTACAGAAGTGCTCTTCCGGTCCGTTGGACTCCCTGCCCAATCTGCATCAGTGAAGCCAGAAAGCTTCACTCCATCCTCCTGTCTGTACCATAGACCATATCCCGATGTGCCTCTGATATAGCGCAATACATGCTTGCCCGCCTTTCAAAAGAGCTTGGTAGGCTTAACCATAGCTTGTGAAAGCTGGTTAACTGCATAGCATATATCGGGTCGTGTATTGACCAGATACATAAGCGACCCCACCAACTGTCGATAGACAGTGGCATCCACTACCTCCGCTGAAGTAGCATCCTCCTTCCTCCAACCACCAGGAAGAGGAGTGTCAACAGGGTTGCAGCCTTGCATGTTGAACCTCTCCAGAATCTCCCGGGCATACTTGCCCTGAGAAACAAACAGTCCTCCGCTGCGCTGCCAAATCTCCAATCCCAGAAAATAATGAAGGATGCCCAGGTCCTTCATCTCAAACTCTCGTGCAAGATCCTCCTTGCATGAAAGTATCAACTGCTCATCGCCAGTCAAAATCAGATCATCTACATACAGTACGATGATCAACAGCTTCCCCTCCACCACAATCTGGTACAGGTTTGGATCCGCCTCACTCTTGGAGAATCCAAGCCCGGTGAAGTAGCTGTCTATCCGAGTGTACTAAGCACGAGGTGCTTGCTTCAGCCCGTACAGTGCTCTCTTGAGTCGGCACACATGCGACTCACTGCTGAAGATCTCAAAACCTTCAGGCTGCTCTATGTACACCTCCTCCTCAATAACTCCATTGAGGAACGCAGTCTTCACATCCATCCGATGAATGTGCCACCCCATCTGCGCTGAGAGAGCAAGGATCGTCCGTATGGAAGAGTACCTTGCGACAGGTGCAAAAGTCTCCTCATAGTCAATCCCTTCGATCTGTGAGAAGCCACGGGTGACAAATCTCGCCTTGTACTTCTCCACACTCCCGTCAGCCGCCTGCTTCACCTTGTAGATCCATCGCGAACCTACAACTGATTTCCCAACCGGTCTTGGGACAATCTCCCATGCACTGCTCCTGATGATCGAATCATATTCTTCGATCATGGCATCAACCCATGCGGGTTCCTCCATAGCTTCCTCAAAAGAGGATGGCTCCGTCACAACACATTGACCCACAAGAGCCATGTATCCAGTGTACCGATCCGGTGACTGTCTCTGTCTGCGCTGTGCTGTAGGTGGTCCTACAACCTTCTCTGCATCCCGAGCCAGTCGCTCAGCTTCTGTAGTGCGCATGCGCCCTCTGATGGTTGGCGCTGCCTGGGTGGTTTCTTCCACCTCCCGAACCTCCTCTTGTGGCTGATCCACATCCGGAAGCTCCTCCTTAGGAACTAACAGCTCCTCATCTGCATGCAAGTGTAGCTCCCTCTCAAGCGAACACTGCATGGCTTTCTCCTCCTGGAATTTTATATCCCGTCGCACAACAGTCTTGCGACTGTCTGGCACATACACCCGATAGTTCTGAGGTGTATCAGTGTACCCCACAAATATTCCAACTTCAGCAGTTGGATCCAGCTTCCTTCTTGCATCCTTCGTCACATGCATGTAGACAAGAGATCCGAAGATCCGCAAATGGGAAATATCAGGCCTCTTGCCAGAATAAGCCTCCTCTGGTGTACTCATGCCAAGAACCTTGTGAGGACAACGGTTCTGCACATACACTGCTGTATTGCATGCCTCAGCCCACAAGTGAAGGGGCAGGCCCTGATCATGCAACATCGCCCGTGCAGCACCCACGATCGTTCTGTTCTTCCGCTCAGCCACCCCGTTCTGCTGTGGGTTATGGGGTGCGATGAGCTCTCTCCGAATCCCTTCTGCGCTGCAGAACTCCTTGAATTCAGCCGAGATGAACTCACCACCGTTATCACTCCTTAGAGCAATCACCTTCTTCCCCGACTCCTTCTCGACCAGTGCTTTAAACTCACAGAACTTCGCGAATGTATCGCTCTTCTTCTCCATGAAGAAGATCCAGCACTTTCGAGAGAAATCATCAACAAAGATCACATAATACTTGTGCTTTGCTGTCGAAGCAACTGAGAAAGGACCACACACGTCTGTGTGAACTCTCTCAAGGATCGTCGTGGCACGACTATCCTTCTCGTGAAAGGTGGCTTTCACATACTCCCCTAAAGTACACCCCTTGCACTGATCTGACTGCGCAAGAGTGCCCTTAGGAAGCCCAGTAGAAATCTGCTGTAGGATCTTCAAGGCTCCATGGTGAAGGTGGCCCAATCTCCTGTGCCATAGTTCGCCCTCATCATCCCGGCTCACCACTTCTCCCGCTTTGCATGCCATAGTTGCGCAGTCATCTACCTGCAACTGATAAAGGTTCTGAGTTCGAACCCCTATCTTCCGGGTCTCTCCAGTAGTCTTACTGCGCAGGAAGGCTTTTCCTTCGCTGAAGACCACATCATACCCTTTATCCTCCAACATCGCTACTGAAATCAGGTTCTTCTTCAATCCAGGTACATGCATGACATCCTTTAGTACAAAGGGTTTACCAGACTCCCTCTGAAAGGATACGGTACCGATACCAGTCGCACTGTATCTACCGTCATCGCCCATCTCGATGTGCATACCCAAATCCTTGTCCTCCAGATCCGAGAACAACTCCCGATCTCCCGTCATATGAAATGACGCACCGCTGTCCAAGAACCACACCGATCCCATCACACTTGAAACCAAGCATGCAATCAGTGAAAAGTCAAGCTCGAACCGTGAAGCCAAAGCTTCTCCATCTGCAGATCTTCCCGCTTGCTTGTTCTTCTTCTTCTTTGGACAATTGGTAGCATAATGTCCATGATCATGGCAGTGAAAACACTTCACTTTCGCCATATCCTGCTTCTTGCCCTTAGCACTAGAATGAGAGGTTTTCTTACCCTTCCCATTCTTTTCTTTGGACACCAAAGCGCAGTTTTCTTCATCAGCTCCCTTTGATGAAGATCCATCTCGAGTAGTCCTCCTTATCTCCTCTTGCATGAGATCCGCCCAAAGGTGCTCCCATCCCGGCAGCTTCTCCCGACCATTGACACTATCTTGATATGAGTGCCAAGCCTTCGAAAGACCAAGGAGAGCCAGGTCGACCATGTCCTCATCTTCGACAGTCACCCCCACACTTCCCAGCTCATCTCTGCATTGAGTGAACTTCGTGAGGTATTTGGCGATACTGTCGCCTTTCTCCATCTTGATTTTCCTGAGCTTATCTTTGAGCGCCAGCTTCCTTTGGTCGCTCTTACTCTGGAATAGATCTGTCAAAGATTTCCACATTAAATATGGAGAAGCCTTTCCATGCAGGCTGGATACAATATGATCCTTGACACCCTCCAACAGGATCCTTCAACATTTCGCCATCTTCTTTTGCCATACTTCGACTTCAGCAGGATCAGTGGGCTTTTGGACATCCATATCTATGAACTCCTTCAGACCATTATCTTCTAATACTTCCTCCATGCAATCCTTCCATGCAACATAATTCAAACTGCCTTCAAGAGCATATTCGAGTCGCAAACCGTTGAAAGACATTTTCAACACTGGCACCAAGAAAACAAAGCTGCTGCAAAATTTGAATTCCAAACTCAAAGCTCTATCGCTTCCGATCTACACTTGAGAACAAATTATTTCCAAATCAGAGATTTACTGCAAGGGGCGTTTACCAGACCTTTCACTTTCCGAAGAAAGATGAATCCGGAGGCTTCCTGGCCCATATGCAGACTCTGTCCGAGGAAATAAGTTTGCAATCACCGTAATAGATCTCGACAATTAACTTGCTCCGATACCATGTAGAAATTTGCTGAATAATGAACTTATTCAATGGAGATTAACTCGATTACACATCAATTTCGAATTGCATGCATAACACATAATCTCATCTACAATTAATTGTCACATGCAGAAAGAATAGAAGCGATCGCACATCAAATCATTCACACATTAACTCAGTATGTATGGGGAAATCCTATAGTTGAAAACCCCGCAGCTATTGTGTATATTATAATGGAGAAATCATGTAACAAACTCAGTACAATACTCCTCACAAGTACTCAGTACTTTCTCATAAAGTCACACACAATCTAGCTCAGTTTTGAACAGGTTAACTGTTCAAAACTCACCGCCAATTGCCTTGCCTCTATTGCGCAATCCAGGCCTGTCTATATAGAGATCCAAGGTTCGAATCTCCTTGGCTTGACTGCGTAATTGTCATGGACAAATCCTCCAAGTGTGGTGCAAAACTCATGCACAACTGATGTCGCCACTGATAGCTAACTCCACCCTTTCATCTACCTCTTTCACTGGTCTCCACTGAACTGATCATGCACTGTAGTGAACTGATGTGTTCGTGAGTTGAATAATGAGTTACTAATTAATGAATTAAATAATATTTAATTCACTCCACTCATAACTAATTGATTAGCTAGTTAAACTAATCTCAACTAGTTCAACTAAAATAAACAGAACACAACTCCACTATCCTTCTCATTAACTCCTCCAAAACTTCTGCCACTGAAGTCCAACTGAAGTCAACCATGCAAGATGCCATCAAACCCTAGGAACCACGTGATTCCTCTGTCAGATGCATGAGCCACATCTGTAGCTCAAACTGAAGTTCTCCAAGAGAGTAAACTGCTGTTTAGAGTCTAAATATTATTAAGGGTAAATAATATTTGACTTCCATATTTTTAGGAGAGATAGTCTAAAAATAGACTTTGACCTCTTTTGACCTAAAAATAGAGTCTCATCTATTTTTACCAACATGTCGCATACTCCAAGAATCTCAAACTGGAATCCCCGAACCATGCTCCGTATGTCTAAAAATAGACATAGTCTAAAAATAGACTTTGCGCCAGAATTTGCCTGCGGGCCCACTTAGTGAAGGCGACTTCATTTCACTAAGCTCCATCATCTTGCTGCATTCTCGACATACATTATGTTTCATTATCAATAGGAATTTTAGCCTTATTTACAAAAAAATAATATAATATTGGATAAAATTGGATATTTATCAATGGATCCGTTCCGTTCACAGAACTAACAGCGACCGCTAATGGCGAGGTCACGCTTCTCCTTGACAACGAAGGCACGGGATTGGATAGATCCTCACCGGAAAAATGTTAGCACCTGAGGCTAACCTCCTCCAATCAGTAGAGGCCTCTGCCATAAGCTCCCTCGTTAAGATATTGATCGCATGAGTGGCTATGTTCCAACCAATGATGGAATTTGATGGGCATTTTTCCCGTCATAAGGCATTTTACCTGTATTTGACGACTGGAAATTATGGATGCCCATTTTTCTTAACGTGGTATGAAGCATGAAAGACGTGATTTTGACGTTTAAAATATTTTCAAAAACGTTCTTACTCCCTTTATTTTCCATTTACTAGTATTTTTGCAACACCGCAACTACAAAGTTGGACTCAAACCGTAAGAGAAAGTTACTTTGTTGGCTCATTGAAAATTAGTAGTTTAATAAGGGAATCACCACCACCAATCATCGATATTTTAAAATTAGAATTAATCTAATTTTTCCACTACCTAGTATAGAAAGTTCACCAAACCTTCCTTTTACAGAAGACACCAAAAACGAATAAAGCTAGCAGCCCTGATTCATGAAGCAGTGCAGAAGTACCACTGTAGCACTAAGAAATTAAAATTACAATCAGTGCCAATATGAAGCGGTGTTAATATAGCTGGTGGCTTGGCTTCATGGTCAAACAGTAAACTGCACAGGCGCAAAATAGAAGCTTTTGGCAGTCTAGTTCCTCTCTCAATGCGTTTAGACTTACGACCAGCTCAAGACTGGCTCCGTGGAAACCAGCTCAAGACTGGCTCAGGAAACCAGGTTAAACATTAATTTTTTTCTTGTGGGTTTAAGTTGCTGCCAACTTTTATGAAATTAGTTTAAGTAGGTTCAAAGTTTGAACTGCTAGGGTAATTTATTTCTATGAAATTAGAGTTACAAATGAACTCCCTGAGCAATATAATGTATTAATTATAAGCAGATTCATTAAGAAAATTCAAACTGCTTCTGCTATGAATGATTACAATTTATATATTAATTGTTTTTTAAGAGTATTTGTATTATGTAGGAAGCACTAGAAAGAAAAATTAGGACTTCATTTTATGTTTTCCTAATTTCGATGGGCTGAACTGGAAAGAAAAAACAAAACTTCATTTTTTGTTTCCCTTATTCCATTGGGTTGAACTGGAGAAAATTGAATATGAATATTGAGCTAAATGTAAGATCAATGGACGAAGGCCATACATCAACATTGACCTCGGTGGGGAAGTACAAATTAATGGATATTCATGCAAGTCTATTTATTAATGTAATATCAAAGTTAACTCTTAGTTTCACTTCAGAAATAGAAGACAACGATCTAGCATCAACCAAGATTCGTGTGAAAAAGTAGATGAAAAATATACAATCATCGAATGGAGAGGTAATCTAGAATTATCCAATAACGCTGTTAGCTAAAGTAATCTAGAATTATCCAATAAGACTGTTGGCTATGTTTTCAGACTATATTAAACTAACTTTCAATACTTTTGAATAATTATCCATTGGAATTTAGTAAGAAAACTATAGTAAATCATTGTCCAATGTTGGCTATGTCTTGAGACTATATTAAACTAACTTTCAATACTTTTGAATAATTATCCATTGGAATTTACTAAGAAAACTATAGTAAATCATTGTCCAATGGCCATGCAAACATATATAAAAAATCATATTTGTTGATTGTTGTTCATTTGGTGGACCATGATGGACCACTTAGAAGGTGGGGGCATTTTTTTATCACCGCAGTGAGGTTTAGTAGAACGACAGTCAAGTTACCATTCCCTATAAATTTTCTCGGTCATGTTAATCATTCATTGATTTCTAATTCATTCCTACTGTTTTGATAAACAGTCTAGTCCGGTCACATTAATCATTCATTGAACTCTGATTCATTGCTACTGTTTTGATACACAGTCCAGTCCAGTCTAGTCGAGTCTTGCATTGAGGATGGCATTTGTAGGTTGTCAAGAAGGGGGTTATCATGCACATGCACTCCTCTCTTTTTTATCTTTGTAACTACGTGCATCTTGCTCGTGGGTTTTATATTTTTTAATAATCATAATTGTTCTTGATTATTAGGTTTTCATTTTGCTTTCAAAATTTTTAATTTAATTATTATTAATTATTAAATTTTCAGAAGTTTTAATTTTAGTTATTATAATTATTAAACTTTTAAACTTTCAATTGTACATCAACTTTCAGACATAATAAAATAGATACTAAAAAATGGTACATCATAGCTAGATGGTACACTGAGGATCTATTCTTAGTCTGATTATGCAATTTTTATAAGAAACAGATTGTGCAATATTAATAAGAAACATAAATTTATAGCAATTTTTTATTATTCAAAGAAAGAAAAATTAAAGAAAACCATCCAAATCCATTAATATTTTTCATGTAATGGTTACACAGAGTAAACTTGCAAAGGAAAGTCTAAAGCCATTAGGAAAGCTTTTTCATGATATTTCCTTGTATTGGAATGTTCTTTTCTTCTTTTATGGATTGTAACGTATATTGAGGAAATCTGACTTTGACAAGAATCAATTATTCCTCCTTAAACTAGTTACTAAAAGTCTTTCACACAGATATATCACACCCCAAAACCCAAAGTAAATGAAAGAAAGCATTCAATTTTTGTAATCAAACTTTTATTGATTAAGGTTTAATTTAATATGAAAACATCACTAATGAAGGGAAAAATTTTAAAGGTAACGTTTTTTGACGGGAAGCATAATGCCCCAAAACATCAAAAAAAATTAGTGTGACCAGTAAAGAGAAATCCAAATTCCAGCCCTAGTGTTTTTTTTTCAAGATGAAAAATACACTTCTGTTTTTTGCAAGCTGGTCCGCAGCTTTTCCCTGCCTCAATTCTCTCTTACACTTTGCATGTAAAACCGTGGATGGCGCTGCTGTTTGAGATAAATTTGGAACTCAAATCCTTCAAATCTCGAAATCAATTTGATCATCGCATGTACCTATCGCGATTTTAAAGCATTTGAAGTTCCAGAATTTATACCACCCGCTGCTCCTAACTGCCAGTGCTCTTCCGGGTAAGCCGATATTGCCATTTTAACCCAGAAATAAGCGCCACTAAGTGAGCAAAACCAGACGTTTTGGAAAAATCTATATAGAGAATGCCAAAGATAAATGAGTGTAGCCTGTTTCGAAAAGCGTAAAGTGAAGCATGGAGCATCACTTTTCCAGTCTGCCACCTCCCCACTTGTACATATAATATATTTATTTAATGGGAACTGTTAAAGTGTGCTCAGAGTACATACATTTTGATTTGTGGAGATTGTTTTCGCTATCCTTAAAATATTATTTAAGAGTAGTTTTTAGTGTGATTTTTTGAAGTTTTTGGTGTTGGAATTCTGTAAAAAAAAATAAGATAAAATTTTAATATCTGTTATTTAAACTAATTTTTTTATTATAAATATAAATTTAGTACTTTAAAAAATAGGACACTTCAATTGTGCAAGTTACTCATCAAATTTCTGTTTTCAATAAATTCTTGCCAGATTTTAAAGAGATTAGACCAAAAAAATTTACTGAAAAAACTTTCAAAAAATCACACTAAAAACAATTCCATATTTTAATATAAAAATTCCACATTCTACCACTATTTAAATATTATAAAAAAGTTATAATTTTATAAATATTCCTTTCTACAATTTAAGAAATATTTTAATATTTTTATTTCAAATGTTTTGCCTTCCTGTGATATATATCAAAAAAATTTGAGATTCCCTTCTACTTTCGTGAAGATTGCTTTTGCAAACAGTTTTTAAAAGCTATTTTAATATTTTGATTCCAGGTGTCGGGAATCTCGCGTTTGGATGGATGAGACGGTGGGGGCAGTTAGGTCCCATGTGTTGATGGGAATAAGTATGGTCATTAGTTAAAAGTAGAAATGCATTTTTCTGTGCAAATAATTCATCTGCAAGCTTTAGAAATTTTGTTCCTATAGTTAAAAATAGGGTAGGTGCATTTGCGCAAGTTTCTCAAAAAAATTTTAAATCAAAATTTTGCAAGGGTATATACAACAGCCCGCAAGCCATATATACCAGTAACTCATGACTTCGCAAGGACCGATCCCAAACTCCAACGGGACGTCTATCCCTCTAGCAAGCTTCTCAAATTTTGTGCATATAGTTTCGTATAGGGTAAGGGCATTATGGATGTTTTATTTTTTGGAATGTTTGTGCATGTTTGTATTGGTGTTGAATCACATTTATACTTGGTAGGGTTTTATGTTAAAATGTTTTCTGATTTAGAAAAGATGGGTTTATGGCTAGTTTTTTTTTGTTGGGTTGAATATTTTGTATTTTACAACATGAAGTATATATTAAGTCATTGAGAATTCTGGGTTGGTTTATTGGAAAAACAAATTGGACCAGAATTTCCTTCTTTTTTTTTATAGAGCGGAGGATATATTTATGCTTGTTGATATAAAAACTAAAAAGTGCCACATAGGCCATGTTATCACATGCAAATATTTCATTAAAATCAACTGTCTTGGGGTCCTAAATTTTAAATTCTATCAATTTTCAATTAGCACTTCCTTTTAATTTCGTAACACATATTGTAACTATATAAGTAGATGATGCTACCAAATTAGGAGGATATATTTATGCTTGTTGATATAAAAACTAAAAAGTGCCACATAGGCCATGTTATCACATGCAAATATTTCATTAAAATCAATTGTCTTGGGGTCCTAAATTTTAAATTCTATCAATTTTCAATTAGCACTTCCTTTTAATTTGGCAACACATATTGTAACTATATAAGTAGAGGATGCTACCAAATTAAAAGGAAACGAATGGTGAATCTGACAAAAATAGAGGCACTACCATTTTAAAATACAACGCATATCACATATTATTTCAAAAGGATGTGTTGTCAAATCAAATGACCATGTGTTGAAATGAATATAACCAGTCAGTCATGATACCACCCAGAATTAATGTAGGCTAATAGTAATGAAACACAATGCTCTCATGATGTTAAAGTTGCGTTATAGTAAGTTGTAAATTGAGTTATCACAAAAAGATAGGTAAGGTGAAGAAACATTCCATGTTTATGTTATCAAACTTATGCCTTAACCAATTTTTGTTTCCGTGGAGGTTCATAAGTGTTTCAACCCATTAAGTGATGAAATTCTTGACCAAATCCTCGATTTTTCTCAACTATTAAGTGTCAAGACGTTTGCAAACATGGAAAGGAGCAACCATCTGTGTCGAAAGGAACTAGAGGGCCTTGAGCTTATTGAGTGTGACCCTGAACTTGTTGAATGGGAGACCTTCTGTTGCAACTTTGAGGGTTTAAGCTATGAAGTGGCAAGAGTATTTTCCAAGGCCTTCGATGGGGTAATTCCTACAATTGCTAACCTTCCATTTCTAGTCATGGAGGATACCATCACAAAGGCAACGAGGTTTCCAATTGATGGAGAATGATGGTTTAAGAATCGAGCTCTGATAGGAGTCAACATTGAGTTATTTTTGAAATATGAGCACAAAAATGAAGGGCATTTAGAGAGCTCGATTGAAGCCTTCGTGGAATAATTCTATTAGGATTATTGAAATTTATTTTACCTGTGAGGGACGATAATTGACTGGGTATGCATGTTTCATTTTAAATTTCTGGCTCATCCTGCTCATCAAGTTAGAATGAATACACCTTATTTTTTGTTGAAAATTTTGAGTAAGATGTCATCCAAGGCTAGGGAAAAAACCAAAATGACCCCTCACTGTATTTCCACAAAGACCTCTTTAAAATGTTAATTTTCAGCCACCTTAGAAAAGTGAGAAGGACATGGGACCATTTTTCATTTTAGGGAGGTTTTCTTAAAGAAGATGTTAAGCAGCAAGGGTGAGAAACAAAATAAAAACAAAAGCCCTGTGAAAACCTCTAAAGTCGTATAGACCTAGTCTTTTGTGCTAACCTGGAGCATGAGAAGGGTTTCATTAAATCAACAGGAAGAAAACCCTACATTTATTCCTCCAGTGGAAAGGGTTTATACAAGTAAAACTAAGTATCCTGCAAAGAAAGAGCAGTCAGAGGCCTCTCAACCGCAAATTCTCAAAACCCCAGAAATTCAAAGAGAAAACCCCAGAAGTTTCGAATCCAAGTCTTTCAGAGAAATATGAAATCAATGATGATGTTCTTTTGTTTGTTTTGATTACGAATGGAACTTTAAAACTCAGCGAAATAGAAATCTCAAAAAGAAAAGAAAAACCATTAAAAATATATAAAGAGAGAAAAGAGGAAACATATTGCAGCAACTGAAGGATATGAAACATGAAAACCTCATACAAGGCATGTCAACAAGTTGAGACTAAGTGCAAGGCTGAGATTAAATCCTACTCTTAAAGATCAAATCATTAATGTGGATGAATACACACTTGAAGAAGTAGAAAACACATTGCTTAAAGGACGCAAAGGCACCAAAGAGAAACAAGAGAAAAAATAGAGCATTTTTCAGGAAAGGATGACAGAGACAGTGATTTCCAGGCTTACGAAGAGTAAGAAAATAAAAAGAGTTGAGCCCAGTAACATTGATCTCTTGCCAGAGATAACAGAAGCTCTGAAATAAGCAAGGCGAAGCAACACTTCCAAATGAAAATCCAACGCATAAAAATCCATATTTTTAGCATTTTGTTTTGGCAGCACATTACCTAGAGATTTTGGCATCACTAAAAGAATATCATTTTGGAAGCATTTTACTTTTAGAAGTATAACTAAGTAATATTGATGGGATTAGATTAGCTTAAAATCAATGGAGAATTATAAATTTTTAAGAGATAAAATTAATTATCTATTTTGCTGAGAAAATAGGTTAAATGCATTAGTTGGCAATTTCGAGGTGGTCCTGATTTTTGGTGATTCACATCTAGATTTGTCTCTTGAAGATCATCAAACAACTCCATATGAAATATTTCAGGAGATTTCTACACTTGTATGTCTAGGTTTATATTTTAATAATATGAGAATGTAATGCCCCACTTGATCCTATAAGGCAAATTTTGATTAGTGTTTAATAAATCCGTAAATACGGACTTATAATTTTTGAGTAATATCTACACTTGTAAATTTTTAATTTTATTTTATTTTTACTAATATGAATTTTATTATTTGTTATTTCATTTCTAATATGTCTTCTCAAATCAACTTGTAGATAAGGTATGGTCTTCTCTCATTTATTTCTAAATCAAATATCTAGATTTGTATACCCAACATGTCTTCTCAAATCAACTTTTAGATAAGGTATGGTTTTCTCTCATTTATTTCTAAATCAAATATCTAGATTTTGTATACCCAATATGTCTTCTCAAATCTACATTTAGATAAGGTATGTTCTTCTCCCATTTAATTTTGAATAAAATATCTATATTCATATATACTTTTGGATAAGATATGGTAAGAAAGTCAAGGTTAATAAATAAAAGGATGATGGGGTAGTCATGGAATTAATGGTAAGTAGTTGAGGTGGATGAGAGGAAGAGACATAAAATGGAAGGAGGATGAGAGGAGAGGGGGATGATCCTTGGTCTTTGTTTGGCATTGGAGGAATTTATACCAGAGGATAAATATGGAGAAAGAGAAGGGAGAGAATGAGAGGAATCAAACTTAGATCTATTGGAGGGAGTTGATTCTAACTTGGACACACTGCAGCTGGTTGGACTTAGGCTCAAAGGGATAGGGAGCCGGTGGAGGTTCCCTAGGCTAGCAAATCATTCCTAGTTGGCTAGGAGGTAAATCCAGTCGGGTAACCCAGCAGGAGCGTCTCAATAGAATCGGGAGCATCTTAACCCAACTATAGATACATGTATTCTTAGATTGTTGATTACTTATTTAAATTGTTGTAATGAAATTTCTTACTTGTTTAATATGTTGCACATTTTTTTTAATGTATTTTATCATCAAATAAATGTTGAGAAATTGGTTAAAATTATTTTGAAAAAGTCATTCGCTGTTGTTGCTGTCGCTACAGACCTAGACATCGCCGCCACAGCTAATCGGCCCTCTCTGCGCACCAACAGCCATGGAAACGGGTGGGGGTGTTGAGCTCACTCCCCCCCTGCCAAATCTTGCTGCATTTGGGAATCTATTTGCAGGTGAAACCAAGAGACCTCTGACCGAGATGCAACAGAAATTTGTGAAAAAACTTGATTTCATTCCATCAGTTGCACTGCCTATCAAAGAAAAATGCATATTTTCCCTCAATCTTGATGACAAAGGGCTTATTGGCCAGTTCACTAGCCTCTGGCCCTCCCCCAAAGCAATGGAGGACTAGGTGTAGAGGAACTGGTCTCCGCTAATCTCATAAGGGATCAAAAGTCATTTCGTCAGGAAAGGCTTCTTCATATTCATTTTTGAAAATGCAGAAGATAAAAATCTCATCTTTAGAAATGGCCCATACTTCATGGGGCCGCAAGGGTTATATATGAATAAATGGACCCCCGATTTCGACCCTACTCAATATGTGCCTTCCACAGTCCCAGTTGTAGAAATTATATAACATATGCATGTATATATCCAGATTCTCTCGATCTAACAATATTTATCTTCTTGCTAAATACAAAATCCTTCCACTGTTAATATTTTGCGGAAATGTAAAACTCAATTGCAAACACATGAAGCAATAAAAACAATCGCACATAACACAGTTGTTTACGGGAAAGCCTAAAGATAAAAACCCCAACTATCATATATTATGTATCATGGAGATCATGTAACAATCTCATACAAAGCTTAGTACATCAAGCTCTCAGTACAATACAATCATCACACACTATCATGAAGAAATCTGCAAATCCATGCACTGATTTTTGCCTCCATTGTGCAATCCCTACTAAAGAAGACCTTTGAATGAATTCGAATTGGCCTTGCCTTGACTGCGCAATCCTCATTGGCAGCTCCAATGTGTGTCAGATGCATTGAATGCATCACTATAGTCACAAAAAATAGTCCATCTCACCCTTTCACCTACCTCTCCACTAGGTCTCCACTGGAACTGACATGCACTATAGTTAAATGTTGTATTTGTTCAGTTGATTAGTGAGTTATTATCTGTGAATTAATTAACTAATTAATTCACTCAACTCTCACTAGTGTATCTTTCAGTTAGACTAGATACAAATAGCTCAACTGAGTTTAACTCCATTAACTGAGTTAAACTGAATAACAACTCCACGAACTACTCTTCCAACTCTGTCATAAATTTTCCACTTCAGTTCTAACTGAGTCCTCCATGCATGAGTCACCAACCACCCTAGGAATTGCATAATTCCTTCAGCCCACTGATTTGCAAAATCTGTATACTGAAATAAAGTGCTCCAAGAGAATAAGTTTATATTTAGAGTCTAGTTATTATTAAGGGCTAATAATAATCGACATGCATCTATTTTTAGATTGATGATCTATAAATAGACTTCACCCAATATTCTAAAAATAGAATTTCATCTATTTTTCCAACTTGAACAACCATCCACAAATAACTTCCTGCAACTTATAGAACATGATCTCCATGTCTAAAAATAGACATACACCTAAAAATAGCCTGCGGGCCCACTTAGTGAAGGTGACTGATTTTCACTAAGCTTCATCATCTTGTTGAATCTCAAAACTCCCTCTCAACAAGATAGGGATTATCCTTCACCCCGATCCTACCTATATGGTAGTCGAATTTTCTCCTGCTGAGCGCCTTCGTCAGAATATCTGCATCCTGATCTTCCATGCGAATGTACTGAAGCAACATGATCTTCCGCTACACACAATCTCTAATATGATGATACCGAATATCAATATTTTTAGATCTATCATGAAACACAGGATTAATCGAGAGTTTAATGCAACTATGATTATCACAATGTATCATTGTAGGATCTAAATGAGAACTGAACAAACCAACCAGGATCTTCCTCATCCAAATAGCCTCACATGCAGCTTGACTTGCTGCCATGTATTCTGCTTCTGTCGAACTGAGTGCCACGGATCTTTGTTTCCTACTGTACCAAGAAACTGTTGTAGATACGATATTGAAAATCCCTCCTGATGTGCTCTTTCTGTCCATTGGGCTACCTGCCCAATCTACATCCGTGAAGCCAGGAAACTTCACCTCATTCGTCTGTTTGTACCACAAGCCATACTTAGTTGTGCCCCTGAGATACCTCAAGACATGCTTGCCTGCCTTCCAAAAGAGCTTGGTAGGCTTAACCATCGCTTGTGAAAGTTGGTTCACCGCATAGCATATGCTCGGTCTTGTATTAACTAAATACATGAGCGAACCCACCAACTGTCGATAACCAGTGGCATCCACTACCTCTGCCAATGTATCATCCTCTTTCCTCCAATTTCTTGGAATAGGAGTGTCGATAGCCTTGCAGCCTTGCATGTGAAACTTCTCCAGTATCTCCCAGACATACTTTCCTTCAGACACAAACAGTTCACCTTCTCTCTGCCATATTTCCAATCCAAGGAATAATGAAGGAGGCCCAAATTATCAAACTCCTTTGCAAGATTTTCCTTGCATGAGTGTATCAACTGCTCATCACCCGTTAGTATTAAACCATCAACATAAATAACAATGATTAAAATCTTACCCTCTACCACAATTTGGTACAGGTTTTCATCCGCCTCACTCTTGGTGAAACCAAGTCCAGTGAAATAGTTTTCGATCCGAGTGTACCAAGCACGAAGTTCTTGTTTCAGCCCATACAACACTCTTTTGAGCTTGCATACATGTGACTTGCTGCTGAAGATTTCGAATCCTTCAGGCTACTCAATGTACACTTGTTCCTCAATGATTCCATTAAGGAACGTTGTCTTCACATCCATCTGATGAATGTGTCAACCCATCTGCGCTGAGAGAGCAAGGATGGTCCTTATGGAAGAATACTGTGCGACAGGTGCAAAGGTTTCTTCATAATCAATCCCCTCGATCTGTGAGAAGCCCTGGGCAAAAAATCTTGCCTTATACTTCTCAATGCTCCCATCAACAGCTTGCTTTACCTTGTAGATCCATCTCGAACCTACCACTAATTTACCCACTGGCCTTGGAACAATCTCCCAAGCACTATTTCTGACAATGGAGTCATACTCCTCCACCATGGCATCTACCCATGTGGGCTCCTGCACTACTTCTTCGAAAGAAGATGGCTCTTTCACGATACACTTGCTCATAAGAGCCATGTATCCAGTAAATCAGTCAGGTGATTGTCTCTGTCTACACTGTGATGTAGGGACTCCTACATTCTGTGCCGCAACAAGCTTCAGTCTCTCAGCTTCTGTGGTATGCTTTCTGCTAGTTCTGATGTTTGGTTCTGTATGAGTGGACTCCTCCACTCCATGAATCTCCTCCTGTGGCTAATCCACATCTAGAAGCTCATCTTTGGGAACAAGTAGCTCCTCTGCATGCAAGTGTAGCTCCCTCTCAAGTGAAAACTTCATGGCTTTCACCTCAATGAATTTTATATCCCTTGGCACCACAGTGATCTAACTATTTGGAAAATACACACGATAATTATGGTGTGTTTCTGTGTACCCCACAAATATCCCAACTTCTGCAGTCGGCTCCAGCTTCTTCCTGGCATCCTTCATCACATGAACGTAAACAGATGAGCCAAAAATATTCAAATGAGAAATATTAGGCTTCTTACCATTAAAAGCTTCTTCAGGTGTACTCATGCCAACTACTCTATGAGGACAATGGTTTTGCACATAAACCGCAGTGTTGCATGCTTCTTCCCAAAAGTGCATTGGTAGGCCCTGGTCATGCAGCATAGCTCATGCAACACCCACGATCGTTATGTTATTCCTCTCGGCAACCCCATTTTGTTGTGGGTTATGAGGCGCTATGAGTTCTCTTTGAATTCCTTCTTTGCTACAGAAGTCTTTGAATTCGTTTGAGATATATTCACCACCATTATCGCTCCGTAGAGCCTTCGCTTTCTTCTCGGACTCCTTCTCCACCAATGCTTTAAACTCACATAACTTTGAGTATGTTTCACTCTTCTTCTACATGAAGAAGATCCAGCATCTACGAGAATATTCATCAACAAAAATAACATAATACTTGTGTTTTGTTGTTGAAACAACCGAGAAAGGTCCACACACGTCTATGTGAATTCTCTCCAGGATCACCGAAGCACCGTTCTCCTTCTCATGAAAGGTGGTCTTCACAAACTTACCAATAGTACATCCCTTGCACTGATATGATTGCGCAAGAGTACCCTTGGGAATTCCAATAGAATCTGCTACAAAATCTTCAAGGTGACATGCTGAAGATGGCCCAATCTCCTGTGCCATAATTCGCCCTCATCCCGGCTCACCACTTCTTCTACTTTCCCATCATTGCAGCGCAACCATCTACCTCCAGCTTGTAGAGATTCTTAACTTGAATCCCTATCCTCTTGGTTTGACCCATTTTTTTATATCGCAAGAAAGCTTTTCCATCGCTAAAAACAACGTCATAACCTCTGTCCTCCAACATCGCGACCGAGACCAAGTTCTTCTTCAGACCTGGAACATGCATAACATCTTTCAACAAAAACGGTTTACCTGAATCCCTCTCAAAGGTAATGGTTCCAATGCCAGTTGCACTGTATCTACCATCATCGCCCATCTCTATATGCATTTGGAGATCTTTCTCCTCCAGATCACTAAACAACTCCTTGTCTCCCGTCATATGGAAAGACGCACCACTATCAAGATACCACACCGATCCCATTGCACTTGAAACCAAGCATGCGATAAAAGAGAAATCAAGTTCAAATTACGAGGCTAAGGCCTCTCCCACTGCAACTCCAGCAGCCTTCTTTTTCTTCTTCTTCTATGGGAAGTTAGTGGCGAAATGCCCATGTTCGTGACAGTGAAAACACTTCGCCTTGGAAAAATCCTGCTTCTTGCCTTAGCTTCAGATTTTGGGTGGAATTTCTTCCCCTTCCCTTTCCTTTCTTTGGTAGCCAAAGTGAAATTATCTTCATCTTCATTCTGATGAAGAGCCATCCCTAGTAGTCCGCCTTATCTCCTCCTGCACAAGATCCGACCAAAGTCGCTCCCAATCCGACAATTTCTCCCGTCCAGTGATAGAGTCATGATAACTGTGCCAACTCTTCGGTAACCCAAGGAGAGCCAAGCTCACCAAGTCATCATTCACAAACTGTAATCACCACACTCCCCAGCTCATCCCTGCATTGGACAAACTTTGTGAGATATTTTGGAATACTGTCACCCTTCTCCATTTTTATTTTCCTTAGCTTATCCTTCAGCATCAACTTCCTATGGTCGTTACTGCTTTGGAAAAGATATATCAAAGCCTTCCACATTGCAAATGGAGTGACTTTACCATGAAGGCCTGACAAAATATGGTCGTTCACACCTTCCAACAGAATCCTTCTTGTCTTTGCTACCTTCTTTTGTCATGCGTCAAGTAATGCAGCATCGCTAGAAGTAGGCTTAGAAACATCGTTATCGATGAACTCCTTCAATCCATTATCTTCAAGCACCACCTCCATCCTATCCTTCCAGGCTATGTAATTCAAGCTGCCCTCAAGGGCATACTCCAATTGCAACCCATTGAAAGACATTTCAATGAATACTTAGCTGTCGCACCAAGAAATTTCTAGAGCAAATTCAAATTGTCTACCAGCACAAAACTCAACCCACTTCAAAATTACAATCTTCAAGAATTAACACTAATCTGATACCATGTAGAAATTATATAACATATGCATGTATATATCCAGATTCTCCTGATCTAACAATATTTATCTTCTTGCTAAATACAAAATCCTTCCACTATTAATCTTTTGCGGAAATTTAAAACTCAATTGCAAACACATGAAGCAATAAAAACAATTGCACATAACACAGTTCTTTATGGGAAATCCTGAAGCTAAAAACCCCAAATATCATGTATTATGTATTATGGAGATCATGTAACAATCTCATACAAATATTAGTACATCAAGCTCTCAGTACAATACAACTGTCACACAATATCATGAAGAAATCTACAAATCCATGCACTGATTTCTGCTTCCTGATAGCCTGCCTCCACTGCATAATCCCTGCTGAAGAAGACTTCTGAATGAATTCGAATTGGCCTTGCCTTGACTGTGAAATCCTCATTGGCAACTTCAATGTGTGTCAGATGCATTGAATGCATCACTATAGTCACAACGGATAGTCCATCTCACCCTTTCACCTACCTCTCCACTTGGTCTCCACTAGAACTAACATGCACTATAGTTAATTGCTGTATTTTTTCAGTTGATTAGTGAGTTATTATTTGTGAATCAGTTAACTAATTAATTCACTCAATTCTCACTAGTGTATCTTTCAGTTAGAGTAGATACAACTAGCTCAACTGTGTTTAACTCCACTAACTGAGTTAAACTTAATAACAACTCCATGAACTACTCTTCCAACTCTGTCACAACTTTTCCACTTCAATTCTAACTGAGTCCTCCATGCATGAGTCACCAACCACCCTAGGAATTTCGTAATTCCTATAGCCCACTGATTTGCCAAATTTGTATACCGAAATAAAGTGCTCCAACAGAAAATTTTGATATTTAGAGTCTGATTATTATTAATGGCTAATAATAATCGACATGCATCTATTTTTAGATCGACGACCTATAAATAAACTTCACCCAATATTTTAAAAATAGAATTTCAAATATTTTTCCAACTTGACCAACCATCCACAAATAGCATCCTACAACTTATAGAATATGATCACCATGTCTAAAAATAAACATAGTCTAAAAATAGACATACACCTAAAAATAGCTTGCGGGCCCCCTTAGTGAAGGTGATTGATTTTCACTAAGCTTCATCATCTTGTTGAATCTCAAAACCAGTTTGGGTTCGCCTTCCCCACCTTTCATTGCATTGTTGGAACCAAAAATCCCTGCAAACCATAGGCAACACGCTTGGAAGGTACATAGATCAAGCAGTGAGAAAAAATCAGTACTCCTTTGCACGGATCTGTGTGGATGTGGACTTGGAAGTAGGGCTTCCAGAAGCAATAAAACTAACCATCACAGATTGGATGCACATCTAGGAACTAGAATACGAGAAGCTACCATTCAAATGTCGACACTGCCACGGTTATGGTAATTTTGCAAGGCATTTAAAAAAAAAGATTGTCGAGGAATAGGAAAATGCGAAAGCTGATCAATGGATCACAGTGCAGAAAGCAAGATCAGCAAAACCCCGAAGCAAAGGTCCAGCAAAAGAGAAAAAATCCTCGCTAATAGGGCAGGACCTAGGTACTAGGAATTCCAATTCCTCAGCAACAGTAGGTATTCAAAACACATAGCCCAACAAAGCAGCAGAAGTAGAAGGATCAGATAAATATAGCAGCGATCAAGAGAAGTCTTCCCCTAGTGGAAAAGGAAACGAAGGATCAAATAAAGATAGCAGCGATCAAGAGAAGTCTTCCCCTAGTGGAAAAGGAAACGAGGTAGAAGGGTAGCCAACAACAACTCCAGAAATTTCCCCTTCTCCTTCATATGCAGATATAGCCAGGAAGAAAATAATAGATTCACCCAGCTCCTCAAAGGATGAGATCCTGGAAAGGCCTGCTAAAAGAGTAGGAAGAAAGTCACGCAGAGAAGCAAGGGAGGAAGAGGTAGAAAGACAAAAAAATCAAGGAAGCCAGCCCACAATAGAAATGACAATCAGAAGAAGCACTAGAACAAGGCCTCCAAAAGGAGGAGTCCCCACCCCCAACAGTAAGTAATGTGAATCATCTCTTGGAATTGCAGAGGTTTGGGGAACCCGTCAAAAGTTGAAGCTATTAAATATCTCAGGAAAAAGGAACCAGCAGACATCCTCTTGCTCCAAGAGACAAAAATCTAAGAGGATGCCCTTCTAGAAATCAGTAAAAAGAAATGGCAGAAGAATGCAGGGAAAACAATAAGCACAATTCAGGCTTGTCAACTCATTCAACACCCAGCACTGGATCTTCACCGAACTGAAGCATATATCAAGTAAGTTAAATTTCGCTCTTTTCAACTTATATGTATCGGTAATCTATGCAGAGAAGAAATATTGTTGGCAATCCCTAAATGAATTCCTGGAACTTCACTCACCAAACAATATAATCATCGCTGGAGATCTCAACATAGTGATGAAAGTAAAAGAAAAAAGAGGCAGTAGAAGCAGAAAGGACCAAATGATACACGTGGTAGAAGACATAATACTACAATGGGATTTGATGGACTTCAAACCAAAGAAATGGTTATATACTTGGACCAATAACAAGATAGGGGCATATCACATCTCGGCAAGATTGGACAAATTTCTAGTACAAAGCACCTTACTGATGGAAAGAAGGCTCGTCTCTTTAGACATTCTCCCAAAACTCACCTCGGATCATAAACCCATCCTCCTCTCGATGGATGAGAAAAAAAAGTTGGTCCCAATTCCATTCAGATTCAGCCCTCTCTGGAGTGAAAGAAGTGGATTCCTTGAGACAGTCTGAATGGCTTGGTCCTTCCTGGTCAGTGGCTCCCCCAGCTATGTTTGGGAACAAAGACTAAAACTCACTAAGAAAGCCCTTAAAGAATGGAGTAAAATCCCTACAAACACTCCCAGCAGCCAAATAAGGAAGTAGTGCAGCACCTGGGAAATCTTCAAAGAGAAATGGATATTAAAGACATAACAATAGCTGAATTGGACAAAGAGCAAGCTACCCAATGCAACTCCTTCCACTCATTTCAGATTGAAGAAGAATCATGGAGACTAAAGTCCCACAGACTATGGTTGGAATCCAGAGATAGGAACACCTCTTACTTCCATCGTCAATATAGAGCCCGCATTTCCTGCAACCATATCTCATAGATTACAACCACTGATGGGTTGCTCTGCAAAGGCATATAACAAATTAAAGATGTTGTTGTCTCTCACTTCCATAATCTATATAGCAAAGGGAATGAGGGCAGTGAAGAAGAGAATTGAGATTTCCTTAACAATATTCCATCCTTGGTAACAAAGGAGGACAATACAACCCTCTTGAAGTAGGTCACCAAGGAAGATATCAGCAAAGTAATTTGGGCCATGTAATCTGATAAAGTGCCTGAGCCAGATGGATTCTCAATTCATTTTTATAGGATATGCTAGGATATAATAAAATCATATTTGGTCAGAATGATCAAAGGATTTTTGCAAAAATCAAAGATGGGGGGTAGCACCAACTCAACCTTTCTAGCATTAATTCTGAAAGAATCAAATCCCAGCACTTTCGAAAGGTTTGGGCCCATCTCTCTATGTAATGCCTCATACAAGATAATAGAAAAACTCCTCGCCAATAGAATGAAGCCACTACTCGGCAGCCTCATCTCCACCTTGCAAGGGGGTTTCGTTAAAGGAATACATATATTGGATAATTTTATCCAAGTACAGGAAACTATGCACTCCAGCAACCTAAGAAAAGAGAAATGCATGCTAGTCAAGCTGGATATGGCTAATGCCTTCGATAGAGTAAACTTGTCCTTTCTCTACAAAGTTCCTTTTTCTTTAGGATTCTCACAAGAGTTTGTAAACTTGATAAAAGCATGCACTAGCAGTCCTTGGATAGACCCTCTTGTAAATTGGAGGTCGTCTAGCTTATTTCAAGCCTTGAGAATATTGAGGCAAGGATTCCCCCTCTCTCCCTTTCTGTATATTCCCTTGGTAGATACACTAAGTAGAAAACTTGAGTTGGAAAAATCAACTGGGAATGCTCCTGGTTTGCGAATAATGAAGGAGATGGAACCTATTAATAACACTATTCGTTGATGATTCCCTCATGCTGGGACAGGCTTCCTGCAGAATATTCTCAGCTTACAAGGTCACCCTTCAAGCTTATTGCAGAGTTTCAGGAGCCTCGATAAATGAAAGAAAAAGTGCATTTTACAGCTGGAATGTTGAAGAGATTGATATCCAGAAAGTTTCTTGCATTTTGGGATTCAAAGGCTACTCCAAATGGGATAAAATAAATTACCTCAGGCTGCCATTAAATTTTGGTATCAATAAGAGCTCGCTGTGGGAGCGAGTGCTGAATAAAATTAAATCTAAAATCGAATTTTGGGGAGGGCAGTGGATTACGCATGGAGGAAAGTTCATATTGATAAAATCGGTGCTCTCCTCGCTCCCGATCTATCAAGCCTCCTTTCTGATGGCCCTGAAATCAATCTTTGGACAGATTAACAAATTGTTGCGATATTTTATGTGGCATGGTGGCAAAGGAAATCAACGCAAGTTGCATTTGGTAAAATGGGACACCCTTAGAAGACCACTGTGCGATGGTGGGCTGCAAATAAGGGATCTGGTGCACGCAAATATTGCCCTCGGCTGTAAGATTTTGTGGCAAATGCACAATGATCCCAACCATCCAGCATGTCACACACTCAGGTTTAAATACCTCCAAGGAGAAGCACTAAGGAAGATGCAAGACGTAAACACCAAAAGAAGCATGTTGTTGTGGAGTTTATGCAAAAAAGGTATTATGTTCTTCCTTCAACATCTCTATCGAATTCCAACCAGCGGAAAAAGAGTGAAGCTCTGGACTAACAGGATTATGGAGCACGCGCCAATTTCAAACAACATAGACCTTGCTGAAATTCGCATTTTGTTGAAGGAGAGAGGTATCAAAAGAGTCTTTGACATCTCGGAATGGGACGAGGGAGGTAATTGGATGGCATGGAGACTCAATGACATTCCAGAGTGCCTATTACAACAGGTAGACATGCTCAAAACAGAGCTTAAAGATGCAGCACTGGTGCATAAGTTTTCTGAAGACTCTTGGGGATGGGGATCCTCTGGTATCTACTCTTCTGCTAAGGGATACGCAGCTCTGCGACCCCAGCGAGAAATTTCACATCCTACCAGCTTTTGGACTTAGGTTTGGGACTCAATGGCTCTTCCAAAAATAAATTTCTTCTTTTGGACATTAATGCATAAAAAAATCCTGACAGGAGAAAATCTCATGAAAAGAAACTTTGCTGGTCCGCACAGATGTGTTCTATGTAAACAAGCTCCTGAAACCATTGATCATCTATTTGTAGACTGTCCTTTCACCTTCAAATTCTGGACCCTCACTCTTCAAGGCCTCAATACTGCAGTCCCCTCTAAAATCACTATAGTAGACCTCTTCTCTTCATAGAAGGACCGCTACCTTTCAACCCTCACCAACAAGTCCCTTTGGGCTCGGGTATGGATCACCATCCCCAAGTTTGTATGTTGGAAACTGTGGCTAGCCATGAATGAAAAAATCTTCAATAACATATCTTGGACCCCATCCATAGTAGCTGCTAAAGCAAAAGGCCTCCTCCTTGAAACTCTGAGCAATCAATCCCTCAAACCTAAAACTACGTTACTACTGGAGGAAAAGAAATGGTTTGGGACCTTTGTCTTTCGACATAGGAATCAAAGTGCTTCCAGACCCCTCCACAATCCTGAATGGAGGCTAAGAGACAAGGATGAAATCTTCCAGAGCTGGTGGAGGAAGCAAGGAACATCGATGGTCTTCTTTGATGGTGCCTCCAAAGGAAACCCCGGGACTGCAAGTGCTATAGGTCTCATTAATTCCTAGGATGGACTCTCATGAGAGAGACCTACAGCTGGGGATTAGGAAAACGAACCAACAATCAAGCCGAAATTTTGAACTTGTCAAATTGCCAAAGAAAGAGGAATCAGAGAGCTGCAAGCATTCAAAGACTCTGAAATTTTGATAAAAAAAAATACACACGAAAGATCAGTTCAATGATTTTGTCCTAAACAAGATTCTTCTAAGGCTGTGAAATATACTCTGTGAATTTACTTCCTTCAAATGCTTCCATATCCTCAGAACAAGGACGCTGACAATTACACCAATAAAGGATGCCTCCTAGCTCAAGGAGATCTCAGCATAAATGATGAGGCTCCAGCACAAACTTGTATCCTGTGAAAAGCATTTTAGCATGCATTAGGGACATGTCAGAAGCCTTGTACTGAAGGTTTCTTTGGCCCCTGCCCAACCTGATTTTTACATTAAATAAAATTCTAATCGTTTCAATTAAAAAAAATAAAAATAAATGCTGAGCAAGAAATAGACAATTTTCCTTCTTATTGTGTTTAATTGAAATGATAATTCTAGTTTTAGTTAAAGGATCTCAGATTGAGGTCCTCACATATGGTATCAAAGCACAGTTTAAATTTTGTGCCTTAAAACCACTAGAACAAATCATAGTTACTTGGACCCACTATGTTAGAAAATCGTTAAATAAATAAATAAAATAAAATCACGTATATCTATTTTCTAATAATAATAAAAAATGACTCCACCTCTATATTGAGAATGTAAAGCTTCCTTGTCACTCACCATATAAATGTCTTATTGTATTTAAGCATTTACTTTTACATTTATCCATTTCTTTAACGGAGATTTAAAAAAAAAAAAAATCAACATCTAACTTGTGATAATTAAAAAGATCATCCTCATAGATTGCAGGTTAGTGGTGTGTATAAGGTCGATTTCATTTCAGGCTAGTGGTGTGCATAAGGTGGGAGTGGTATTGATTTTGTGTTGTCCTCGTTTTGTTTGAAGGGAGCTCTACTTGGCAATTGACATTCTACATTTCACGCTTCTTCTTTTTTAATGTTTAGGGTTTAAAAAATTATAAAAAAATTGAACTTATGTTCGATTGAATGAATTTATTTTCTGTGAATTGGAATGCTCAAACAAAAATTGAACTTATGTTCGATTGATTGAATTTATTTTCTGTGAATTTGAATGCTCTCATTTATGTAGCAAGCAAAGTTTAAGATCTTCGTTGGTTTTCAGATTTCTAAAAAGTGCAACATCTTTATGTTTGGATCTATTAAGTTTTAAATGCTTGGCAACGAGTAACGTTGTAATGTATATGTAAATGTTCTTGTTATGTTGAAAATGCATTCAACATATTTTTTGCCCGCTCTTAAAAGTGAGAAGTAAGAATAGAACATCTCTTGGCATATGTTTATATTTTAATTTTCCAAATTCATTCAACTTTTAATCCATTATTACTCCATACAAGAAACCCTTCTTCTAATCATAAATAAAAGTCTCAGAAATTGACAGCTCAACTTCAAGGTAACATTCCAGTGCTCAAATTGATGTTCAGAAATTGGATTTTTTGTTTCTTTCTAATTCAATTAAAATGTTTCTCTTTCAATTAAAATGTTTCTCTTTCAACCAAGCTACTAAATTGTGCTTTCCATGTAATTTTTCTTTTTGCAAATGACCATTAAAATTAGAAATAACTGATGGCCCAAAAAAATGTATATCACAAAAGCTATCGTTGTGTTAAATATAAAAAAACTTGCGTAAAAGAACCTGTCATATAACATGTTAACAATTACAAAAATAAGAAGCTTCTCAATTTAATGTTTTATTTTCTTTTTAAAAATAAGAAGCTTCCAAATTTAATGTGAGTTTTTCAGTTTAACAATTATAAAAATAAGAACCTTCCGAACTTTTATTTAGAAATAGAGATGCATGACATCTAGACTTGGAGAAATTTCATGAAATGAATATAGCAATAAAAATAATATAAAATCGAATAATTAATAATTATATTTATTAATTAAAGAAAATAATAAAAATAACCTTACTTCAAACAATTTTATTTGGTTAAAATAAAAAAAAATTGAATTGTAAATTTGACTTGGTGAAGTTACTAGTAGGTTTTGAGTTCCATGTTTATGAGAACCCATGGTATTCATCTCTTAAACAATATGCATGAAATTTTATAGTTGATTTTGAGGTGATATATTTTTTAATAATTGTAATACTCTTTTTATTATTATATGATTTTTATTTATTTATAGTAAATTAGATAACTTTAATTGAAAAATACACAAATTTAGAGATTTAATATGTGTGTGTGTGTGTGTGTGTGGAGAATAAAATATTTAATTCAAAGCATATTCATTTAGGTTTGAATTATACAATATTTTAATCTCAGTTGAAATTGCTTTTAGAATGTGTATATTATGGAGGAAGCCATGATTTAATGGTTTTAACATAAGAATATAGATGTTATAAAATAAAAAAATTTAAATAAAAGCCGTAAGATTTTTTTTTTTTGTAATAGATATTCAATTATGACATAAACTTATGATGATATGAGAAGATCATTTGCCTAATCAATATTTCAACAGTTATAAATTGTTTCTAGTCATATATTATCTAGAGAATTTTACTAAGAATATGATTAATTTCAAATATATATATATATATTCAGTACCTTAAAATTAGATAATAATAATAATAATAACTATCATCATTTAGGAATTAGATAATAATAATAATAATTATTATCATCATTTAGGAAGGATTGGGATATGAAAGGCTTACTGACTTAGAGTAGTGTAATTTGAAATGGTCACTTGGTGTTGATCTATGATGTCAATTGATGGATACAAATACAACATTACTTCATGGTTAATTGTTAAACCTTGTTTCAAGGAAACTACCTCATCAAGAAGGGAGACCAATACTTTATATGTCCTCTAGGAGATCCTAAGATTCATAAAATGGACATAAATGATTTTAAAACATATTATAAAGGTGGGAAGGAGCAACTAATGCCCATAGAAGAAATGTATAACTAAAAGGGTATTATTTAAATTAGTATTTGATTATTTGAATATGTTAAAACATTCCATAATTAACTTTAATATGAATTATATAAATATATTTTATAATAATAATTAGGGTTACTAAAGAGACTGATTTGGTGTTAAGAAAACATCTAACCGTGACTGGAAGGTACATTACACTAGTAACCTAGCTAGTATTAAGAGAAAATTGTAGGTTATGTAAAGCTCACACATGAGAGGATTTAATATATCCTCGAGGATCTCCTCAGTATTAGTAATGGTCGTTTACAAGAATAGTAATAAATAAATAATAATAAAATAAATGTATGTCTATCATTTTATATATGTGTGTGAGTCGACTAAGAATGGACAAGTCTAAATTCATATTAATAAGGCTCGTATGGAACATATATTTGAACAATTCAAAATGGTGAAGACGCGAGGAAATTAAGGTCAATGAGGATCAACACAAGGACCTCCAAAAAATAACCTATTGCCATCACCTGAGCTGGCTCTCATCTTGCGCTCCATAGAAGCAATTAATGAGACTTTAAGAGGGTGCCAAACAACTGAGGTGGAAGTGGAGCACCCTCCATCAGAGTTGGGAAATCTCAAGGGGTCAAGAGACTCTGTTAGAGGACCTCCATTCGATGACATTACGAGGGAGCTCCAAAATATTAAGCTCCAAGAGTTTGTTGGAGGGCGTGCTAGTGAACGAGTCGAATCCTGGTTAGAGGGAATGAGAAGGTGTTTTGCACTAAGAGATTATAATTCCAATTCAAAAGCTAAAATATCGATATTCCAACCTAGAGATAGTGCCCTGAACTGGTGGGGCAAATTAGAGCGTCAACTACAACTCACTCCTGACACAGTTACCCGAGAGTTATTTGGGGAGAGATTCAAGAAAATGTACCTACCAGCATATTATGAAGAACAACAGGTAGGAGCCTTCCATGCTTTGGTACAGGAAAACTATACAGTAGAGGAATATGAAATTATATTCATGGAATTGGTCAAATAAGTCTCCTACATGGATACTAATTAGTGCCAAGCAGATCGCTTCATTTATGGATTGAACCCTAATATTAGGGAAATGGCGTGGATGTGGAAACCATCCTCAGTTGCAGAAGTTGTTGAACATGCTCGTTATGTTGAAGAGAACTTAGATTTAAAAGGTGGAAACAAAACCATTTTTCCACACCAACCAAGGTTTATGAGGAAGGCCCCTCTTACCTTATCCAGGGGAGGAATTTTGAGGCCACCACCATATGGAAACAAGGTTGTACCCAGAGCACAAACAATGGGGATTTCAATGGTTTCAAGTGCAGCTTCACCGACAACTTCAAGGACTCATGCAAATCAAATTCAGACATGAGGAGCCACGAGTAGGGGTAGGGATCTTAGGGGAAGGAGGTCTTTCCAAATAACTCCACAACATTCTGTTTGGATTCTACCTCGCATCACTTGTTGGGGATATGGGGGACCTCATTACCAACATGATTGTCCTGAGTTACAAACTGGAAAAAATCATAGAGAAGGAAAAGCACCAATGGGGGAAGCAAGCAACCACCACCGAATCTATGCAGCAGTTGATAACCAACAAGTTGAACACCAATCTGCCGTAGTAGAAACATTAGGTATGATAAACAATGTAAAAGTTTAAAAAAAATTGATTCTAGTGCTATAGATAGTTTCATTTCACCACATGCATTAGAAAAATGTGGGTTGGCAGCCTATGAGCACGATGTCTTTAAACAAGTCGAAATGGCTTATCGGATAAAAGAAGTGGTAGGACCTAATGTTGATCAATGTCAAATGAACATAGGGGTGTGTACAACTAAGTTGAAGGCATACGTCACAACACTGGGGACGTACGTTGTAATCATCAGAATGAACTGGCTAGAAGCTCATCGAGCTTTGGTAGATTGTTTCAAGAAGAAGGTGATTTGTCTAGATGATGAAGGTAGGTCAATTGCGATTTGTGGTATCAAGAGAGGAGTGTCCCTCTGATTCATCTCCACAATGAAGGTAAAATGTTGTCTCCAACAAGGTTGTAAACTATATGTGGTTGAGGTTGTATGTGACCAAAAAGGACCCTCCCTAGATCAATACCCAATTTTGTCTGAATTCAAGGATGTTTTCCCTAAGGAATTGCCTGGATTACCGCCTATGAGGGAGATCGATTTCACAATTGAATTAAAACTTGGTGCATAACCAATCTCCAAGAAACCCTACAGGATGACAGCCCCAGAACTTTGTGAGTTGCAGATGTAGTTAAAAGATCTTTTAGAATTGGTATTTATTAGACCTAGTATTTCACCTTTGGGTGCACCAGTAATTTTCATCAAGAATAAGGATGGGTTCTTAAGGATATGCATAGATTATAGGGACTTGAATCGAGCCACAATAAAGAATAGGTACTCGATACCTAGAATAGATCACATATGTGACCAAATTAAAGGAGCAATAGTTTTCTCAAAGATCAATCTACGATCTGGATACCACCAATTGAGGATTAAGGAAGGTGATATCCCAAAAACTGCATTTCAGACTTAGTTTGGGCAATACAAGTTCGTAGTTGTACCATTTGGTTTAACAAATGCACTAGAAGTATTCATGAGTCTCATGAATAGTGTGTTCAAGAAATATTTGGACCAATTTGTGCAAGTATTTCTGGACAATATTCTGGTGTATTCCAAGAATGAAAAGGAGCATGAAGATCACCTAAGGGTTGTGCTAACCTGCTTAAGGGAAAATCAATTGTATGGAAAATTGTCAAAATGTTTGATATTTCAAAAAAAAATTCATTACCTTGGGCAAATCATTTCAGGAGAAGGGATTCCAGTTGACCCAGAAAAAGTAAAGGCCATAATGGATTGGCCAGTTCTGAAAAATGCTCATGAGGTGCGTAGCTTCATGGGGCTAGCAGGTTATTATTGCAGATTTGTGGAAGGGTTTTCAAAGATTCAAAAACCAATCACCACATTACAGCAAAAAGGGGTTAGGTATGAATGGACATATGAATGTGACATTGCATTCATCGAACTAAAAAGGTTACTAACTAGTGCACCGATCCTTCAAGTGCCTGACATGGGAAAGGACTTCATTATATGCACAGATGCTTCAAATCAAGGATTGGGAGCAGTGTTGATGAAAGAAGGCAAAGTAATAACTTACGCATCCAGAAATTTGAAGAAACATGAATAATTGTATGCTACCCATGATTTAGAATTAGCAGCAGTAGTTTTAGCTTTAAAACTCTGGATACATTACCTCATTGGGAGAAGCTTCAAGTTAAGAACTGATCATCAGAGCTTGAAGTACCTCTTCTCTCAGAGAGATTTGAATGCTAGGCAGAGGTGGTGGAGTGAATTCATGAGTGAGTGTGATTTTGGGATCTCATACATTAAGGGAAAGGAGAATGTGGTGGATGATGCACTAAGTAGGAGGCCATGAACCTTCTCTTTAGTACCCTTGAGGGTTAATTTGAGGGAACGTGTGTTGAAAAACTCTTTGAAGATAGTTGGTATCTGAAGGTTATATCAACACTCCAGAGTGGGAAGCAGATAGAACAAAAGTTTGAGGGTTATGTCCTTGAACCAGATGGAATATTGAGATTTCAAGGAAGAATGTACATTCCTAAGGAAGGGAGTATAAGAAGAACCATCCTTGAAGAGTCACAAAGAGTACTCTATTGTGCACATCCTGGATTGAAGAAGATGTATGCTCACATGAAGAAACTCTTATTTTGGGTAGGCATGAAGCACGACATAGTCTAGTTTGTCACCAAATGTCTTGAATTTCAACGAGTGAAGGCTAATCATCGCCATCCAGCAGGACTCCTACAACCGCAGGAAATCCCTATGCCTAAATGGGAGGTCATTTCTATGGATTTTGTTGTAGGTTTGCCACTCACTTCACAGAGGCACAATGTTATATTGGTTGTAGTTGATAAATTAACCAAAAGTGCCCATTTCATCCCAGTGAGAGATACTTATGATGTTACTAATGTGGCATGAGTTTTTATAAGTGAAGTTATTCGACTACACGGGTTACCCACAAAGATCATTTCTGATAGAGACTCTCATTTTACATCTAGGTTTTGGACAAGTTTTTAGTGAGCATTGGGGACTCAGTTGAATCTGAGCACTGCATATCATCCAGAAACAGACAGACAGACTAAAAGAGTAAATCAGGTTATGGAATACATGCTCAGAATGTACGTCATGGATAATTAGACTCGGTGGGAAAGGTACGTACGATTGGTAGAGTTTTCCTATAATAATAGTTACCACAGTTTCATTGGGATTCCTCCTTATAAAACTCTATATGGGAGGCCATGCAGGACACCATTAAGTTGGGAAAATTTAGAGGACCGAGTAAAATTTGGGCTAGAGTTGGTACAAGAAATGGAGGAACAGGTAGGATAGTTTCAGGAAAGGTTAAAGGAAGCACAATATGACATAAGAGTTATGCTGATGCACATAGGACTGATCATAGTTATGAGGTAGGAGACCAAGATTTTATTCGTATTCTTCGACCCAAAAAAAGCACCATACGGTTTGGGAAAGGGACAAAGTTGTCACCTCAATTTATAGGACCTTTTAGAATCAAGGAGAAGATTGGATTAGCTGCCTATCGTCTTATACTACCACCCCATTTTCATAAAAATCACTATGTTTTTCATGTATCTATTTTATGACATTATGTTTCTGATGAATCTCACAAACTAGATTGGACGGAATTGTAGGTCTTGGACGTGGGAACCGTAATGGTAAAACCATTACGCATATTGGACCATAGGGTTCGAAATATCAGACGTTGCATGGTGGACCAGGTTAAGGTCCAGTGGGACAAGTATAGCTCAGGATATGTGACCTAGGAGGATGCAAAGATTATACATCGTGACTACCCCTCACTTTTCGAGCATCCGTGATGCCCATTTTGACTTAGATAACTACCTATGCTAAGAATCTATTTGTAGTTATGTGTTATTTTATGAACACTATGTAATATTCTTGCATTTTAGTTGGATAGATAAGACTACTTATATAAATCATTAGATATATTAGGTATTGTTGATTAAAATATTTGATTTATGACTTATTTCACTACTACATTTGGCGGAAATTCCGACACTTGGTTCCGACGCTTTTGACCAAATGTCGGAAATTTCCCCAAATTTTTTCCATCCTGCCCAAAACCGTCGCTATACTGAGGTTTATAGAAAAGTTTCGCAATACCGACACTTAGAAAAAGTGTCGCAATTGCAACATTTGGAGGAAGACGTCGCAATTGCGACACTATAGCCCAAAGCGTCGCTATTGCGATGGCTGCCTCCAAACGTCGCAAGTGTGAGACAATGTTCACATGACCACACGTTGAGTGGCATTCACGAACAAAATACGCTTGTCCGCCTGCCGGTATAACGAAACTACATGCCGCTTACATAAAAAACACAAACTATGCGCGCTACATAAAATGTCGATTTTATTGTTTCGTATCCATCACAATAGCTACATTAACCTCTCGACATTGCGCACATTCGCCCCCTCTCGCTCGCGCGCGTACCAACATTTTCCCTCCATTCACTCCTCGCAAGCTCACAGAACATCGACGCCCTCAAAGATTCGCCTCGCTAAGCCACCCCGCCCCGGCACACAACATTCGCCCTTGTACTCTCTTGCAAAATGGTAAGTTCTTACTGCAGGCCCTTCCTCCTATAGTAGGGTTGACTCTATTTGGGTTTTTTTGGTCAATTCCATTGGATTGTGTTAGGCTGTAGGGTTCTCTCTAGATGTCAAGAATCAAGATTCAATATGCTCTATTATCTTCATCACCCAATAAAAGATTTAAATTTTTCCCAAAGAAACCCTTATTAATTTGGCAACCATTATTTCTCCCTGCTTTAAAAACCCTACATTTAAATGAAAACAAGCATTGCATTTCAACTACAAAAATCTATTAGTGTTCAAATGTACATGTGTGCTATATTAACGTCTGATATCACGTGCGCATTCGCCCTCCGCTCTTGCAGAACAGCATTCACCCTCAGCATTCGCCCTCAGCTCTCGCAGAACAAAATTCACCCTCAACATTCGCCCTGAGCTCTTGCAGAACAGCATTCGCCCTCAGCATTCACCCTCAGCTCTTGCAGAACAGCATTCACCCTCAGCTCTTGCAGAACAGCATTCGCCCTCAGCTCTTGCAGAATAGCATTCGCCCTCAGCTCTTGCAAAATGGTAAGTTCTTACTACAGGCCCTTCCTCCTATAGTAGGGTTGACTCTATTTGTGTTTTTTTGGTCAATTCCATTGGATTGTGTTAGGCTGTAGGGTTCTCTCTAGATGTCAAGAATCAAGATTCAATACCCTCTATTATCTTCATCACCCAATACAAGATTTAAATTTTTCCCAAAGAAACGCTTATTAATTTGGCAGCCATTATTTCTCCCTGCTTTTAAAACCCTACATTTAAATGAAAACAAGCATTGCATTTCAACTACAAAAATCTATTAGTGTTCAAATGTACATGTGTGCATCACTTGTGTAGGGTATCCCTTTTCCACTTTCACATTATCCAAGAATGTGTGCAGTATAGTTCATATTTTTTGTGATTTAGATTATCTTGAAAAAGGAAAGGTAAATTATTTCCCATGGAAAAAGAAGGTTTTCCTTTTTTACTACTGGAAATGGTATAACAAAGTTCCATTTCTACCCGAAACTCCTATGAAACAGGAACCAAATAAAGGCCATGTCCTCAATGGACATCATTTGGCTTTGAAAATGGCCATTGCACCGTGTTCTTTCTTATATTACATCATGATAGTTTCTTAGGTCATTTATTGTTTCTTGAGATGAAAAACAACCAAAGAAATTGTGAAGATCCTTTCAAGAAATAAATGACCATTTCTCAATCATATCTCAACTATTTTTTATTTTATTCAGTGGTTGCTTACTTTGAGAGAAATTTGATACTTTTATAAGGAATATAACATAAAAACACAAAATGGGAAGGAATTGATGAGGTAGATGACCTTTAGTTGTTGTCAATTAAGAATTGATAATACACGATGCATGTTCTGTACTACAAACTAGATTCCTTCCCGGAGTTAGGACACAGAGTATTGAATCAAAGTTGTAGTTTCTAACTTCTTGTATTGGTTCATCAATCTTGAAATTCAGACATTGCATGTCCTCATTGCTTCATGTTTGAATAATTTGCATCATATCGTACAATAGGAAATTAGGAATTATGGTTATTATTACTTTATGGATCTGTTAAGTTTCTTTTAAGTTTGCATGGTTTAGTGTGAAATTATTCTAGTGTGCCCCTAGGCCCAGGTGAAGGAATGCCAAGGACTAAGAACCTTAGTTTTTAAATGTTATTGTTTCTTATACCCAAAAAACCCTCAACATCACTTCTTATTAGTTCTTAACAATAGTGTTGTAAACAATTTGAGAATTGATATAGCAAAATCTTGCACTTCTCAAGATAAAGTCCTAAATCTGAAGTGTGATACCATGTGTAATTCAATAGCCCCATTGTCTCCTCACCAACCTCTTTTCACTTCGGGCTAGCTCTCCTCCAACTCAAGGGGGGTTCTCCCTAGTAGATGTTAGGGATCTAATGGCCCAACCAAACCAATTCAAGAGCCCCCTAACTCTCTATGTTTACTACTATCAATCAAAATATTGAACAATAGGGTCAAACATGCATCCTGAAGATAAAATTGCCAGGATATTTTTGGGTAATTTCAAAGGGAAAGTCCCCAAACACATATAATAAAGGAATTATAACGTGATTTCAAACATTAAATATCAAAAAAATCGTTTAAAGGATATTGAAAGGAAAAAGGTGATGGAAGATAGAAAGTGCCTTACTTAAATGCTCTAAGGATTTTTCAATAGTTGCTCCAAAAGCTTCACTTCAAGGCTCTTCAAGATCGTCTCCAACAAATGCTATACCATCAACTTCAACAATGTTGCTCCAAAAATGTCCTCAAGGTCTTCACAACAAGTTTACTAGAAGTTTCTCCAACAATATATTCAATAAGGTCTTCATTGTCAACTCGTCTCTTGTTTGGGTGCCTTAATGTGCAATGACATGTTTCCAAGATTGAATTCAATGCAAGGCATATTTGAAACTCTAACTCTATCTTCCAGTGTCTTATTAGAAATTATTTCAGTTTTCATTTTGTGTTTTCAAGTTAGATATTGTTTTCAAGTTTTTACATTTATAATTTTATTGCAATGTGGCAGACTGATCAGAGCAGTGCAGGAACAACCCCGAGACAGGATGATTGCGGAAAGAGGCCAGCTGAAGAACATGTAAAGTGCCAGCATTGCTCTATCTTTAGGTATTTTAGTTATTTACATAATTGAAATAATATTAATTTTGTTCAAATATGTAGACACCTAGCCATGGTACGCCTGATGATTCCCTCTTTGAGGAAGAGCTTTCTTCATCCCTATCTCCAGTGTTCTTGTTGCGAAAAAAGGCACGAGATGCAAGGTCAGAATTTAATACTTTGATAGATGCGCCTCAAACACCTGAAACAGAAGAGAGGATAAAAAAGCTTATGAGCTAGCTAGATACATATCAGGTAATAATAAAAAGTCAAAAGGATATTTTTTTTTGTTCTGCATGAGATGAATTGTGATAGTTTGATTTTTAATTTTTACATTGACTAAACTAACAAAATTTTATTTTGTATGTAGCGTTTTCTGGCACTTACTGAACCCGGTGTTGGTGGTAGTGGGACACAAGGGCAAGATATTGCCCAAAAACCCTCTCGTACACCTTCTACTCCTTTAGGTGCCAGCCAAGAAACACACCCTGCCCAAGCAGACACCCAGCCAACCGCTGAACGTGTTGGCAGTGATGAGGCTGATATGGCCAACTACATTATTGTGTTTCTTGGAGCTACACGCGTCGGCTCCACAGGGACCATTAATGGCACGTTTATGGTGAACAATGAAGGTGTCCCTATAAAGCACGTACAACTCCCAAGTAAATTTTAATATTTTAACTATTTCATGTACTCTATCTAAAACATATTTATCATGATTTTTATTTTTAAATTAATGATAATATCTTTTTTTTTTCTGTGTAGGAAACAATGAGTTCTACAGGTTTTTGGAGAGCCATGTGTTGGTAATTTTTGGCCCAACCATACGCACAGGGTGGAATTCCTAGAATTCCAACCTGAAAAAAGAACTTCTAGATTATCTAGAAGCCCTTTTTGGGGTCGGCACATTTGACAGAACAGCGGTGGCTCGGGTAGCCGGCAAATATTTGAAATATACCAAGGACACCTATAGGACGCAATTGCAATTTAACCCTAGATACGAGCGTCCTCTCACAGTTCCAGAGAGTGAGTGGAGAGCACTCATCCATGACGGAAAAGAGAAAAGGGCAAAGAAAGAAGGAAAAATGCCAACTGGACCCGCAAGGTAAATGACAACTTTAATTCAATAGCTTTAATTTTCTCTATGTCTAAAATAAAAGTGTGCTACGTCATATCTGACTTCAATCTTTTGATGCTAGGTTGCCTGACACCTCAAAGGCAACCAATGCTAGGATTGAAAAAAAGGGCCATCACAAGCTAGGCCAGGGCGGCTACTTGAAATTAGCTGCAAGAATTGTAATTAAGTAGCTAAACATCTTATAATTAATTGTATCGCCTTCCAACGTTTTTATAATCCTATCAAATATGATTAAAAATACACAATCATATGTAATGTAGGGTGATGACTTCGGAACAGAAACTACAGAGGAAGATAAAAATATCGCTTTCCATTTTGGCTATCAAGCCGTAGTTGAACGTCGCAGAAGCTTGGGGCAGGTCCCAAGATCCAGAATGCCTGATAAGGTAAAACATTAACCTTTCAATATGTTTGTTTTCGTCCATAAATTTAATGTCTAACAACTTTGTTTAAATTAGGGGAGCAGCACTACCGACGAGGCAAATAACCCAGTTTTAGAGCCATATGTAGATGATCCTCACGTGCAACTTGATCATTGTAGTGGGGACCAGGCTGACAATGCTACTATCAGTGAGGGCCGTGACGGTAATTAATTTCCACTTATAATTTTTTCTAATTATACCTTGATGGTTGTCCTTATAATGTTTTTTGTTTAAATGATAGAGAATGTTTCCCTTGAGGATCTTACCACCAGAGAGGAAGACAGGGCAATAGTCCCAATGGCGACAACTGGTGCACCAGGTAAATAATCTCATTGCAATTTTTTTTATTAATATTACCGAACTAGTTCAATGATATTTAAAAACTGACAATTAAAATTTAATATTATCTATTTTTGTAGGCGATGCCCCATCACTGGATGAGACCAGACATCGTGACTACGCAACTAGGTCAGCGGCGACAACTGGTGCACCAGGTAAATAATCTCATTGCAATTTTTTTTATTAATATTACCGAATTAGTTCAATGATATTTAAAAACTGACAATTAAAATTTAATATTATCTGTTTTTGTAGGCGATGCCCCGTCACTGGATGAGACCAGACATCGTGACTACTCAACTAGGTCAGCGGCGACAACTGGTGCACCAGGTAAATAATCTCATTGCAATTTTTTTTATTAATATTACCGAACTAGTTCAATGATATTTAAAAACCGACAATTAAAATTTAATATTATTTGTTTTTGTAGGCGATGCCCCGTCACTGGATGAGACCAGACATCGTGACTACGCAACTAGGTCAGCAGTGCGGGTCGAAAGGCACGAAATAGGAGTAGAGCATGATGATATTGATGATGTAATTAGGAGCTTTAGAAATAGGAAGAAGAAAAAGAAAATTTGATAATGTAAAATATTGTATTATTATAAGACAAACGTTACCATACTTGGAACGTTTTTTTGCATTATATAAAAAACTCATTTATCATGCTATTTTTATGTCAAGCATTAATTGCAATGTTTCCTTGCGTACTTTTTGTTGAATTGTTTTTTAATTAGTTATTGAATATTTTTTTTTATGCTCATGAAAGTAAAAAATGAAATATAGATTGGGTATTGGGGAATTGAGAGTGATGTGAGGGGGGAGGGGCCATAAGAGCTTCCACCTTCACGTGGTTGGCCCTGTTTAGTAGAGAATAATTTATTGGAGTGATTTAATCTTGGAGCAAACCTCCCTCGATCCAGCGTAGCAACAAAAAAGTCACTGTTGACTTAGTTGCTACTCTTTCAGATCGTGGGAGGCTTGTTCTAAGTTCATGCGACTCCAATAAATTGTTCTTGAAATGAAGAGGAGATTATTCAGGTATGTTTTGACATTTTCAACATATGTTCTAACATTATCATAAGAATGCATCTTAGAGTAAAAATACTACATCAATTACTTGTATTTATTGTATAGATAATGATGGATTTTGATTGACTTGGCAGTGCAGGTACAAATCCTCTTGCATCATGAGTAATACAACTTGTCAACCAGGGTCATGTCCAGGATATTTTTTCTTGTGCGCTTGACCAGGTTCGTAATGTCACATTTTGTAAGTTCCTTTACAGTTCATAATTCAATATTAAGTTTGTTCATGATTATTATCTAGGTTTTTTGTATGTGTTTTTTCATCTATTTGATTGTAAGCAACTCTGCATGTTTCCTGTTGTTCACTATGATTTCTCCCATTACCACTCCCAAGATGAATCCGACTTTATTGTTACATAGGTTACTTTATTGTTACTATGATTTCTCCATTTACGATTTCATAGGTTACATCATGTAAAGTTGTCAATATCAGGTTGGTGATGAGCTTTAGTTCTCCAGATTTGGGGCTTTTCTGATATTTTCTCCCTCATGTCATTTCTGCATCACCTCGTTGTTTGATGCAAGCCACAAAAAATTTCTCCAACAGCTCTTTATTCCGAAAAAGTCAATATTACAGCAAAGTATAAGAATCCACCCTCAATACTCTAATTGAGGGAGTATTTATACAAAAAATTATCAAAAATATCTCATAACAAATTGAGATATAATCTAGGGTGACTCATGAATAAGTTACAAATTACAATAAAAATAGAGATAAATGGTCTCGTAGATAAGATAAAAAGTAACTGATGTTTCGATGTTTCCTTCTTTTGAGAATGTGCTGGAGGCAGGCCCTATGTTTTGGCCCGTTGCTGTCATCCTCAGTAATTCTGTTCTGACTGCCTTGCTTTACTGATACTCTTTGTTTTCACTGATACACTTTGACCTCTGTTTATCCTTTTTATCATGGTATACTGTAGTAAATAGGAAAAATTTCATATAAGGATAAATTTTACAAAAGTTCCAATAGTTCTTCCCACCATTTATCTTTTGATATTCTGGTCCGTTGAAGTTTTCTCAATGTTTCATCAACCTCAGTATATCTGAAAAAGGTAGGCTGAATTGACAACAAATGCTTTACTTCATGCTCAAGATAAAATAAATTTTCCAATCTGTCATGAAGATTTTTTCCTGTTAGCAATGCTGCTTCTGATGTACTGGTTGAAGAATTGGCCTGATTGTAAGCATACTTGTCCAATTTTTCAACATAGCTTTCAAGGTGCATTAGTTCATCCTCTGAAACTATAGGATTGAGCAATCCTTTTTTCAACAAAATATCAAATCTTTCTCTGAAGGAAATGATTTCTTCTTGCATATCTGAGCACCTTCATTCTAGATTATGCATAAGGGTTCTCTTAGTAAAGACTCTTTTTATTTCAAAAATTGTTCTGGTCCTATCCTGAATACCAAGTTCTGCAAGTTGGTGTCTGGTTTGAGTGTTTAGAAACTGTATGAGTTGATTGGCTTCATCAGGCCTATTTCCCAATTCTTCTCTTGTACTTTGAACTTCTTCTATAGCCAATTTGACTAAATCATTCTATTCATACATAATCTGAATTGAAGACCAGACATCCTTTATTGATTGGATAATGTTGTCCCAAATAATTTCATTTATTTCCTTTAAAGGTTTCTCCAATGTGAGATCATTTTCCAATGCTTTAACCAATTTTTCTAATCTTTTGACCTCTCTTGTTTTATCAGCGACACTCATTTTTGAGAGATCATATCTTTGTTCTAAATTATTAAGCTGTAACTTTGTGTGCTGGAGTTCTGTTACTTGAAGTTTCAATTCATTCATTGACTTTATTAATTCTTCAGAATTCAAATTGGAAGTATTTACCTGTGATAGCTCTGTTGGCTGACCTGTTGTGGATGTACATGTACCTGTAATTGCCTCTGTTGTTGATGCTGGAATAGTAGACTGCTTGTTCTTTAATTCTTGTTCAAGCTCTTTTTCTGTTTCATTTAGTTTCTCATTCAATTTCAAAAGCAAGTCCATCATTTCTTCTTCAGAATTTTTCTTTATCATCTCTTCAGTTTGTGGATGTCTTGAAGCTGGCAATTTCAACTGATTTCTCAAAGCTGCAATATCATCATCTTTTTTCTTGATTAGGGCCTCTATACCTTTGACATCTTTAGGATTGTGACCCAATCCAATGATTATTTCCTCCAATTTCTTTATCCTGTTGTCTTTGGCCTGAGAAGAGGCTTTTTCAAGCTGCAATTGTGCATTAGTGTTCTCCAAAGAATCCTGCAAGTTCTGAGTTGCCATTGCTTTATCGGTCAGAGTAGAATAGATCATTTCACCAGTCTGCTTATGTAACTCAATCTGATCTAAAGGATGAATATCCTTTGCTAAGACTTCAAAATTTTTTCTAATATAATCTACAGCTATTTGAGGCTGCTGCACTTTTTGTTTGAAGTGACTCATTATCATTTTGCCTTGCTGAATGTCATAAGCTGACATCAATATTTCTTTATTCTTAGGAGCCATATTCAAATATTGATTGTAAACCTGGAGTCTTAGTGGATCATTCATGGCTTTTATATTGATAAAGGTTTTCTTTATATCTCCTGCATCTTTAACTAGTGGTTTGAAAGAAGATATTACAACACTCTGTTGCTTTTGTAGCTCTTTTCTCTGTAAAGTAGTGGATGCCCCACTGATTGTACCTATTTGTTGACTATCCAAATCTTCTCTCTAGCTATCAGGAATTTCCTGAACAAAATCTACTTCTGGAAGAGGATTTAATTTTTGTCTTTTAGCATGAGGCCATTCTGAAGATCCACCAACAGCGGTAGCAACTTCAGCATCTCTCTTCTTGCCTTTTTCTATATTGATAGGAGATTGTAAAATTGAAATTTTTGGCTCATTGATTTGAATAGGAGGATTTTTTACTTGAACCTTTTCTTTAGAAGTCTTAGGTTGCTCTGTCATTGTGAATTTTTCAAATACTTGTATGTCAGGCTCCTTTTCTTTTCCTTTAGATTGTATTGTGGCCAATGCACTGATCTCCTGTAAATTTTGCTGAGAAGTCCCTGCAGAAGAAGGACCAATACCTGGTATCTGCACCTATCCAAAAGAGTCTAGGTCAAGTATTTTCTAAAGGTCTTTCATTACATTTTCAACATTGACCTGCTCACTATCCTGTTCTACCAATGTTCCTTCCATCCATTCATCCATATTGGCATATTGTTCAATTTCTGGAATTTTGTGATGAATGTATGGTGATAGTTTATTTTTCATTCTTCTATCATAGATAAAGCTATTTGGGTCATAAGGCACCCAGTAAAATTTTTTTTGTAATCTGAGATATTCTTCTAAGATTCTTTCTGCTTCCTTTCCAGCATCTCTAGAGTTACAAACAAAGGGACCTAATTGACATTTGATCCTGAGTTGAGCCTTTTTTTTGCATTGTAGAAATGAACTATATCTGAGTTAATCATCTGCCTGAAATACTCTAGTGCAAAGAGTCTCATGGGGACATATTTGGGCAACTTGAATGGGCACAATTCACATCCATATATTCTGATCTCAGTGTGATTTTGAGACAAGTACCAGTCACCTACCCTATATTGTTTTGAGAGCTGTAGAATTTTCTTGATTTCATTATTAACTCTAGGAGGGGAAACTCCTGTTAACAAATTGGTTGCAGGGTGTATAAATAGGTCAATAAACTCATTATAGGAGTAAGGAGAATCAGAGGAATTATGGGTGATGGCAAACCAAAATATCACAGACCTAGGATTTCCTTTGGCATAAAGTTTCTGAACATGGAAAGGGAAACTTTCTGATTGGTAATAAATCATGAGATGATATATAATAGAAGAATATTTGAACACTTTTTCATTCTCAAATCTCATGAACTGATCATGGATTTTATTAGCAATGTAGGATGCAAAATCATACTTGACAGCAGGGGACTATCCAGGGGTAAATATAGACAACAATATTAGGGTTAATTGATCAACATATTCACTACTATTGAAACCCATGATAAAGGATATCATATTCAGAATAAGCCTGCCCACATCAGTGAAAAAAGTATAACCATAGGGGGGAGGGCTTTTGGGCTGATGCTTTGGTAACATGAAGGTTTGACAAATGCGATTTAACTCTTCATGGGACAAATTGGCAGACTTTTCAAGTAATTCTCCCATGGACAAGGGAGTGAAGGCTTGACCAGGTTGAAATTGCAGCATTTCATTTATCGACTGAGTAGTGATTGGGAAAAGGATGTTCTGACTCAGGGACAAAACTTCTCTTTGATTGGGGTCATAGTTTGCATGGTAGTAATGAATTAACTCAGGAAAAATATGGACTGAGGGGAGAAGATACATGCAAAGATTGGATTCCCATAATCCAATAGTATCAGAACCGTTTATAAAGTTATCTCTGCAGCGGCAAAAGGTTCGAAGAGGATTATCACTAAGAACGAGGTCTTTAATTTGAAAATCTCTATCTGCTAGGGGCAGAGAGTCTAAATCTCTGTGAGGGGCACTCAAAGTGCGACGTTCGGAGCCACTAGAACCTCCATTTTTGGTTCTTGTGGATTCAGAAATGAATTTCAGGTTTTTGTGAAGAACAAACACAATTACAAGTTTTGGGAATGCAATTTACAATTCTAGGGATTTAACAAGACTAGATTGAACTTTGTTTCTGTCTTTCGTGCGGAATTTAAAACAAAAGCTAGGATTTCATAGAGTTTTAACAGGAATTGGGGTAAATACCTATTTTTTGGGAGATGAACAGTGATTAAACAGGTATAGGCTATGGCGTACGAACTCTGGATTACTGGTATGCAATTGTCTTCAGAAAAATACAGTTGATGGCGCTTGGCAGTTTGTTTTTGAAATTCTCTGCATGAGACTTTGGTCATTCACAGAATAATGAAAATGACGTGGGAAATTTTTTTTTATTCACAAAGTCTAAAGGGTGACGGGGTTTTATTTATTTATTTAATGGATGATGTCAGCAGGTATGGAGGATGAGTCACGGGAGGCAAGCGGTAAGCGGTTTCCATCGAACCGCTTTTGGGGAAAAGTGGTTTTTGGCGGAGGGCGAGCGATTCCATAGAATGATTGACGCGTGGCATGGCATTGTTTGAAAACCGCCGGGCCATCGCACATTATTGTTCGGACGCGGATGGCTACCAATATCATTAATAACCATTGATCTCAGATGGGTTGATCGAACGATGATGGGAACGTGGAAGTGACGGGGATTTAATATGGAGGGCCCAACGCAATTAAACGTTAATTAATCTCATCGGGGGGAATCTGATTGGCGGAGTTAATTAATCGTGAGGATTAATCAATTTGTTTATAAAAATGCAGGAAAGTGATCGGGAAATGATTTAACCAAGGTTAGCGGTTAAGGGAGGTATTGGGGATTTTACAAAAGGTTTATAGTTTTAACCTTGGGAAAGGGAGTCGGGGGATTAAAATACACAGGGGAATAATTATTTTTGTATTAAAACACGTAATAAAACATGTTTTAATTTTTTTTCAATATACTTTTATTATATGATAATTAAATCCGATTACTCTAATTACCAAAGGGGGCAGAATTTAATATTACGATATATTTAGCCAAAGGGGGCATAAAGTGGGTTTTTTATTTAAACATGTGGGAATAAATTACTTTGGCTAAAATTTATTAATGGGTTTTTGGGGATATTATATAAAAAGGAGTTACATATAATAGGAGAAGGTTATTTTTGTAAGGATTTAATACATAAAATCAATGTTAATATGACAAGGGGACAATGTAAACTCAAAATACATTAATATAACTAAGAAAGTGAAGATTTAAAAGCAAATTGCATTATAATCACTTCATCACTTAGACTTAGAATAAAATGTGATTTTGAGGGTTTTTTATTAAATAATGCATAATTTTCCTAAGTAAAATGGGATTTTACTTAGGAAAAGATGTTTAGAAATGAGTGAATGTTATGAAGAATGACTTCAAGTACTTAGGATTTTCCAATTATTGGGCCAAGGGTCCGGTCCCTCCAAAAGTCAAAGAAATGCCTTAAGCCCCTCTAATTTTCAAATACCTTAGTACTTAGGGGAAATTAGTGAAATCTTTAGGGGAAGATGAGAAGGAAAGTTAATAACTTTGACTTTGCTTTGCTTTGAATTTCTTCCAATATAGTGTCTACCTTTGCACTTTGTGATGAAAGTAAATACTAACACATTTAGAGTCATTGTCCATCACATGCAATTCTGCAACATCATCTACCTACCCTACCTACTTTACTCTACCATTTTTTCTTCTTTATTAAGGTGCACTTAGACTGGCAAACCCTTATCACACTTTCTTTTCTTTTACACGTAGAAATCTATCTAAGTCTAACCTTATTACATCCAAGGGCTCAGATTAAGCTATTGAGCTCCTTTTATTTACTCTACCTATCTACTTATCTGCCAAGATTAAATAGTTTGGTCAGATTTTATTCTTTATCTCTAAAACATGAAATTGAAAGATGAAATAACCAAGCTTAAACTGTTTGATTATTCATAAATTGTGGCATAGGATACAAGTTGCACACAATTTTATTTATTACATAAAAGCAAAAAGTAGTGGCATTTAGACTTGCACACTTTCCTTGGCCTTTCTTTTGGTGGGGTTCATTTTCTTTTACTTTTTTGGCCATTTTTATTCTTTTTACCCTTTGATTTTTCTTTTAAGGTATACCCTCTTTACATTTTTTAAATTTTTTTGATTTTTTGATAATATGGAAAACCTTTGCAACAAGAAAAGGTATGATCATATTACATAGCCCATCAAGTCAATCATGAAATATGACATCTATTGGTATAGGAGTCTAACACTGGCTCCACTTGGGGATGGCTTTTCCTGGTGAAAAGTCAAGAACAACAAGTCAATTTTCCTCATCCATTGACCTTGGTGAACCTGTAAATGTCTTCTATCTTCTGAAAACTGAAATCTGATCTGAAACTAAAACAACACACAAAAGTTTTCAAACCAACTTAATGAAAAACTAGCTGAAAATTGAAAACTAAAAAACAAATTCTCTAAATTCTGAGCTTATTGGCACTCATCTACCTACTCAATCTACTAAAAATCTTATTGAATCAGGTAATACAAAAATGCCAATGAAGCCAATCAAGTAGCTGTAACAATAAATGGATAACTTGATTGCTTGTGATCAAAATTGGAAGTATATTATGATCATGTGCCTTTATAATAAATGATATGATGTGTAAAGGCCACTTTTTATGTATTTGATCCTTATAGAGAAAACATGTTTGTAGATTTGGGCTAAAAATATTATCCATATAATCTGATATAGGATCAATAAAAGTATGATGTATGTTATTTACTTCTAGGCCTTCAATGACAGGTTGCTCAGTTGTATTCTGAATATTAAGCCTTGAAACTATTTCTTCTGTCTTGTGTTTGAAAGAATAATCATCCTCAATATGCAAGTCAAAAGATAGTACAATTTCCTCTTGCTTAGGAGAAGGAAGATTTTCAAAGAATTCTTTAGGATTTTGGAAATTGTATGACTGAATTTGAGAATGCAAAAGTTTAATTTCATTTTCATAATTTTCAGAAATTATCTCAAGAACACATATTTTTAGTTTGGGAGAATATTTTCTTGATTTCAAAAGAAGAAATAAAGCTCTTAAAAAATCCTCATCAAGCTGAAGTTCTAATATCTCATCCCTCAAAATAGCTAGTGATTGTTTTGTGAAATTATCATAATTATCATCATATTGATCATGTAAGTCTAAAAAATCTTCTAAAGAATCTTGATTTTCTTAGGAATAGGTCATTTTGTAATAGCTTGCATCTTTTGAGGCTCCAACTTCACTCCTTCCTTTAAAACAATATGAACCAAATACTCGAATTCTTATTTCCCAAAAGCACATTTGGATATTTTTACATAAAATGATTGTTCTCAATAATTTATATAACTTTTCCACATGTTTAGTGTGGTATTCCCATGATTTATTATAAATATGTGTATTATCAAAGAAAACCAACACAAATTTTATAAGATAGGATCAAACAAAATTGTTCTTAAGTCGAGCCCGTCGGACTTCAAACGGCGATAAACCATAAATCAAACCAAATTCACGTTCCAAAATAGCCTGCTGACGTCGACCAATTTTGTAACGTGAAAACCAAATGAATTCCGCCCTAATCTTTTTCGGGTCTGAAGTTGGGCTGGCATGCGGAGGGAGAGTTCTGACGCGAATTTCTTATCAAATTCGCCCTAATATTTTTCAAGTCTGGATTTCCACTGCGCGAGCGGCCCAAACAAAGATCCGCTCCAATCAATTTCTACCATGTGTCCTCAATTAAAACTTGCCCTGCTCCCGGCTATGGGTGCATTCGATGGCGTTTAAGGTGATGGGACATGGATGTGGCGATTTCATATCAACCGCATTAAGATTTAACACTGTTCAATTAAGTTCCAAGGTTTTCACATCAAATCGCATTAAGATTTAATGCTATTCAATCAAGTTCCAACATTTTCACATCAAATCACATTAAGTTTTAACACTGTTCAAGATCAGACCTCCACTACCATTAGCGATTCTGCATGCTCCAATATGATCTAGCCTTCGACTCTCATTAATGATCAGAGATTAATTATAATGACGAGCGTCCTTCGATTGCATTAATAAAATGGCATTTCGCTATGGTTTTTCAGATGAGCCAGTTGCTGGGTTACACTGCCTGCTCACTGTGACGAGAAGGAGAAGTGGCCAGCTGAACTGCTGCTTAGACCTTGCTGCATATCTGCATTTCTCTCGGTCTGGTCCTTGTCTGTCTTCCTCTGTTTCTTGGAATTCTGCTTCTCCCTCTCCTCTTGTGCCCACTGCTAAGACTGCACCCATGCCTCACCTGCGTCATAGGATGCATTGCCGCAGGGGGAGCACTAGAGGTCAACCCCTACGCGCTCCCTCCAGCCCCTCAACTGAGTTGTCTTCCCAGTCTAGTGATTATCATGCAGGTTGCTATCCAGATACTAGAAGTGGGCGGGGCCGAGTTGTAGGATCTGGCCACCGTATGGGCTCCCCTGCTCTGCATTTCCCCAGCGCTTCACTTTCTCCCACGACGCGCACTGCCCATTTTTCCTTTAATTTCTCTCTGAACTGCCCACGCATCACAGCAATAATTATTGTGGTTTTCCGGGAGGAGGCCCAGATGGAAGAACAATGCACCCATCCAGTGGGAATGAGCTCAGAAAAATCCGGCCAGCATTCGGGCCTTCAGGAGGGGAGCGGTGGCATGACTGTGGAGGTAGCACCTAGCGATCCTGGACCTTCCGAAGGATGGTGCCAAATCATCGAGGAGCCAGAGGAGTAGTTTGGTTAATTTGTTTTTCTTGCTTCGCGGCCCACTTAATTGGGCTGCTTTTAGATTATATTACTGTGCTGGACCTCTGTAATATTTCTGAATTCTGTAAACGTTCAAGACTGGTTTCCCCGTATGAGGGAAGCCTTCTTAATTTTTTGATTTTTTGATGACAAATTTGCCATGTGTCTGGGAAATGTTTTTGACTTCGGTGTAATTTTATTCCCATTGTTAATAGATTAACTTTACATAGAAAAAAAAATGTTGCCTTGTTTCTATTTTAGTCGTGTTTTTTGAAATACAGAGCCATGTTTATATGATTGTTTATAGTCGAAGCACTGCGGGGTGGTTTATTATATTAATATTTCACGGTCGAATTATGTTCATAACAATTGGAAAAAAAAAATGTTGCCCTGTTTCTATTTTAAACCTGTTTTTTGAAATACAGAGCCATGTTTATATGGTCTACGTATTATACTCTTTCTCTATATATCTACAGGAACCTTTTTGCTATGAACAGGGTGGATGCTGTAGCGGGCTACTAATGGAAACAAGAAAGCCTGAACCTTATATCTCAGATGCAATAGATGGTTACCAATACTCCTCACATGATTAGTGTTTTTCTCTGTTCAAGGATTTTGGGTACTTTAATTTGTATTTGGAACAATGGACGTCGGTACTCTATCTGTTGCTTTACTATTCTACATACTGCTATTTCACTTTCTTACAGATGCCTCGGGCATATTTGGATGCTTTCTCAGATTGTCGATAATCTCCATGTGGACCGTTACTGGGTTTTATATCATGTCCCTGTATGTGACATGGAGTATTTTTCTATCATTGTCTGGGGTGGGACTTCCACTTTTCTGGATGGATATTTGGGTTCCAATCTTCAGATGTGAAAATGTAATGACTTCATGGACTGTTTTACTTCATATAATATATTCAAAACAACGTTTTTTTTCTTGTGAAAAAAAAATGATTAATGTTTATCACTCTGCCTTCAAAACTAGCGATGCTGGTCTATGTTGCTGGTTTATTGATATGGTCTGATGGTCTTTTTATATTTTGGACATATCACACTCCTCACATGATTAGCGTTTTTCTCTGTTCAAGGATTTCGGGTACTTTAATTTGTATTTGGAACAATGGATGTCGGTACTCTATCTATTTTTTTACTATTCTACATACTGCTATTTCACTTTCTTATAGATGCCTCGGGCATATTTGGATGCTTTCTCAGATTTGTCGATAATCTCCATGTGGACCGTTACTGGGTTTTATATCAAGTCCCCGTATGTGACATGGGGTATTTTTCTATCACTGTCTGGGGTGGGACTTCCACTTTTCTGGATGGATATTTGGGTTCCAATCTTCAGATGTGAAAATGTAATGACTTCATGAACTATTTTACTTCATATAATATATTCAAAACAACGTTTTTTCTCTTGTGAAAAAAAAATGATTAATGTTTATCATTCTGCCTTCAAAACTAGCGATGCTGGTCTATGTTGCTGGTTTATTGATATGGTCTGATGGTCTTTTTATATTTTGGACATATCACACTCACATGATTAGCATTTTTCTCTGTTCAAGGATTTTGGGTACTTTAATTTGTATTTGGAACAATGGACGTCGGTACTCTATCTGTTGCTTTACTATTCTACATACTGCTATTTCACTTTCTTATAGATGCCTCGGGCATATTTGGATGCTTTCTCAGATTCTCGATAATCTCCATGTGGACCGTTACTGGGTTTTATATCAAGTCGCTGTATGTGACATGGGGTATTTTTCTATCATTGTCTGGGGTGGGACTTCCACTTTTCTGGATGGATATTTGGGTTCCAATCTTCAGATGTGAAAATGTAATGACTTCATGGACTGTTTTACTTCATATAATATGTTTTCTCTTGTGAAAAAAAAATTGATTGTTTATAGTCGAAGCGCTGCGGGGTGGTTTATTATATTAATATTTTACGGTCATTGGAACGCCCACAATTCATAACAAATATTGGAGATTTACTGTCCTGTTTTAAAGTTTCATTTTTTTTTTTTAAATTGAACCCGCCATTGGTATACGGATGCCTTGTAAGTGTCAGAATTTTGACAGCTTAAAAATGTCAGACCACATTTCGTTGGAATTGCGACAGTTTACAAACGTCGGAAGAGCGATGTCAAAACGTCGGACCACATTTCGTCGGAATTGCGACAGTTTACAAATGTCGGAAGAGCGACGTTCAAAATGTCGGACTACATTTCGTCGGAATTGCGATAGTTTACAAACGTCGGAAGAGCGACGTTAAAAATGTCGGACCACATTCCGTCAGAAGCGCAACGGTTTGGGAAATGTCGAAAGGGCGATGCTTGTTTGGAAGCGACGGAAAAAGTGTCGATAGTGTGACATTTTATAAATGCGTTGGAATTGCGACGGCATGGCAAACCACGCTTTGCCCGTCCTCGAACTGTCGCTCTTGCGACGACTATGTGTCGGAATAGCAATGATTTGGCCGTCGGAAATTGCGCCGAATTTTCTAGTGTTTGATGTATGATTTACTTGATGTATGACTTACTTGGTTATGATTTATCCAGTGTACGACTTCTTAGAGTTATTTTTGTTTGATGTATGACTTAAGGGGATATGATTTATCTAATGAATGACTTATCAAACTTGTGATTTATCTAATGTAATATTTATTTCCAGTATGTTTTTATAGGTGAAAATTTGAGATATGGATGTTAGACTTAATAAAATGAGGATTAAGATCACTTATCTATATATGTTTTTGTTGTTATGTATATGCATGAATGAGAACTAACCTACAGATTAGAAATAATTATATGATAACAAAGATCCACTCTTTCGATGGGGAAATATTGACATATCCAATGAGGAATGGTATGTTGTACATTGTTATATTACGTTTATATCTACTTGATATGAACTATTATGACATGGGTAAAGTGTAAATGGAAGGTAACAAGACTACCCAGCTAGATTATTCGATGACAAGTATCCAACCAGCATTATAGTGTGGTCCATATTAGGGCATTGACCCTAGTTTTGAGGAGGGGTGGAGGCATTTCCCACCGTGTAACCTTCAATCCTGGAATCATGGGAGGGTAGTGATGGACAGACTCCCCTAGACGTGTGATGACAATTGCCAGTTTCCTATTGGGGAAGTTTGGTCGATATAGTCAACGCTTCCACCGTATTGGTTTTATCAGTGGTTTGATCATATAGCTGATGCCATAGAATATTGCAGCAGAGGACAAATAAGATGGGATCGGAGGTAGGTTAGGAAGGATAGGAGGTTATAATTTATATTGGAGACTCTTGATGGGAGGTGGTATCATTTCTTGACTTAATTTGACTACTATATCTCTCTCTATTTTGCCTTATTTTCAAACTTATTTCAAACTCGTGTCATTTTCACTATACCAGAGGAGAAATATGGAGAAAGAGAAGGGACAGAATGAGAGGAATCAAATTTAGATCTATTGGAGGGAGTTGATTCTAACTTGGACACACTGTAGTTGTTTGGACTTGGGCTCGGAGGCCTAGGGATCCTGTGGAGGTTCCTTGGGCTAGGAAATCATTCCTAGTTGGCTAGGAGGTAAATCCAGTCGGGTAACCCAGTAGGAGCATCTCAACAGAATCAGGAGCATCTTAACCAACTATTGATACATGTATTCTTCGATTGTTGATTACTTATTTAAATTGTTGCAATAAAATTTCTTACTTGTTTAATATGTTGCAAATTAATTTTTTTACTTGTATGTTATCATCAAATAAATGTTGAGCTAGAAATAGATTGTTTTCCTTCTTATTGTGTTTAATTGAAATGATAATTCTAGTTTTAGTTAAAGGATCTCGGATTTAGGTCCTCACAGCGAATATTGATTTTTTCTTTGTCATATCCAATCAGATTTAGATTAAGGATTAGACATTAACTTGTACTTTTGTTTAGTCATCTATATTTTTGTATTTTTTAAATCAAATATTTCCAAGAATTATGGATGTGAACTTTGTATACTTTTTCTATAAATAAAATGTAGAAGAAGGATTAAGGGTTTGACTTTAAGTGAATCCTAGGATTGAGGGTTTGACTTTAAGTGAATCCTTGTGTATTTTTGTAATCCTTGGATGCTAATGAAGGATTTTTCAAGCAGAAGTACATGAATTTTTTCCTCAAAGATTCTTGTGTTGCCAGTTTTTAGTCTGTCTCTCAGTGAATGTTTCCTTTCTTTGTCAGACACAATGTTTATTTCTTTGTTTTCAATGAGTGTTTATGGGTAGAGAATTCATTTTTTATTCTATTTGTATTATATTCAAGTATCTACATTAGTCTACTAATAATACTCATTCATTGTTAGATGCTCTGTTATGATTGATTTGTGATTCTCTTCTTACCATCATACTACTACAATTTGATGTCTAATAGATTGCTAGCTACTTAGCCTTTCAAAGTACTTGTTCACATTAGCCAGTCTGAAAATATCCTAGTTTATCGTGACTCCATGCCCAATGGATTCACACTCTACCCTACCACTATGTTTTTGAACCAGATGATCGAGTCATTGTATTCATTAAAAACTAGTTGTTTTAGTGGCATTGAGTGACTGAGTTTTTCAAAGAGCCCTCTTTGGGTTGGAAGGGATAACTTCCAATCTGAAAGATTGGTTTTAGGTTACATCGGTAATTTCCCATTACAGCTAGGAAATTCCCTAGTGATATCAAGCCAATTACATGCTTATTTATACAAATAAAGAGCATGAAGAAATAATATATAAGGAGACTGATAAAGAAGAATTGTCCTAATTAGCTATGGTCCAACACTCTTTCTTGAGGGGAGAATCTTTGAAGGATTTCCATGAGGAGGATATTTTCAAAGATTAAGAGATGTGTCCCTAATTAGCTAACTTATCTGCAATTTTATTTTGAGTTATTCTTATCTAAGTAGGGATATCACCATAATTAAAGGAAGGAGTGATGCTACTCAGTATGAGTAGGATTTAAGGTCTCCATTGTGAAAGTTTCAAAACAGAAACCCTACTGGAGTATCTAGATCTACTTCACCTACTTTTTTATTAACAATAACAAGTTATTTAACTGAAATATTTAGAAAAACACTAAAGTAGACACTAACTACAGCCTACACATCTACAGATCATTTACTGAACAATGCACACATGTGACAAGATTATACACAATTTTTCAAACAAAATTCCCCAGAAAACCGGTGCAGTAGTTGTAGAGGGTTTATATTATTATGCAAAAACTGAATACAATAATCTGGGCACTAGACATGGTTGGCCTTATAGAGAAATTACATGGAAATAAGTATCTTTCACTCGCAGACAGAAGATATGGCTGTATCACACCCTCAAATGGGATTTACAAATCATGAGCCCCTTCTAGCCCACCAGAACCCTCAACGTTGCCTCTGCAGCCTTTGTGTCAGCCCTTAACTAGTCAGCGTCCCCACTATGTCACCCTGACTGGTGATGCGGTGCCTTTATGTTGCTTTGGCTGGTATTTTGTCACCCTAGCTAGTGATACACTGCCCTTGCATTGTGCTGGATGGGTCTGCGTCACCCTGGCTGGGCTTATGCAACCTCTGTGTGGAGATGGCTAAACTACGTCCTCCTGGATGGTTCTACGCTAATCGGTACTCACTGCCTCTCCATCTTGCTCTATTCTCAGCCTTGGATCAACTCATCCCTCGCCGAAGTCTGTCCCTCATTGCACTACAAATTGTTTCAAATTTCTCAGCAAAACCACGCCCTAGAAATTCAACTTAGCTTCAGTGCTCTACCAATGTGTGTGTGTGTCCAACTGGTCCCAAGCCTTTCTATTATACTTTTCCCATCACCAGTCATGATCTAATCTCTAATCGACAGCTCAGATTAAAATACTACTTGATCCGTGTTGTTAGAGTCAGAATATGCATTTTTCCATCAGTGACTGATATCATTCCTTCATTTCTCATATTAGGTTTCTCATTCCAAAATTTTTATATCATTCCATTAGGTCATGCTAAAAATTCTTCCACTAATGGTAGCTTTCCTCAAATAAAAATTCACTCTCCCTCAGAGATTCAAATTGTTGACTCACTTCCATGTCTTCTTGAGCATAATAACACCTATGAAAAGCTCATTTCACCATGTCTTGTCTCAGTTAAAGTCAACCATGGAAGTCAAGGTTATTCAAAGTCTCATTAGGTCATTAGGGTTTTGTCTTTCAAGGTCCAAAAATGAACCATTTCATTTGCATAAGGTCAACAAAGTATGAGATTGATCCCAATAATGTCTCCTTACCATGTAAATATTACCTCTAAGATGGTTTCCAAAGTTGTAATTTGATTTCAAATGTGAGTTTCATTCCAAGATGTAATTTTTATTTATTCATGTAATTTTATGTCAATTCAAATGTAATAAGTATTCAGTCTCCCAAAGCCTTCCAACTCAGATTTCCACATGCCAACACATGAAATTTAAAATTTAAAGAGTTTTTAGTTCATCAATTGATCAAATTTCAAAGGGAGTTGTCTTTTCCCAAAGGTGCCCAAGTCATCATTGTTCACAAGCACCAAACCCTAATTTCCTCTCCCACTGAACTAGGGTTTGCTATGGAAACAAGAAATTGGAGAAGAGGATCCATAAGTTAGGTTATCAGTAAATATAAGGTCATTTCAGCTCATAAACATCATGTCTCCATTATTTTTTGAGAAGTCATTCCAAGAGTCAAGTCATTTTCCACTCTTCAAACTGTGTTTCTGACCAAAGAAATATGAATTTGACAAATGTGAGAAAGGTTTTTTTCCATCATTGGTCAAGGAAGAAAAACCTCCTTCATATTTTATATAGGTGTCATTTGTTTAGATAAATTTCAAAAACACACGTGCCGCAGGAGAGTTGATGCACTTCTGGAGTGACCTTGGCAAAATCAAGTTTTCTCATAGATGGAGAGTCCAAAATACTTTCTTGATGAGTCAAATGATAACTAGACAGAGATATATTTCCAATGAGATATCATGAGCTCAATTTGGAGATGAGGAAGGCCTCCAAAAGTTGCCTGCACCAGCACTTTACATTTTTGCACCCTCATTCAACACTTTTTTACTAGTCTTGGGAAAATCAACTTTTGACAAGGAAAATAAACTCTAATGAGAAAAAAAAATGTAGATTTGGAAATTAGACTTGAAGGGATTTCCAAAAAGCTATCCTAGGCCCAATTTTGACACCAGGAAGGCCTCCAAATGGAGTCTTCAAAAAGATGAAAATTCTGTGTTTTTGAGTATTTTTGCACTCAGAAAATTTTCCAAAGGCGCAGCAACCTGCACGTTGCACTCTTTTTTGAGGCCTCCAATTGAAAAATGGCCACCACCATAATGTTCATAATGATGAGGACATCAAACCTATCAATTTTTAGAATATTTGTAGGAGAAATGGTCCCTCAAAAATGCAAAAAACTACCTAAATTTCATGTTTCTGCCTCCTTATTGGCTTGCGCCCTGCGCACGTTTACCAGTCTTTGGAGATCAAGTTTTTGACATGGAAAATGAGCACAATTTTGGAAAATAGAGGTATATTTGGAAACCAGACTTAGATATATTTCTAATGAGCTATCATGGAGCTGATTTGGACACCGGGAAGGCACTCAAAACCATATTTGAAAACATGCTATTTTTTCTGCTTGCATGCTACGCGTTTACCAGGAAATTTCCAATTTTCACAGTCTTCAGCAATTTTTCTCCTGTTTGACTTTTCACCTTGGGAAATGAGAAATGACTAATGTAAATGGTCAAGATGAATGTAAAAGTCATGTTTTTACTTTTATCTAAGGTAGATACACTAGGTAAGTCAATCAGTTGAGGTGTAATGAATCGGTTCTGAGATAGGAATAAGTCACTTTTCTCATCCTACACTCTAGCTTTCAGCTTTTCATGTAACAAATCCCTCACCTCATGGATTCGACCCCTGAGGATGAGAGGAGGTGGTTTGAGCTCTATTTAGCTCAGGTTTTCAGAGGATTCAGAGGTTAGCATCAGTTTGAAAGTTTTTGTATTGATCAAGAAACATTTTGGCCTAGATATTAATGACAAATTGCACCTATTTCTTTGGGATTCATGTGGTATGAATTTTTGACATAGTTTTTTTCTCTATGATCATTTGTATGAATGTATTGTAAGCTTATAAACCTTTTCATGTCTATCGTATGCTTAATTTCAAGTTGAAAGGAAAAATTCATGTTTTTCATGTTCTGTTTTGGGGAATTTTGCATAATTTGTCCATTTTCTTCAGTTTAGGGAGAATTAATCTCATATGCTCTTCCTAGCTCCTCACTGGTCTATTCATCTCACCATAATCACCATTAAGTGTTAAACCTTCCTACCTACCTTGCCCCATCGAATGGACTGCAATTTCATCTCATTGGCCCTAATTCAGTCCCCTTGACCTAATCCTTGTTTTAGTGAGCCTAACCCCAAATCAAAATAAATCCCTGCATTTCATACCTAACCTAAAACCCTAATTGCTCCAACCCTGCTAGTTGTGACCCTTTTGGAGAGAGCCCTCTCCGGCTTGATAGGGCTAGCTATCAAGTCAAAAGCTTGGTTTGTGGTTACCTATGTTGGGATTCCTTTCTTCAGCCTTGGGAATTTGGTGGAGTGATAACAGGCGTCACTTAGAACATTTCATCACATGTGTTTAATTAATTCACTTTAATTTTTCTAACTCCATAATTTAGACTTATGGTTCTCATTAAGAAATTAATTATTTGAATATCTCTTACACTAGATGAAATTTCTCCAAATGCTTTCTGGGTTTTGGAGGTCTTGTGTGTCTTAGCCCTTCCACAAAATCTCAGGGCTAGATCACACCTGATGCTACCTCAAAATCTCAGGGCTAGATCACACCTGATGCTACCTCAAAATCTCAACACTCCCTATTAGCAAGGAGTGTGCTCTAGCAATACATCCACACCAAGTATTGCCAGATCTTGGCATCAGTCTCTACGCTACTGATGCTTGGCCTCTTGCTCTCCATCCACTGTGCTACTTCTTCCTATATTGTTGCCCATGTCAGCACCACTGACACTGCTACATCCGTACTGCAGCTCCCTCCCAAATTGCTACATCATGTTGCCCACTACTGCACTGCAACTCATTTTCTGAGAAGTAAGCAACTAAAGGACCCTTGCCTAATCACTGACAGACAGTTCAGTTAGGCTGCATCGCATCACTGAAGCTCCCTTGGCTGCTTCTCTACACTATCATCCTAAAGCCACTATACTTCTACAACTCTGCACTACATAAGCACTGCCCCTTTGCGTTGTTGAAATCCCATCGGCCCCTATGCACTACTGCTTCTGCATTGTTGCTGCCTCTGCACTGCAATGATCCCATCTACAACCTCCCATCTCTACCCTTCGCTTCACTTGGATCTCCTGCACCCATTGTTCTGCTTGTCTCGCTACCGTCTTAAGGCTCTCGTAGCTCGTATGTGATCCAAGGATTGGGCACCTCAAGGATCCTACCAACCACCATCTGTAGCTTACTTTACAAATCTATGTCGACCACCTCTTTTTTCAAGGCACATGAGAATTCATGGCCACATCATCATCACTCACATCGTCCCCCTTTGCTGGTGCTGCCTTGGATTCATAAGATCCCTTGTCCTTCTTCTTGGGACAATGGCTGGTGAAGTGTCGAAGTTTGCTACAATTAAAGTAGTGGAGCTTGGATAGGCCCCTCTTCTTCTTCCCTTGCTGCCATTGTCCCTTTGATGCAAGGGCTTCATCCTCCTCCTCTTCTTTCTTTAATTTGACTGTCCCGTTGCTACTACTTTGCCTCTTAGTAAATCTCTTGATATCCTCTTAACGGAGGATTTCCCAAATGTATACCCAAGATGGTAACACTACCCTACCCAATATGCTTTGGACAAATGTTTCCCATTCCTCGGTGACTTCATTCAGGGCAGTCCTCACCAAGAGCCCCTCATCTGGATTCGTACCCATGGCAATCAGTTGATCCTGGAGAGTCTGAAGTCTAAAGAGGAAGGGATCTATCTCCTCACCCTTCTGCATACAGAACAACTGCATATGATTCTCCAGAAGCATCCTTATTTGGACCGAACCTCCATGATACATTATGTCCAAAGCTATCCATATTTGATTTTCCATGCTCTTCCCGGTAATATGTGGCATGACGTGATCTTTGACTCCAACATGATTAAGCTCTTTACTCACGCTTGATTCTCCCTGGATTTTTTCAGAGGATCTGCATCAGTTGGAACAACTAGGACTCTCTCAGCATGGTCCTTGATGTTGTACTCATCCAGGACTTTAAGGATCCTGGCCCTCCAGATAACGAAGTTGCACATGTTGTCCAACCTATCATGATATCTCAGTCCATGAGGTACCATATTTGCTCAAATATGTCAGAACATATACTCCTCTCCCTCTTTCTGCAGCAACACTCAAAAATAATATTGGATTTGGGTTTCTTGGTGATTAGAATCCATTTATAGTAGCTTCTCTCTCCAACAACTTATTTCCCTCTTGGAAATCCTCAGCCAAAAACAATTGAACATTTCTCTACGATCACCCTCCTAATTCAATCTCAGATCTGTTTGGCACAGATCTAGTGAGAAAATTCTCTCCTCCCTCTCTTTTCACCTTTGTTAGGAATAATTTTTCACTGACAGAACCTCTGCCACACCAAAAACCTCTGAATATCCAAAGCTCTGCTTTCAGAATATGGAAAATCTGCACAACAACCTAAAAATTGGACTATGTCCCTCTAGCTGGCCTATGCATGAGTAGACTGGTTCAACGCAACCTCTGTGAAGCGACTACACAATGCAGGCTAGTCCTGCATCACTCTGGAAGACTCTGCGTTAGCTTCTAGATGGCCTTTGTTGGGACTGCGTCCTCCTGGTGTTGCGTTTCCCTCTCTGGAACTCTGCTGCTTTAACTACCTTCTTTGCAACAATATTCTTTAGCCACTCTGCTGGTGTATCAGCTTGATCTACAATGCCCTGATACCATGTGAAAGTTTCAAAACAGAAACCCTACTCCAGTATCTAGATTTAATTCACCTACTTGTTTATTAACATTAACAAGTTATTTAATTGAAATATTCAGAAAAACAGTAAGTAGACACTAGCCTACACATCTACAAATAATTTACTAAACAATGCACACATGTGATAAGATTACACACGATTTTTCGAACAAATGTCCCCGGAAAAACCTAATGCAGGAAAGCAAGTGCAGTAGCTCTAAAGGGTTTATATTATTATGCAGAATCTGAATACAAAAATCTAGGCACCAGACATGGTTTTTCCTTCATAGAAATTACACGGAAATAAGTAACTTTCACTCGGAGATAGAAGATATGGTTGTATCACACCCTCAAACGGGATTTATAGATCACGAGCCCCTTATGGCCCACTGGAAACCTCAACGCTGCCTTTGTAGCCTCTACTTTAGCCCTTAATTGGCCAACATCCCCACTGCGTCACCTTGACTGGTGTTGCGTTGCCTCTGCACTGCTCCGGCTGGGACTGCGTCACCCTGGCTGGTGCTGCGATGCCCCTGCACTGCACTGGTTGGGTCTGTGTCACCCTCACTGGGCTTACGCAACCTTTGCACAGTCTCTGCATGGAGCTGGCTGAACTGCATCCTCCTAGCTAGCTCTACGCGGAATGGTACTCACTGCCTCTCTATATTGCTATATTCTCTGCCTTGGATCAACTCATCCCTCGCCAATATCTGCCCCTCACTGCACTGCAACTCGTTTCTAATTTCTCAACAAAACCCCGCCCCAGAAATTCGACTTAGCTTCAGTGCTCTGCCAATGTTTGTGTGTCTCCAACTTACCCCAAGCCTTTCTCTTATACTTTTCTCGTTGACACATAAACGACCGTGATCTAATATCTAATCGACAGCTCAGATTAAAAGATTGCTTGATCCACGTCACTTAGAAAATTTCATCACATGTGTTTAATTAATTCACTTTAATTTTTATAATTACCTAACTTAGACTTAGGGTCCTCATTAAAAATAATAATAATTTGAATATCTCATACACCAGGTGAAATTTATCCAAACTCGTTATGGGTTTTGGAGGTCTTGTGTGTCTTAGCCCTTCCACAAAATCTCAGGTCTAGAGCATATCGGATGCTACCTCAAAATATCAGCATCCATTTGAAATATATTTTTTTGGATCTCAGTGCCATGTAGGATCTTGCAAATCATTTTTATAATGAGTTAAGAATCTCTTTCCATCATAATTTTGGTGTACATTGTAGCCTCAAGTTTGGGCAATCAATAGCCTCTCTTTCAAATATTTTAATTATGTTGTGTTGTTACTATTATATCCAATAATGTATGAATAAATGTAGATAGGGGATCCCAAATGATCCCTAAAAATACCTCCATAGCTCACCTCACCTAGGTCACCTTTTGAAGTGATATAAAAAATGAAGTAATTTCCCTTCACATCCAGGAAATTTCCTAGTGATATCAGTCCAATTACATGCTTAGAGATACAAACAAAGACCATGAAGAAATAAGATATAAGGAGACCGGTCGGGAAGAATTGTCCCAAGTAGTTATGGACCAACATTCCTGCTTGAGAGGAGAGTCTTCAAAGGATTTCCATGAGGAGGATATTTGCAAAGCTTACGAGATGCGTCCCTAATTAGCTAACTTATCTGCAATTTTAATTTGAGTTATTCTTATCTAAGTAGGGATAATCACCATAATGGAAGGAAGGAGTGATGCCACTCTTATGAGTAGGATTTCGAGTCTCCATTTGAAATATATTTTGTTGATCTCAGTGCCATGTAGGATCTTGCAAATCATGTTTATAATGAGTTAAGAATCTCTCTACCCCATAATTTTTGTTGGGATGGGGTCCCTTAAGGTCAAGTTTTGGGTACAATTTTGGTTAAATTTTGTTGAAACACATTGCACGCAGAAGTCAAGGGGCTTTGGGGTGGGTCAAAGCTCCTTGATAATTGTAATGGGTGAAAAGGGAAAAAACATGGTCTGAGACCATGGTATGTGCGTGTCTAAAGTCATATAACTATGTAAGGGTTGAGTCGAGTAAGGATATCTTATATTTTTTTATCTTTATGGTATGTTGATGTTTTGATCAAAATTTTGGGCTAGATTGTGTTCAATTTTGGTAGAAAGGCTCATGTTGGATGTGTTCACAAAGACTTGGTCCTGAGCTGTGTGCACAGATGGAAGGAATTGTATTGGATTGAAGACTTATTAATAAAGAAGAAGTTTTGGCGAAATATGTTGCAATTTGTGTGTTTATGATAATTGTCTGGTTATTACTACAAGTTATAGATATGTTTATGTTGAATGCATATTTATCTGAGTTAATTATCTGTGAAAATATCTGTGTGTTCACGAAAGGATTACATCTGCGTTAGAGATTTTACTGGAAAACTATCTATGTGATTACGCATGTATTGTTTCTTCTCTGATAAGCTATATATGTCTAAAGTATAATAATTTGTTTGAACATATTTGTTAAGGATTTTGTCTGCATTTAGATTTGGATTTTGTGAAGTTTCGCGTAGGCCGATAAGCCTTAGATCTGATAATTAAGGTTAAATCCCACATCAAATGCTCCTTCAGGGTGCGGAAACCTGGTTCCAACACCCCCCATAATTCTTTGGGTGAGAATTTGGTCTGCGCAAGCAGATCAATGCCAAAAGGGCCAATAGTTGGAGGGTTTTGTTGGTTGCACAGAAGACTCTGAACCTAGGTCAGGACCCCTTAACCCAAAAAAATTTGTGTACATTGTAGCCTCGAGTTTGGGCAATCAATAGCCCCTCTTTCAAATATTGTAAGTATGTTGCGTTGTTACTCTTATATCCCATAAAGACTAAATAAATTTAGATAGGGATCCCAAATGATCCCTAAAAATACCTCCATAGCTCGCCTTTCCTGGGTTACCTTTTGAAGTGATATAAAAAATGAAGTAATTTCCCTTCACATCCAGGAAATTTACTAGTGATATGAGGCCAATTACATGCTTAGAGATACAAATAAAGAGCATGAAGAAATAAAATATAAGGAGACCGATCAGGAAGAATTGTCCCAAGTAGCTATGGTCCAACATTCTCGCTTGAGGGGAGAGTCTTCAAAGGATTTCCATGAGAAGGATATTTGTAAAGATTACGAGACGCGTCCCTAGTTAGCTAACTTATCTACAATTTTGTTTTGAATTATTCTTATCTAAGTAGGGATAATCACCATAATGGAAGGAAGGAGTGATGCTACTCGTATGAGTAGGATTTAAAGTCTCCATTTGAAATATATTTTGTTGATCTTAGTGCCATGTAGGATCTTGCAAATCATGTTTATAATGAATTAAGAATCTCTCTCCACCATAAGTTTGTTGTACATTGTAGCCTCGATTTTGGGCAATCAATAGCCCTTATTTCAAATATATTAATTATGTTGCATTGTTATTGTTATATCCCATAAAGTCTGAATAAATGTAGATATGGGATCCCAAATGATCCCTAAAAATACCTCCATAGCTCGCCTCATTTGGGTTACCTTTTGAAGTGATATAGAAAATGAAGTAATTTCCCTTCACAACCAGGGAATTTCCTAGTGATATCAAGCCAATTACAAGCTTAGAGATACAAATAAAGAGAATGAAAAAAATAAGATATAAGGAAATCGATTAGGAAGAATTGTCCCAAGTAGCTATGGTCCGAAATTCTTTCTTGAAGGGAGAGTCTTCAAAGGATTTCCATGAGGAGGAGATTTGCAAAGCTTATGAGATGTGTCCCTAGTTAGCTAACTTATCTGCAATTTTATTTGGAGTTATTCTTATCTAAGTAGGGATAATCACCATAATGGAAGGAAGGAGTGATGCTACTCGTATGAGTAGGATTTCGAGTCTCCATTTGAATGATATTTTTTGCATCTTAGTGCCATGTAGGATCTTGTAAATCATTTTTATAATGATTTAAGAATCTCTCTCCACTATAATTTTTTTTTTACTTGTAGCCTCAAGTTTGGGCAATCAATAGCCCCTCTTTCAAATATTTTAATTATGTTGTGTTGTTACTATTATATCCCATAAAGTATGAATAAATGTAGATAGGGGATCCCAAATGATCACTAAAAATGCCTCCATAGCTCGCCTCACCTGGGTTACCTTTTGAAGTGATATAAAAAATCAAGCTTTAGAAAATTATGACGAGGAGCACTCTATGGCTAGTCTATTTTACTAACAAAAAATTTGTACAATTTCTACAATTACACAATTTCTATAAGGGTTTTTCAAGGATTGAGTTGTAAGACAAATTAATTTATTTTTGGACACTCATTCATGGATAATACTACATGATGAATACCAAGCAATTACTAACTCCACTCAATAAACCAAGGATTTATATGACTCATACCATGTCGTTCAAGTGTTCCTTCTCTTGAATATGGGATCTATTATGGACAAGTATGTGCTTCCCAAGGTCACTCAACCATTTTGTGTCGTCTTACCTGTCACAATATGGATTTATACGGTTATGAGTCTCTAAACCAAGCATTTCAATAGATTGTGAAAATATTAAATTAGAATATGAATTTGGATCAAATAAGAAATCCAACTTACTTTGTTCCTTCTGGATCTTCATGTAGAACAACTCTGTCATCCCATTCTCTTCCTTGTGACTATTAAAAGCTAGTGCTACTTCCCTATAAAGAGCAGTGTGACTAATTTTCCCCTCCAGTTTTGAAATATTGTCCATCCTCTCTTCAACAAACAAAATTATCATAGGATTATTCTTCTTCCTCTTCTAAAAAATCTTAAGCTCTTCTTAAGGTGCAATTTCTAGTAGTATTCCTTTAGCATGTCCCTTTTAACGCCATTCTTACTTTGCTTGATACAACGAGTTGATTCTTATGTTGTTGCGATAATCTTCTTGCTGGTGCACTTCTTATTTTTCGCTTTTCTCTACTATTATTGTGGTTTTGTTTCCTTGTGCATGCTAAACCATTTCTTATGTTTGTCTCCTTTATGGTACTATGCTTGAAAAATTATTCTTCGATTATCTTAGGCTTAAATAAGATCAATTGTTGACATATTTGAGGAAGAAATGCTCCCAAGTATTTTATCACGATGTTTGGGATTTCCAAGAGAGCCACCCACTTATGTAGCTTTCTTTTTGAATTGTATAGTGAACTCCTAGACTGACTACCCATTCCTCTGCCTAAAGTAGTGCCACACCATATTTTGGTTATTTTGGTTCCACACTTATGCAATCCCCGAACAATATGCAAATTAATGCACACACACACACACACATAATAATTGCATGAATAACGTAATATAATTAAGCATGTAAAAGCACATATACACCTCATATAAGGGATTATATAAATAACATTTATCGTTTTATAAAAGCATCAATTGGTTACAAACCTTAGATGTTCCACCTAACCATAGATAATGTTGTTCCAATTCTCTCAACAATAGGTCACCCTTTAGCTGGGGTTATGACTCCACTAGATCAAAGGCTACCTAAGCCAACTGGATCCAACAATTAATACAAGCAATGGATAGACCAAGTTACCAAATTCTAGAAGAAATTTCAACGTATAGTCTCTCATTCCCCATTATCTTGCACACCAAGGGAAGTGTACCCCTTATCTAATTTATATTACCCCAATTTGTACCACTTAAGGGCCCCAACATAGGCTAGCTAAGAATTTTTAAACCTATGTGGGTCTAGTGGCTCCATAGGCTATAATGGAGTCTCTAGGCACCCTCCAGACCTCACACAAGGGAAATTTATTCCTAATAATTGTCCCTTTATGGTTGTAGCCTTACCCAAGGCAACCTGGAGAATTTTTTTACCCAAATACACCTAGGATTGATAAGGTTTCACAATTTAACATAGTCATGGTGGCTCCCCAATTTACACCTAACATACCAAAATGAAGGATGGTGTGGATGAATGGATTTCCTACTAAGACCAAAGTTTACATATGTATGTTCTTTTTTTGACAATTGGAAACCAAATAATTGCTTCTCCACACTTGGAAATTCATTTCACCACTTAGAAAATTAAGATAAAATCATATGAATAAGACTTGGTATATGAATTAGGATTAAATTAATATTTAGCTTATCCCCTTGACTCTTAATGCCCTTTATGTAAACCCTTATCCCAATTACCTCCCGTGGAGTCCTGGTGATTTGGATTGGATCATTATATTATTTTTTATCCATCTTGATTCTTTTAGGGTGGAAAAAGTGGAAGAATCAACTCATAGGAGCATTTTTACCGATAGGTCCTAGTTTGACAAATTGGGGTATGAAGCCTTCAAGAAGTAGTTTGAGGAATAAAATAAATTTTTGGGGGGTAAAACTTTCATGTATAAGCGCACATTATTTCATGTTATTCTTCATATATATAAATTTCCAAATGCATAATAATCACCTCAACCAGAGTTAATATGCAAATATTATGCCACTCAAATTTTGACCTTCCTATCTTAAACACCGCAATTCGAGAGGATGACGCATCAACCCCCGTTACTCATGGAAAATAGGCTAGATACATGATCATGATGAATAATACTATATAAGAGTCCATATTTTAACTCAACTTAAGAGTTGAGGAGTCATAATTAACTAGGAGTATGTTATCAAGTTATGTTATAATTGGCCCACTAAGAGGAAAATAGGCTCCATTCTATTCAATTGCATTTTTTTCCATAGATTAGTAGAGTATATGAGAGTGGAGAGGGAGAAAGATAAAACATGGAGTATTTTTTCATAGTAGCATCCCATGGGGCACAAGCCTTGCTTTTTTGTACTTGCATCCATTTTTCCATTCAAAGAAAGAGAGTAGAGTTATAGCCTCACCTTCCAAGTGGGTTTCATTTTGAAAGGTTTCCGACATTATAAATTTTTTCAATCTGTGGCTTGTGGTTTTATTTCACTTTTCTATATTTTCTGCATAATTATAATTTGTGTGCATAAGAAATACAAAATAATAAATAGATCTAGAAATATAAGGAGAAATAAATATTCATATCGTAGATATTGTATTTTCTAATATATTTTTGTAGATCAGTTGTGACGAATTTTCGAATGGAATATCTAGTTTATGGATCATATTAGTATTAGAGTAGGTTTCTTAAGGTACATAGTGAATATTTGTAGTGGATCCAGATTAGAAAATTTGAAATTCATCAAACCTCATCTATGGTCAATGAAAGTATCAATAACCCTCAAGAACCCACAAAGGATAGGTTTTAGAAGTTGGAAGTACAAGTTGCAGATATAAATTGTAATGTGAGCCTCCTCATGCAATACTTGAAAAATAATCTTAGGCTATTTTGAGAATATGGAGGTCGGATTAGATGGAAAATTGGAAGATCAGGAAGAACCAGAGAGTAGGTCTAAGAAATAACTGAAAAAGGATCATGAAAGTTCGAGTGTTGTGAACCATTCATAATCCCTATTCAAAATGGAAGTGAAGGTAAAAATCAATATGTATCAAGGTGAAATTGATTCTCTAAATCTAAATCGATGGTTTTAGTAGTTAGAAGTTTATTTTAATGTTTATCATGTAGAGGAAAAACATATGAATTTTTTTGCTCGACTTAAATTAGAGGATGCTTTAACCTGGTGGGAAATCTATAAAAGGACCTTGGGGTTGGAGGGATAACCTACAATGACTAAGTGGGATGATTTCAAAACCCTCATAAAGAAATAATTTTAACCTATTGAGTATGTATAGGACTAGTGGATCTAGTGGCATTACTTTAGGCAGAAGCAAGGGAAAAGTGTATAAGAGTACCCCAAATAATTTAGAAAGATGGCCATAATGATGGGTATCTCCCCAAGGAACGTAGATTCACTCCTTAAGTATTTGGGGGGTTTACACAACCATATATGGAAGCAAGTGATTTTATTCAAACCTAGTTTAAGTTTACATGGCTTATGTGCAATCATAATACCTAGAGAACATAGACTAGAAAAAAAAAATCCACTGGGTTGAAGTAAAAGGAGCACAAGAACACTTCTAAGGAGGGGAAGAAAAAGTGGAAAGGAAGAAAGATAAAAATAAAAAAAGCACAAAAAACCAGTGAAAATATCCTAGCAACCATTATGACCATTGTAACATTGACAATCATATAGAGAAGAAGTGTTGGAAGTTGCATCTGGAGCTTAACCTAAAGAACAAAAAGAAAGATGCAAAGAAGAAGAACCTTATGGCCACTTCTTTGAGAAAATACGTTAAAATTATCTCAGACATGGATGAGAATATCAAAATGCATAAGGAGTTGAATCTATGTAGCTTTCAACAACAGAAAAATAAATAAATGAACAAACTCTTACATATAAAAATGTAGGTCAAGATGACAAAAATTGATGCCATGTTTGACTTAAAATCACAAGAAAATATCATTGTAGTAGAGTTGGTTAAAAAGATGGAATTGGAATTTCATGACATCCAATTCCATAAACATTTGTATGGGTAAATCAGGATGTATAAATAAAGGTGATGAAATAATGCAACATTAGATTTTCTATCATTTCTAATTTTATTGATGAGGTAGAGCTAGTTGTAGTTCCCCTTTTTGTAATTGGAGTGGTGTTTGGAGGTCGCTATATGTACATGTGAGATGCAATATTCATGCAGAGAGCCAAAAAGTACTACCTCATAAATGATGAAAAATCATTCACCATCAAAATGCACAAGGGAATGCCTAAAATTTCTTTGGTAAGTACCAACCAAGACAAGAAATTGATCAATTCAAGAAGTGTAGTTTACTATTTTTAAGAGAAAATCGGTCCGTATAAGAATTAGTGAGAGTATATTCATCCTTGGAGGGTTTTAGTAAGAAACGTAAAAAAAAATTGGAAGAGTTGTTACATGCATATAGGGATGTGTTCCAAGATCCTAATAGGCTATCACCCAAGAGGGAAGTGGAGAATGAGATCTAGCTATTTCCAGGCCCCCCATTTCCAACAATGGGTTGTATGGGTAGTTCATTATAAAAGAAAGCCATATGAAGAAGAAGTTGTAGTAACTATTGGAACAGGGTTTCATTCAACCAAGTACCTCACCATGTGGATCACCCATCATTATTATGCCAAATAAGGAAGGGACTTGTGAGATTTCCTTAAATGCACCAAATAGAAATTATTCTCCTAACTGAATATCAATTTATTTGTTTACGACAAACATCATATAATTCACTGATACATTTTTCACAAATAAAATATACTGCATAAGTAAAATCAGGAATTGAGAAATAGATGCACACACATAAAAATATGACATGAATATTTTTGGACTAAAAGTTCCATGGAAGAAACATCAAATGGAAAATTGATGCAACAGATGAGGGTTTATTTTTCTATTATGAAACAAATTTTAGGGTACAATAATTTGGATTCCCATCTAGAAATCCTCTAGTAAATATCTAGCAAAAATAATATAGAGATCCCAGATCTCCTTTACTAAAAAAATTGACCTCCCTTATCCCACTTGAATCCCACATTGGTTACTCACACTACAGCGTATAATTCACATTGTTAGCCCTAGGAAACTCACACCACCTAGAAATTGGATCTAAGTGAGTTGTCTCACCTCCCTCTGCCTTTGTAAGTTACTCGCTCTTCCTCTTGGAAGCTAATCAGGCCTTCGAAAACTAGATCCTATCTCTTCTGGAAAGTCACTCAAGGGTTTTTGGCTATTCACACTAGCTTCTGGGACCCGCTGTACAGATAATTAACCTCCTATCTCCTATCAATATAGAAATGGAGAAACATTGGATAACTCTCCAGTATCCTTCTCCTAAATTTTTTGTTGTTTCCTCTCTAGGATGCTCTCCCTTTGGCTCGAATTGCACCCTCAATGAATTTGTGAATTGGGTAGCTTGATCTTCCTTGCTTGCTTGCTCTCCCAATTGTATTTATATCCAACCCTTTGATCCACTCTTCTAATCTCATGTTGATAGTTCAAAGGCCAAGGTAAAATCTCCATCAATGGATAAGATCAATTAGAATTCATCAATAGAAATATTTAGAGAAATATTTAACATCATTAATTAATTATCTTTAATTAACCAAATTCCCTAAGTCAGACTCGATAAATAATTTAATTATTGGCTAATTTAATTAGGGTGTTTTGGATTCATATCTCACAAAACTATTTCTAGGTATTGGATATCCTATGTTCCTTAGCCTCTCTGACACCTTATATTATAGAAAACATGTCTGGTGCTACTGAAATATCCAAGAACTAACACTCCATATTAGTAAGGAAGGTGTTAGGTTCCCGTGATTTGTTAGATTGGTAAGATCAAATGCATAGGGTAACATCAGACCAGTATTTGGAGTCCTAGGACCTAGCCTTTTTGGACTCATAGAGGGCTCTCTCTATTTTGTGCAAAGGATGTGAACTTGTTTACTTTTAGGGTTTGATTTTAGGCTAGTTGTTAAGTGTAGGATTTGTTTGTTTTGGTTGGGTAAGATGGTCAAGTAGAATAGATGGAGTGAGGGAAAAGTAAATTCATTGGGCTATGGAGTATATAAAAAGTCATGGGAAGTTCAACAATGAATCAGGGAGAATCACAGGGAAAATCTAGCATGGTCAGTGGATTTTCAAGGTTTGTGTGAAATGAGGTAAACATCAAGTTTGTGAATAAAGTAGGGCAAAGGGAAATCAAGAATCCTTTATCAAATACTTAAAACAAAAAGGGACTTCAACACTATTTAGCATAAAGAAGTAATCAATAGATAGGGCACACCAATAAATCTTTGATTCCACTTAAGCAAATAAGCATTTCAGACAAACAATCCAATGAAATACAGAAGGCGAGAAACTCATTTAACTTCTAGTGATTTCACCTTCAAGGTTAGAAAACATTCAAGATAAACATATAAATTTAATCAAAGAAGAGGGAACTCCTAAACATAATTGATCATAGTTATAAAGATCTTCAAAACAACTTTTTAGGCATGGATAAAGGGTATGATTGAAACATAGCCTCTTTGGCAAACCTAACCAAGTGGCACTTTGAAGAATAACCTCAAGAACAATGTTTTAGTGACATCAAACAAGAAGGGCTAACTATAAAACATCTATGATATCCACTATATCAAACCATTCATGAGATAAACAAGCTTGGGTGGGTCTAGAGAGCAATTAAGGGTTCTCTAAACTGATCTAGTAGAGGAAAACATAAAGGAAATGAAGAACAAATAGAGATAAGGTGCCTTTGAAGAACATTTCTTAGTCTAAATCCTTTGTCCTACTGCAACATAGAAGGATGAAACAACATGATACATAAGAAAACATGAACTGAATAGAAGCACATCACCATTAACCAAGCTTAGGGATCTTGCAAGCAATCCTTCTCCATCAACAAGCAAAAAAAGCCATTCACAAGCTTCACAACACCAATTTCCTCTTCAACCTTCAAAAAAACCATGTATTGCTCTCAAGAGTCATCATATTCCAAACTTTATAATGAAGCCCTCATGCTCTATTTATTTAGAAAAGGAGGGAAAAAACCCTAAATAGGGTTGGAAAATGTCAAAATCACCCATAAATGTCATTAATGCCCAAGAGACCATGCAAGGCCCAAGGCACAAAATATCCCATGAAATAAATGCCAAAATAACTCCTAACACCTAATTTTAGAGTGATTTGCCTCAAAAAACATTAAAATATCATTTTTCATTAAATGAGTGTTTTTTTTTTACTTTTGGCCAAAAACACATAGTGAAGTTTGAAAATGCAGCACCTTCCCAGGCAGAAAATAGGTCCACTTGCAGCCAAGTTTTGGTGGCCTTCCCGATGTCAGAATTTGTCCCGTGATGACCCATTGGAAATCCTGTTGAGTCTACTTTCCAAATATACCTTTTTTTTTTTCTGATTGAGCTCTTGTAACCTATCCAAAAGAAAAAAATCCCAACACTGCTCTAGGCGCATCACCAAGCCTGAAAATGAGGCAGAAATGTGAAAAATGAGGTGTTGTTTGACCTTTTAAGGGGTAAAAAATGCTCCAAATGCTATGAAATTTGGTGAGAAGAATGTACTAGGCATGAGGATTCCAAAAATGCAAATTTATCCCTCTGAATATGTCTTAGATGAAAGCGTAGCGCTAGGGGTGTTGCGCTTAGGGGCCTCCAAATTCACAAAAAACCAAAAATTGTCAAAATTTTCTCAAATTTGGTGGATGTCTCCCTTATGGGGATTGGGAGACCTGTAGAGAAGCTTGTGCCAAGATTCCAAGGTTAGCTTGGCCTTTTTCCTCTTTAAGTGCTTGGATCTTGGTTTGGGCCTTTTTGAGTTTTTCCCTTGCAACTTGATTCCTCCGGGCATAATGTTTGGTCATCTTTCTTTGTAGATAAAGGTCCTTATTTTCCCTTTCCAACTTGGCCTCCAAGTGTATGTTAGCTCTTTCCAACCAAGGCTCCCATTCATGTGCTATGTCCATGGCCAACAACTCATCTAGAGGGAGATATTCTGCTAAGGCTGATTCTTGTTCTCTTTGCTTTGCCAATGCCTTCTTCAAACCTCTTGTTAGTATGAATCTTTTGTTGGAAAAAGACCACTTTAGCTACGGATAACAAATAGCCCTAACATCAATTATGGCTGCCAATATCTTCAAATCTACAGTTAGTTGATCAAGACAAAGCTGCACAAATCCAGATCTGTGCATAAAAAGACATTAAGCAGTAAAAATGAAGTTTTGCTCCATGCATCCAATCAACAAGACAAGAACAATATTTTTGAAAGAATTTTTTATATTAAAGGGCACCTGAGAGGAAAACAAGAAAGGTGTTTCCAATTCTCTTCAATGGGATGGGTTCTTGAAAGTCCTCAACACTTCAGATCTAGAATTTCTCTCTCTTGTTGGTGTAGAAAACCCAGACAAACATAGAACTCAAAGGGAGCTCACAAAGAAAATAATGGAGAATGTGACAATGATAATGGCTCAAAGTCAGACCAAGAGTATAGATATAGAGTGATCTAATATGCAATGAAAGGTCACAAATGAATAGGAAAACCCTTCTATTTATAACAAAATATTAGGGTAGTCTAGGGCTTGGTGCATGAATAAAATATTATTAACCAACTTCTAGAACCACCTTTTAGGAATATTTTATTATATTTGTTGGAGGGAAAAGGTATTTGACTTGGGTCAAATCCCTTTATTTGTAAATAATAAATAAATAAATGATTTATTTATTATTTTAAGGAAGTGATTGAATGATAATTAAATAAATAATGATTTATTTAATTATTTATAAATGATTTAGTCATATTTAACAAGGAATATTATTTAAATAAAATTTAAATAATTATTCCTAGAAAATAATAAGATAAATAAGGATTTATCTAATTAATTTCCTTGTTTTGGGTTAAATATAACCAGGAATAATAATTAAATTATTGTTTAATTAATTATTCCATGAGGAAAATCAAACAAATATAGATTTGTTTAATGTTTCCTTTTGGGGTTTTCTGTTTAGACCATAAACAACCTAATAAATGTGTTTTATTAAGTTATTTTACATAGTGAAAGCAATTTTACTTAGGGTAAAATTGGTCTTACATGGTGTACTTGGGTCCATCTAATGATAATAGGTTAGATGACCAAAAAATGGTGTAACAGATTCCCCCCTAGCGTACGAGTGTTAAGAGCAAATCATATGACCAAAGTATGTTGTAAGAACTCAATCACCAGACGTCAAAAGAGAAGTCAGAGAGAGAAACATAAGGTAGTATAAAGTGCTAAAGAACCAGACCCTGAGGAGATGAGACTTACAGGTGCAACAAGTCTCATTTTATGAGAGGGTACCTGTGCTAGAGGCAGCAGGGGAGGCATACCTATGCCCGCCGAGACAAAGTACAAAAGAATAGTGCGTCTAGTAAACAAGGGATCGAACTATAACGTACATGCTGGCATAAAAATGAGCCAGATAAAATACATAATGAGGAATCCCACATACATGTTGTGCCTGGGATAATAGCCAGGACTTATACAATAATATCTGAGTACATGAGATACAAATACAACCCAAATGCCCCGTAGAAACGGGGAAGGGCTCGCAAAATCTGACTGATACATGCAAATTAAAGAGGTGCTGCAAGCAGCTAAGGCCAACATCATCAAATATATGGAGCTACATCGAAGGCTGCAATGAAGAGGTCATCCGGGCATGTGGGGGGCTACCTGCAGAGCCACCCCCTCATGAGGGTTGAGACATCTCACACACACCTAGGAATCACCAATAGTTGTTGCTGCATCACTGGACCATAAAGTATACAGATCTTGATCATGCTGAAAGGAGCTGGAGTGGAGAAACAATCAAGTCAAAGGGTAATGAGAAATCACTTTTCCTGATCCGAGGCACCGAACAAGTGGAGAATCTGGAACCAAGGTACACCACCCTCTAGACCTGTCTTTTGGAGTGAATGAGCTGATGTTGACAGAAGGAGGTTTGCCATAGGTGAGGCAATAAGGGATCCTCAACTAAGGCATGAGAGAAAATAGTAGAGTGACTGACAGAATAACACTAATGATGATGATGAAATGGGGGGAGGTCCAAAGGGGACCATAAAAACATGAGTACAAGATGGTATCTCATGATGAAAATCAACATGAACAAGAACAAGTACGGAGGCAAAGTGGTGCCCCAAGTAAAAGTGTTGTAAGTGAGGAAATCCGATTTTGAGGAGAGGTGAAGTGACCCTTTGTGGACAAAATGTGTCTTGGTGAAGTAGCGAATTATGAAAAACAAATAGATGTTGGCTATCTAAAAGAAAAGAAAACATGCATTTCGAGAGGGAAAATGCTAAGGGTGATATTTCTTAAGATAGAGTGCATTGCGAGGATTAGGAAGGGGGTGGCCTTCGAAGTCCTCTAAGAGGTATGCCCCCTTACCAAGATCCTTACTGATGATGTAAGGACTTATTCATAATAAGTCAAACTTCCCATGACCGAGGGCATCATGGGCCTGGTCATCTACTAGAACAAGGTCACCTTCGTGAAAGGTGCGAGGGTGGAATTTTCGGTCATACTGAGCTTTGGTGCGCTTTTTGGCCACTTTAAGAGTTTGCAATGCAACACGACAGTCTTCAGAGGCGTGCTCAAGCATGATGAGTTGTTGTTCTAGAGGTTGGGTATCAGGGAGAAGTTCAACGGCCAAGTGAAGGGAAGGAATTTCACACTCGATCGGTAAGACTGCCTCCTCGCCGAAAACAAGGTGGAAAGGAGTGAAACCAGTGGCGGTTTTAACAGAAGTTCTATAGGCCCACAAAGTAGGGAAGAGCATAAGATGCCAATTGGTTTTGTGCTTATTCACCATTCGTTGAAGCATGGTCTTAAGGATTTTTTTGACCGCTTCAACTTGGCCATTACCTTGGGGGTAATAGGATGATGAATATTGGTGCTCAAAACCCAATAGTGAGGATAGCTTGTGCCACATCTCATCTTCAAAATGTCGGCCATGGTCATAGAACAATTGTTTTGGAACCCTGAATCGAGCAATGACATGGTTAAAGAAAAATAGGGCTGCAGTTGCTACTGTGCTGTTGAATGTTGGCATAGCCTCGGCCCATTTTGTGAAATAGTCAACCGCCATGATGATATATTTGTGGTTACCAGCGGATGGAGGTTGACACTCCATAAAGTGATGACCCATTTACAAAAGGGACCAGCTATGACGATAGAATGGAGGGGAGCGGGAGGAGCTCGCGCCTTAAGGGTGAAATGTTGGCAATTGGAACAGTGTTTGACTGCTTCAATGCAATCACTGAAGAGAGAAGGCCAAAAATACCCAGCGCACATGATTTTTTGGGCGGTAGCAAGACCGGAGAGGTGGACGCCACAAGCACCATTGTGACAGGCATTGAGGACTTGCTCGGCTTCAGCGTGTGTGAGGCAATGACGAAGGACAGTATCTACTCCGCGACGATAGGGGTCGTCACCGATCAGAAGGTAGCGAGGGGCTTGGTGTGTGATACGTCGTCGAGCATCACGGTCAAGATGAAGGGTGAAATTTTGGGTTCAAAATTAAGTAAGGATATCACCGTACCAAGGGTCTTCTGTGGTAATGGTGAATAAGTGTTTATCAGGAAGAGCATCATTAATTGGAGGATCCTACGTATCGGTAGGTAATTCATAAATGAGTTCAGTGAGGGCTAAACCTTTCTTACCTTTTGGGGTGACAAATTTGAGGTCGAATTCTTAAAGGATAACGACCCAACGAGCGTACTTCCCACTGAGGATGTGACGACTCAATAGGAAAGCCATGGGGTTGGAATTAGTCACAACCTTGGTGGAACGCATGAGGATGTAATGACGCAGTTTTTGGATGGAGAAAACGACAGCTAGCGCTAATTTTTCTTCATGTGAGTAAGATATAGGTGGACCGATAAGGTTCTTACTGACATAATATATCACATGTTCGATACCATTATCATCTTCCTGGATAAGGACACCAACTACAGAATAGGTGGAGGCAGAGATGTACAGGATGAAGTCCCGATCAAAGTTAGGAGGACGGATCAAGGGAGTGGATGTGAGAGCATGCTTGAGGGCATCAAAATACTCATGAGCATAGGTATCCCAGACAAATGGGGTGTTAGATCGAAGAAGTCTAAGGAACCCATGTGTGGTAGTGGCATAGTCAGGAATGAATCGATGAAGAAAATTAGCTTTACCTTGGAGACTTTGTAGCTGGCATAAGGTACGAGGAATAGGAAGTTCAAAAATGGTTTGAAGTTTCAAAGGGTTAAGATTTATACCGTCTTTAGACATGATGAAGCCTGGGAGACGGCTGGTAGGAACGCAGAAGACACATTTCAATGGGTTAAGGAAAATATTATACTTGAGACGTCGGAGGAAAATGGTACGCAGATCATGGAGGTGTTGCACCCGATGTTTAGAACATGCAATAAGGTCGTCTAAATAGGCAAGGATAATATGAGCTAAGTCATGGAAACAATAAGACATGGCTCGTTGAAAAGTGGCGCCGGCATTTTTAAGGCCGAATGACATGACTCGGTATGCGAAAGTTCCCCACGAACTAATGAACGCGGTTTTAAGTTGATCAGCATGACGGATAACGATTTGGTTGTATCTGGAGAATCCATCCATAAAGGATAGAACCTCATGCCCTGCACACTCATCAATGATTTGGTCAATAAATGGTGTGGGGAAGTTGTCTTTGGGACAATCTTTGTTTAAATCGTGAAAGTTAGTGCAGACACAGATGGTTCCTTATTTTTTGAGGACGGGAACTGGGCTGGACACCCAAGTGGTGTATTTGATGGGATAAATGAAACCAGCCTGCTTGAGCTTATCGATTTCGGCTTTGATAGCTTCACGTCTAGAAGGATGAATGGGTCTCAACTTGTGACGGACTGGATTGGCATCAAGCCATGTGTCGATATGGTGTTCGACGATGGCAAGATCGAGTCCGGTGATTTCTGAGTAGGACCAGGCAAAATATCACGGAATTCTTTGAAGAGCTTTGTGTAAGCTTCAATTTCTTCTGGAGTGCATTGGGCACCCAAGGTGATATGTTCTTCAATTCCTGGTTTGATAGAAATGTCAATTTTGATGGTAGGAGAGATATTGGCCATATTACATTCTTTGAAAGCGTCAGGTGAAAGGATGGGGTTTTTAAACCAATCAACTTTATCGAGAATGAAGTCTTTAGATTCTACATCATATTGGTCATGGGATTGATGTGGAAGGAAGTATGCATGATGGTGCATATCGTCCCACAGAAAATCAGGTTCATTCATGGCTTCCATAATGTCTTCATCTGACTGGAAGATGGGAAGAGTGGGGGGAAGAGGATCACCTGATGAGGTAGAAATATGAGGATCATCTGATGAGGTAGAAATATCAGACTCCTGATTGTGGGGAAAAAGGCTCACATGTGCAATGTCATGGGGGGTGACAGAAGAGTAAGCAGATGGGTGGTCAAGTGAAACATCGGGCGAAGGCACTAAGGGGCCAGGGATCGAGGATCGTAATGATGATGAGAGGTAAGAAATGGTGGCTGAAGACTCGGTCATTTCAATATCAGGAGGGGGAATGTTAATTGGGGTAGACAAGTCTTCTAGTGCTAGTGAAGAAGGTATGTGGTCATGTGTGGCTTTGAATTGGCGGTATGCATCTAAAGAGGAATGATACTCGTCAAGGCGGGGACAGAGGTGGGTATAATGGCCATGGAAATCGCACAAATAACAAGGGTGATTGGTGCGCAAGTTTTTAAGTTTCGGGATCAAATCAGGTATAGTGACATAGACCTCAGGGATATCGGATTTGGGAAACGTCTCATTGACCATGGTCTTGAGATGCGATAACTCAGGACATGTATGGGTGGCATGACCAACAACATCACACAAGGCACACTGGATAGCGTGATTTGGCGGCCGAGGAGGGGCAGGGTGCGACAAGGTAGTCTGGTTGTGGGATGCCCCCTTGCGAGTTTTACCTTTCTTTTCTGGAGCTGTCACAACAGGATAAGGGTCCTGTTGAGGTGATGGGGGTGTTAGAAAATTAAATATTACAGAGCAATGCAACACATAAAATATGCGGAAAATACAAGCACACAAAACACATAAAACCAGAGAGACATAGATATACGTGGTTCACCCAATTTGGGCTACGTCCACCTCGAACAGCCAATCCTTCCTTTCTATTATCTAGCAAAAATTGAAGAGACAAAACCTACAGTAGATCTGCTGTAATATCCTCTGTTCCCTCTCACATTCTCCCTATCTGTTTTTCGCTCCGAGAATACACATACCATACACAGTCGCAATACAATACCCTCATAAAAGTGAGGGGTTGCCTTCTAGGGAAAAAAACCCTAATCTAAACATAAATTCTACCGTCAGATCATTTGCCTAATGAATGGCTCAGATTGACTAGAAATTACTATACTTTTACAAGGAAATTTTACATCTGTTTTTAGCTTCGGGGGCATTGCCCCCGAAAACCCCCGCCAGGGGGGGCTCCAAAAAGTGTTGTCGCCCCCCTAGACCCCCCATGGCAGCGATTAATTACGGGTGGTGTTGCCGCCCCTTTTAAGGTATAGGGGTCCTATGCTGTGATACAAAGTAAACAAGATAATCAAGCTCCACACCCAACAATCTCCCACTTGGAGACTGATTGTAGCAACTCCATCGCTGCTTCATTTGCTGGACAATGACTCCTCTTTGGACCTAGATGTTTCTCATCTTCATCGTCATCCTTGAAGACCAATTGAAACTAAGCACGTTCTCAGTTTCTCCCTGGTTACAACTTTTGTTAGCATATCTGCAGGATTCTGGCTAGTGTGTATCTTTTCCAGCTTCAACTCTCCATCTTCCAATATTGACCGTATGAAATGGTTCTTGAGATGTATGTGTTTAGTCCTGGAATGAAATGCTAAGTTCTTTCCAAGATGAATGGCACTTTGGCTATCACTGTATAACGTGCCCATATCATGCTTCTTACCCAATTCACCCATAAGCCTTTGTAACCAAATCATTTCTTTACTAGCCTCTGTAGCAGCAACATACTCTGTTTCTGTTGTTGAAAGTGCAACAACACTTTGTATTTTTGAAACCCAACTGACAGTTGTTCCACCTACAGTAAATACATATCCTATAGTGCTCCTCCTGTTATCTTTGTCACCTGCCATATCTGCATCAACATATCCCTGTAGAGAAATTTTTGAACCACCAAAGCATAATGCTTGATTTGTGGTACCTCTCAAATATTTGAGAATCCATTTTACTGCCATCCAATGTTATTTTCTTGGATTATTCATGTACCTGCTTACAAATCCCACTGCATGTGCAATATCAAGCCTTGTGCAGACCATTGCATACATTAAGCTTCCAACTGCTGATGCATATGGAACTTTAGACATATAATCCATGTCTTCTTGGGTCTTGGGGTACATCTCCTTAATAAGTTTGAAATGGCTAGCAAAAGGTATACTAAATGGTTTTGCATTCTGCATATTAAATCTTTTCAACACCTTTTCTATGTACTCATTCTGAGACAGTGTTAATTTATGATTTTTCCTATCTCTAGTTATCCTCATACTAAGGATTTGTTTTGCAGCTCCCAAATCCTTCGTTGCAAATGAAATTTCCAATTTTCTTTTGAGCACATTTATTTCCTACATGTTAGACCCTGCAACAAGCATGTCATCTACATAAAATAACAATATAATATAGCTTCCATCATTTTGCCTTTTCAAATAAACACAATGATCAGAGTGACATCTAGTATAACCTTGTTCAGACATAAACTTGTCAAATTTTAGATACCACTACCTTGGAGCCTACTTTAAGCCATACAAGCTCTTCTTTAACCTGCACACCATTTTTTTTTCCCTTTTACCTCATATCCTTCGGGTTGCTGCATGTATATCTCTTCCTCCAAATGTCCATGGAGAAATGTTGTCTTTACATCTAACTGTTCAAGATGTAAATCTTCCGCTGCTACAAGACTTAAAATAGTTCTGATTGAATTCATCTTAACAACAGAAGAAAATATTTCATCAAAATCAATACCTTTCTTCTGTGCAAACCCCTTCACCACAAGTCTAGCTTTGTACCTCTGTTTTCCTCCATCTTCTTCCTTCAGCCTGCAAACCCATTTATTCTGCAATGTAGTTTTACCTGCAGGAAACCTGACTAAGTCCCAAGTCTAGTTATGCATTAAGAAGTCCATCTCTTCTTCCATGGATAGCTCCCACTTCTTCCTGCTTTCAACCTGCATTGCTTCTTCATAACATTCAGGTTCACCAGAATCAATCAACAATAAATAATATAATGAAGGAGAGTATCGTTCAAGGGGTCTACTTATCCTAGTAGATCTTCTAACACCACTTGCAGGTGTTTGAGGTGCCTGTTGCTGTTGTGGTGCTTGCTGCTGCTGTGGTTGTTGATTATTATTATTTTCAGGCACCTTTACTTTTTCAGATTTCTCATCAAGAACCGCGTATTCCTTGCTTTCTTTTTCTTGTTTCTTTTCCTGCAATTGATTCTTATACAAGACCTTTTCATTGAATATTACATCTCTGATCCTAATGATTTTGTGATTTTCATAATCATATAAGAGATAACCAAAATCATTAGCACCATATCCAATAAAGGTACATTTCTTTGATTTTTCCTCAAGCTTTGTTCTGTTTTCTTTATTAATATGGACAAAGGCCTCACAACCAAAAGGCTTTAAAAAGAGTAGTTTACCTTTTTACCTGTCCATGCTTCCTCTGGAATACCACCATCCAAGGAACTTGAAGGCCCTCTGTTTATTAGATAAACAACAGTATCTACAGCATCTACCCAAAATTGTAAAGGCAATCCTGCATGCAATCTCATGCACCTTGCACGCTCCATGATTGTTCTGTTTATCCTTTCTGACACACCATTTTCTTGTGGTGTTCTTGGAACTGTCTTCTCTCTACGAATTCCATGCTCTGAACAGTACCTATCAAACTCTTTGCTGCAATATTCACCTTCATTGTCTGATCTGAGACACTTCAACTTCTTTCCTGTCTCAATCTCAACCAAAGCTTTCCATTTCTTGAAAGTATCAAATACATCAGATTTATTCTGAATACAATAAATCCATGTTTTTCTAGTTGTATCATCAATAAAAGTAACATAATAACGAGAGCCACCGAGAGATGATACCTGAGCAGGTCCCCATACATCTGTATGCACAAGCTCCAATTTTTCGCTCTTCTTTTCTTTCCCAACTCTGAGAAATCTGACTCTCTTTTGTTTTCCATAAATGCAATTCTCACAGAAATCCAAATCAACATTCTTCAAACCTCGCAACAAATTTCTTGAGTGAAGAATCTTCATTCCCTTCTCACTCATGTGTCCGAGCCTATGATGCCATAATGCTGCATCTGCTCCTTTGGAAGTTAAAGCATTAACAGAGTTAGAAATACCATTGCATAAATACAATGTACCAACCTTTTCACCTTTTTCTATTACCAGGGCTCCTTTGGTGACCTTCCAAGTTTTATCTGTGAAAGTTGTCACAAAACCTTCACCGCCTAACTGCCCTGTTGAAATCAGATTTTTCTTCAGATCTGGAACATGCCTTACCTCCTTTAGTAGCCATTGGTTTCCATTCTGTTGTTTTACAAGAACTTTACCCATTCCAACAATTTTACAGGGTTTATCATCACCCAAACAAACTTTTCCAAAATCTCCTTGAACATAGTCATGAAAATATTTCTTATCAGATGTGGCATGGAATGAAGCCCCTGAATCTACAACTCAAGAATCAGTAACATTTTCGAAAGAAAGAATCAAAGCATCTTGTAACACATCACCTGTCACATTTTCTTCATGTTTGTTTTCTTGCTCTGTGTCTCCTTCTTTTCCCTTCCGAGATCTACATTCTTTCTTTAGGTGTCCTTTCTTTCCACAATTCCAGCACACTATCCTGATCTGGACTTGGATCTGCCTTTCCTTGATTTACTACGATATCCCGAGCTCTTTCCTTTTTCCAATCTTCTTCCCCTAGACTATGCACTCAAAGCATTACCTGATGTCTCACCAGGGATTTTCCATCACATTTCCTCGCTAAGGATAGCACCCACAACATCATCAAACTTTAAAGTACTAGATCCAGAGACAGAGTTACTAATGGCCATTACTAAACCATTCCAACTCTCTAGCAATGAGCACAAGAATAAAAGAGCTCTAACTTCATCATCAAAGTTTACCCCTATAGAACATAACTGACTGGTAACTGTATTAAATTCATTTAAATGGTTTGCAATAGATCCACCTTCCGACATCTTCATATTAAATAATCATTTCATAAGAAATACCTTGTTTGAGGCCGAGGGTTTTTCATATAGTTTCGCCAACATCTGCATCAAACCCTCTGTTGTTGTTTCCTTCGAAATATTGAAGGTGACGGACACCGCAAGGCACAACCGTACTGTTCCGAGTGCCTTTCTATCGAGAATGTTCCATTCCGCATCTGTCATGGCTACCAGGTTCTTTGTTTTTCCGCTCAATGGTAGGTACAGATCTTTCTAATACAGATAATCTTCCATCTGCATCTTCCACAGTGGGAAGTTTTGGCCGTTAAATTTCTTGACCCTAAACTTACCATCTTCCGCCATTGCTCCCACTCAAACCAGGAACCCTTCTTTCCTGCGAGTTTATCAGCCAAATAGACCTTTGGCTCTGATACCAGTTGTTAGAAAATTAAATATTACAGAGAAATGCAACACATAAAATATGCGAAAAATACAAGTACACAAAACACATAAAACCGGAGAGACACAGATATACGTGGTTCACCCAGTTTGGGCTACGTCCACCCCGAACAACCAGTCCTTCCTTTCTATTATCCAGCAAAAATTGAAGAGACAAAACCTACATCAAATCCACTGTAATATCCTCTGTTCTCTCTCACAGTCTCCCTATCTGTTTCTTGCTCCGAGAATACACATACCATACACAGCCGCAATACAATACCCTCATAAAAGCGAGGGGTTGCCTTCTAGGGCAAAAAAACCTAATCTAAACATAACTTCTACCATTAGATCATTTGCCTAATGAATGGCCCAAATTGACTAGAAATTAATATACTTTTACAAGGAAATTTTACATCTTTTTTTAGCTTCGGGGGCGCTGCCCCCGAAAACCCCCACCAAGGAGGGGCTCCGAAAAGTGTTGTTGCCCCCCCTAGACCCCCCACGGTAGCAATTAATTACGAGCGGCATTGCCACCCCTTTTAAGGTACAGGGGTCCTATGCTGTGATACAAAGTAAACAAGATAAGCAGGCTGCACACCTAACAGGGGGCATTGTAGCAACGTAAGAAGCTAAGGGGATTGGTTGAACCGGTGTCAAAGCAAGGTAAGGTTTGGGGTGACCAAGCGAGGTAGTGGTTGGAGGATTAAGGTACCAGATGGGTATGCCCAAGGTCAAGTTGGGGAGGGATAGTGTGGCCAAGATGGGAACCGAATAAAATTTGGGAGGGGGAGCAAGGAAAGGTATATGACCAGCGAGGAAATGTCCAGGAGGGACGACACCAAGATGGTTGAGATCGGGTGGAACCGACCCAGGAGGGTAGAGAGGCGCATGGGGAGTAACTGTAGAAGAAGGGTCAGAAGGAAGAGGTCTGGCTAGCAGAGGTGAAGGGCTAGGAGCTGGTTGTGGTGGGCGAGGTTAAGGGTGCTGACTAGCCAAAGCAGGCTGCTTAAGTTCATCCCGAGACGATTGCATCATGAAAACATTCACCAAGACATGATCAGAGATAGGAGGAGGAGGAAGGCCAGGGAAGGTTCCAAGCAAGGAGGAGTCTTTGTAGACACTAGGGGAGACACTTGTCAAGGAATCGACGGTTTGCTTATTGGCTACAGAAGAGATGGTCGACTCAGGGAAGGTCTGAGTTTTAGGCTCATGATATGTCAACTGTTCAATGGTGACTATCTTTCCATTGTGGGGGAAAAACATCTTGCTGTGGACCGCAGAGGGGAAAACAGACATGGCATAGGTGTAGCTACACCCCAAAAGAATGTTATAATCAAGAGGGGTGTCGATGACTTCAATGTCAACGCAAAAATTTTTGCTCGCAAAAGTGATAGGACAATTACGGAATAGGCCAATGGGCTGGGAGGCATGGCCATCCCATGCACGAAGAGTGATGGTTGAAGGGGCCAGCTCAGGGGATCTGAGTTGTTTCCAAACCGAGGCAGACATTACCGGGGCATGAGGTGGTTGAGTAGCCACGAATCCTTACTGAGGTAAAGGATTGGTAAACATGGTTGGTTGAGAAGTAGCCGCCTTGGGGGGAACAGTAGGGGAGGCATGCTATCCATGCAATGTAGCCTGAGAATCCCACATCTGTCGCATCTGTGGTAATAGGGGACAATCGTAAGTGCAATGACTGTAAACACCGCGACACGAACAAGGCTTATTGGTGCGAAGAGGCCTGTCCGGCTTGGGCTGAGAGCCCTGTGGCTGGTTAGCAGTGTTAGAATCAATACTTGGAGGATTGGATCCATGATTACTAGGGGCAGACTGATTTCGATTGCCTTTCCTCTTTCTTGAGAAGAAGGAGGATTAGTTGCGCCCTGCTGTGCAAATACTTGTCCTGGAGGGGGTAGTAGTTGTTGTTGCAGGGGTTGAGAAGGCAAGGGAGGTGGAGATCCAAATGCTGGAGGAGCTGGGACACCAAGCTGTGGGTAAGGATAATGGTTAGGATGGGCAAAATTGAGGTATGCAGGATGGTGGGCAAAAGGAGGAGGCATGTCGTATCCTAGATACATGCTACCTGGAGGGGGAAAAGTGTTGGAGGTGCTGGCCCCTCCTGGAGGGAAACCATAGCCCATAGGAGGTTGAGCATAGGTATGCGAAAGAGCTCCAACGATACCGTCAGCAGAGTGAGATGCCCCCAGGGCATTAGCACCACCGGGTCTAGAGAGGTCGGGAAGGATGGTATAAACATAACCAGATTGAGCATAGATGAGGTCATATTTCAAGGCTATTTGGAGAGCGGCTTCTTCGGTTTGATGGAACTGGGATGCGACATCTTTGCCGATGGCAGGTAAGAGAGAGTGAAGGAACCAGTCCATGTAGACTCGATCTTCAAAGGTGGGGGCTCGACATAAGCTCCTTCTTCTCTGCCATTCTTGGACATGAGCGGAAAGGCAGGTCGAAGATGATTGACAGAACGAAATGAAGAGTTCGGTACTAGTGTCGTATCAGAGAGGGAGTTGGAAATAAGATAAGAAGGCTTGGGCAATGGTCACAAAGGTGGTATGGGAAGATGCAGTCTGATCAACATACCATTTAGAAGCTTTGCCTGTAAGCGTGCGTTGGAACAATCTAAGACAAATGGAATCATCAGTAATGGAATTGGATGAACACCACATGTGGAAAGATCGGATATGGTTGGAGGGATCTTCACTAGCAAGGCCTTCGAACTTGGCAATGTCGGAGGGGAGCTTGGTTAGCATAGCGGGCCAACTAACATCGTGGCAGATAGGATCATTGATCAGCTGATTGAAATCAGGGAGACTGAGACCTGCCATATAAGGGAGCAAAGGGACAGTCGAGGTAGTTCTTGTGGTGGTTCCGCTAGTAACAGACCCAACAGTAGGACCGGGGTTGATGCTAGCATTAGGCCTTGAACTAGACATGGTGAAGGTAACAGGGGGAGAACCAGAAGTAGGGGGAGAACCCAAAGAATCAGAAGAAGAGTCGGAGTGCGGACTCGTGGGAGGACTAACTCGACGACGGCGGGAAGGAGTAAGTCGACCAACCGGAAACTGAGGGTGAAGGCCAAGAAGTCTCCGGGATAAATGCCTTGGAGGCGCAATGATGACGACACAAAGGGAAGAAGAAGGACCAACAAAGGCAGGGGGTGCAGTGTCAATTGATTTTAAAGTCTTTGCCTGGCAGTGTTAACCAAGCTCTTCTTCGCTTAGGGTCAGTGTGTGGCGTGTTTTAATTTTAATTTTTAAACCCAGACATTTTGAGAGTAAAAGAAAAAGTGTGTTGCGTAACTGAAAACAAATCTGCAGAGAACAGTAAATAAGGCTGAAATAACAGAAAATTAACAGCTAAAAATGCAAGGATATAACCCAAGAAGGTGGGTCTCTCAAAACTAGTCTAAAAGAGGGAAAAAAATATAATCAAAACACACTAAAAAGAGGCCGATAGATCTAAGGTCGGGAGGGATAGGGATCTAAAGGAGAAACCTGCTGAAAAGAGGTGCAGAAAAGAGAAAAAAGGCAGAGGCAAGGTTGTTGCAACAAAGGAGGAAATCAGCTAAAGGTAGAAGGGACAAGGAGGTGGCCCTAGAGGCAAACCCAAAAAAAACTATATGAGGTGATTTGAAAGGGAGAAGAGATGATCTAAAAGGGATCTAAAAATGAGGTATCATATCTGAAAAGAAGAAGGCTGAAACTCTGAAAATTCAGACGTCTAAAACAGCTAAAACTCGTCCACAAAAATTGGAGGGTACTAAAGCCCTAAGGGGTGAGATTCCCACTTAGTTTAGTAAAACAAATCAGAAACAGGTCTAAACGGGTGGAGACAGAGGCTGGAAAACCCTGACAGAAGATTCAGACAAACCCAGAAAAATTGTTGGAAAAGTGCAAAAAAAAGTGCAGGTCACAGGTTCTGACCTATTTTCAGTCCAAGTCGCAGTTTTGGGGCAGAAAAGTGCGTCCTCCAGGCCAAGTCGCAGGTTTTGGGCTGATAAGTGCAACCTGCAGATCCGGGTCTCTCGACGGAAAATTTCAGAAAAAGTTATTGTCTCAGCTGCGGCTGATTTCTGTCACCTACGCAATAGGGCCAGAAACACACAGAAGTTAAAAATTTTAATGTTTGAGGAATTTTGAGGTGAAAAACACCATAAAAATAGGAAAAACAAAAACTGAAGAGAAACCCTAGGTTCTGAAATAGCTAGATATGCAGGAATATATAAAACGACAGCGGTCGCAAAAGAAAACCTGTGTGGAGTCGCCAATTGTTAGTATGAATATTTTGTCAGAAAAAGACCACTTTAGCTACGCATAACATATAGCCCTAACATCAATTATGGCTGCTAATATCTTCAAATCTGTAGTTAGTTGATCAAGACAAAGCTGCACAAATCCAAATCTATGCATAAAAATACATTAAGTTGTAAAAATGAAGTTTTGCTCCATGCATCCAATAGACAAGACAAGAACAATATTTTTGAAAGAATTTTTTATATTAAAGGGCACCTGAGAGGAAAACAAGAAAGGTGTTTCCAATTCTCCTCAATGGGATGGGTTCTTGAAAGTCCTCAGCACTTTAGATCTAAAATTTCTCTCTCTTGTTGGTGTAGAAAACCCAGACAAACATAGAACTCAAAGGGATCTCACAAAGCAAATAATGGAGAATGTGACAATGATAATGGCTCAAAGTCAGACCAAAAGTATAGATCTAGAGTGATCTAATATGCAATGAAAGGTGACAAATGAATAGGAAAACCCTTCTATTTATAACAAAATATTAGGGTAGTCTAGGACTTGGTGCATGAATAAAATATTATTAACCAATTCTAGAACCATCTTTTAGGAATATTTTATTATGTTTGTTGGAGGGAAAAGGTATTTGACTTGGGTCAAATCCCTTTATTTGTAAATAATAAATAAATAAATGATTTATTTATTATTTTAAGGAAGTGGTTGAATGATAATTAAATAAATAATGGTTTATTTAATTATTTATAAATGATTTAGTCATATTTAACAAGAAATAGTATTTAAATAAGATTTAAATAATTATTCCTAGAAAATAATAAGATAAATAAGGATTTATCTAATTAATTTCCTTGTTTTGGGTTAAATATAACCAGGAATAATAATTAAATTATTTTTTAATTAATTACTCCATGAGGAAAATCAAACAAATATAGATTTGTTTAACATTTCCTTTTGGAGTTTTCTGTTTAGACCATAAACAACCTAATAAATGTGTTTTATTAAGTTATTTTACATAGTGAAACCAATTTTACTTAGGGTAAAATTGGTCTTACATGGTGTACTTGGGTCCATCTAATGATAATAGGTTAGATGACCAAAAAATGGTGTAACACCTCTGGTTCTTGGTCTCCTCCTAGACTGTCCTTCTTCATCCTCACTCTCCTCATAGGTGCCCATGAACTCTTTTAGCTTTACCTATGCTCTTTGGGCTTCTTTCTAGGCCCTGATGGTTCTAGCCTCATAAATAGAAATTTGTGCTCCTAGCTGCCTATTCTCCATGTCAAGGGCATCATTTACACTTTTGGTCCTATCTAGATTTGCTTGGAGGTCTTCCATTAGCGCGTTTTTGTTCTGGATGAGAAAGTTTAAGATCCTTGCATTCTCCTCATCACTGTCCACCTGAATGATTTCAAACTCCCTCTCAACCTCATGATCTTCTTTTTCTTCCTTTACCTTTTGTTTACCTTTGTCTAGTGGATGAGGTGAGGTGGATGGCATGGTCCCTTGCCTTTTAGATGCAAAAAACACAAGCCTTGGCCCTCTTTGATATGTCAATGAAAGAGGTGTGATTGTGGTCTTGTTGGTGTCTTTATCATGGCTGTGATCCTAACTGTTGTAATCAAAATCTTCATTTTCATTATTAGTATCGTCAGTCATCATATTTTATGCTTCATCATTGTCCACTTTGTTCTCAACAACATCACCACTCTCATCCTCTTCACTAATTTCTGCATTGTCATTTTGTTCTTCATTTAAGTTGCTTGCCTCTTCACTGCTATGATCCTCATTTTCATTATCATCCTTCTCACTTTCTTCACTGTCATTATGACTGTCATGACTATCTTCAGCCTTTTCTTCATTTTCTGCACAATCAACATCCCCTTTGTCTTTTTCATTTGCCTCATTAGTGCCCATGATGTCTTCTTCCTCCTCATCTTCATCACTTTCAATGTGATTGTTGCTTTCTTCATCACTTACCTCCTTTTCATTATCATCTAACTCCATGTCCTCTGTTTTATTGCTGACCTCCTCTTCATCAATGCTCAATTCATTTTCACTGTCAACTTTCTCATTTTCTGCACTGTCATCACCATCATCCTCTATTTCCATGTTCTCTACCTCTTGTTGGCTCAATTCATCATCTTCTTCATCTTCATTCTGGTTTGACTCACTGTCTTCCTCACCCTTATCTTGGCTGGACTGATTGTCTTCCTCCCTCTTATTTTGGCTTGACTGTTCACCACTTCCTTCTTGATCTGATGCATCAAGAGAAGATGGGGAAGGGAGGTTTTCTTGAGGTGAGGATACTTGTGTAGAAGATGAAGCATGGTCAGTAGGAGGTGATGGAGGAGTAGAGGGAGGAGGATGAGATGATGAGGGTAGATTTGGTTGATGATGGGGCTAAGGCCTTGTGAATACTTCATGAGCTATGAACACCTCCCAAGGTATGCCTTTTTGCTCCAGCTGATGTAGCAACACCATCTTGATCAAGGAGTGGTGGAACAAACTATGCAGTTGCTGGGAATAACTCCTCCTTCAGACAACAGAAGACATCTTGTCGATACTCCCATAGAGGTAGTGGGGCAAATGAAGCATCTTAACTCTGGTAAAATGCATGAGTAATTTGATGTGGTAGGAGTAGAGCCTAGAGTATCTTCCCTCACATGTAAAGTACTTCATGATAACCCTCATCAAGGGTGCATACCTGTCCAACAAGTGTGAGAAAGGGAAAATGGTTTTGCAGCCCTCTTTGTACCTAGATTTGATATATTGCTCAAAATATCGCATGTCCAACTTTGACTTTTTGAACCAATTTTCACCAACACCAGGAAGTCCAGTAGCACTAGAGATGGCATCTGTTGATAGTTCAAAATATACCCCTGCAAGGCTTACTTGTTTATTGTGTAGGTTGAGGACAAACAACTTAGTGAGCTCAGGGTGACTGTGCACTTGCTGGATTTTTTGACAAAACTGAAAACACCCCACATTTTGAAAACATGTGAGAATAACAGGGAAGGAAGTAATCTCCATAGTGTCCTGGGGCCCAAACCTGTTAACCTTCCCACCCTTGTGCTTTGGCCTTATAGGCACCTGACCTCCTTCACTACTCATACTTCCCTCTTCTCCTAACATGGTGATTGGTGTGGCCTTTAGACAAACTTAGGTCTGCTTGTGAAACTGATGTAGGAGGAGTGAAATTAAATGATGGTGAGGGAAAATTTTGCGAATGAGTGAGATGGAGGTGGGTTTATGACTGATTTGTTTTGAGCTTGTAGGAGGGCTTAACTTGAAATGATTTGTAATTACCCTAACTCATACTCCCTTAACTGATAATCTTGCTTGGAGGTTTAACAAAAAATTTGGCATGAGGACCTCGGGTTTCTAGGTACTTGGGTTTGATTATTTTCCCTTAATCATTAAAACACAAAAACCACTTGAGGAGGAAGAAAAATGTCTACTTACCAAGTCTGACTTCTTTGCAGGGTCTTGAAGGCAGTTTGGAGGGGTATTTTTGGCCTTTTGAGGGAAATTTGCAAGAAAAAGAGGCTTTTTTGCCCTAAGCACAGTGTCAGGCAGAAAATCGGACCAGTCAGGTCCTCCTGGGTGCAATGCTGCCTGCGTGCAGGCCTGCTGGGCTCCTGGACACAGTGCTGCATGAGTTTCTGGGCAGGTCAGGTACTCCTAGGCGCAGCGCTGCCTACGTGTAGGCCTATTGGGCCTTTCCTGTGCCTGTCGGGTTTCTTTAAGCACATCGTTGCCCACATGCAGGTCTTCCAGATCCTTCTTGTTGGGCAAAACTAGGTGAATGCATAGCGTCCACCTCTAAGCACAACGCAATGTATTTTTGCACTTTGTTTTCTCCTCTACATATAGTGCCAGGTACCCTAGGTGTAGCACCTACTCCTAAGCGTAGTGCCGGGTGACTTAGCCCGATTTTCCCCAAAACTTAGAGAAATTTCCTTATGAAGGTTCTTCACTCCTTTCAAATGCACAATGAGCTGAGTGATAAGAAAATTTGACCCTTTATAGTCTTTAGGAAAACAAATTTATCTTTTGCAAAACCCACTTTGTAATGTTTTTTAATCTCTTTGTCATTTCACTGATATTCTTTTATTTTTTGCAGTGGGTGACTTAAAAACATAAAAAATGGTCCCTTTTCCTCCTCACCATTTATCTTTGCTACTCTTCAGGTAGCTGATATGATGGATTTTGACTCCCTTTGGCCTATTGATGCCTTTAAAACTTTTTTTGCAGATGCCTATTTGAGTTTTATGATTCAATATGTTTGAGCTATGCCCATGTCTTCCAATCACTCTCATAACCTTTTAGGCACTTTGTAGGGTGGAAACACCCTTTAAAAACCTTTCTATTTTATCTAGGAGCTCAAATTGCCTTTGTTTTGAGAGGTGAGTGAGAAACCTGATTTCATCCTTTTCATTTGATCCTTAGGCATGCTAAGTCTATCTTTGACAAGAATCAAAGATTTCACCATCCTGTATGCTAACTCTCTTTGGCCACTTCTGATTTGTTGCAGGTGCCATGACATAATGATTTAGCTCCGTCTGATGTTCTGGTGTTTGATACATTTAATCACATAACAGTAAACTCATGCTCGACTTGGTCTTCCATTTTGAAACTTAACCCTATGCTTTCTTTCCTTTGACCATTTGAGGGCAAATGACTGAAAATGAAGGATTGACCTTCTTTACACTGATATTCTTTCATGCTTTCTCTTTGAGGCAGTGAGACACTTTACCTTGGCAAACCATGGAGGTCACCTTCAAGAGGCTATTCAAACTCGCTTTATGTTGTCATCATGGAGGCTCATTATCTTCATTTCACCTACTTTGCCTATCTTTCCAGAACCTTAGGTTTTAGGGTTGTTAGAGAAGAATAATTAGTGTTGTCTTCTAAGTTCTCTATATCCCTTTCAAGTTCATTCATTTCTGTTCAGTTCACATCACCTTTTTCCCTTCTTCCTTTATAACTTCTAAAAATATTCAATTCATGCTTGGTTGTGTTGGAGTGCCTCTATCCTTGTGATTTTCTACATTGGCTTTGCTTGGAAAACTGCTGGTCTAATCAGTCCTAGAAACCTTGATTTTCCTTGAACATAGGTTGCTCCCTCCTTTTTTGTTGTGGATGTCCTTTAGTGAGGAGCTGGCCTCTTGCCTTACCTAATTTTCTATTGATAGCCACCTTGACACTCCTGCAGAAATGTCAAAATGGACAGCTATCCTTTTGCAGAATTTTGTCCTTGGAAATGCAGTCTTCTTTGAAGTTCTTCTTGATCTATTTTGGACAAACATGTGTTGACCTTCTTTCACATTTAATTTAGCATCTAGCACAAGAAAAACAGTGATTTAGAACACCAAGATTAGCCCTACAACCTATGAAAACCCTAATGACCTAGTCGGAGGCTCTTTGACTTGGTCTTTGACTGAAAGCTTGGATTAGGGTCTTTAAGTATGAAAAACAGAGTTTTTGGAAATTTTATGTATTAAAGATCCAAAATCCAATGTACTTGATGTATCTAAAGAGTCTACAGAGATAGTTTTGAGACCATCAATGCTTGAGGCATTTGATGAACATGGGAAAGGGTAGGCTATTTGGCAATCCTAGGTGGAAGTGGAAGGGTTATGGGTAGGAAAAACAGAGTACTGAGGTTATGGGTGTGAAAATGGGATAGAGATGAGTGTCATGAGCCCATGAGGGGTCTCCTAGGAGTGATAGGCTAATCAAGGAATGACAGAGTAATGAGATAGTGAAAATTTTATCCTAAGGATAATGAAGGCAGTGAGATTTCTAAAACTCACAATATTCATGAATTTTGTTTTTAGAAATCTAGGATAAGCATTTAGTCATCTAGAAAATGGAAAAAATTATTGATGACTAACAAAAGGTGTTCTCTCTCAATCATTTCTCTTCTTCCACGTAGCTAGACTAATCACATTGTTGATTTATGACATATGTTTTTCCTCCGTTCTTCACATCTCATACTAATCTGATTCCCTATCACTAGAAATCACTATGAAGAAGTTAATTTGGAAAACATTTTCCATCAACATTGCGCACTCTGATCTACCTCACACTATTGTTGCTAACACTCACTACTACTACAACTACAACAATAATGATTTTGATCTTACCTGATCTTCCTTTGAAAAAAATCGGGAAATATCTCCTAGATGAAAACTCCCTCATGGAATCTCACTCTAGATATAACTGCACTTGCAACCTATAATGGTGTAATTCACACTACTTCCAACTAATCACACAATTTTCTTGCAACTGCAACTAGAAACTCAATCTCTATTAATCTATTGTTCCCTTATAACTAGTTCTAAAACTGTCTCTCAGATTTTTTACTACACTTGGCTCTGCATTTTCTCATGAGTAACTAATTGTGCCCAAATGACTCTGCTACTGGAACTCAAACATCTGAGTGCACCAAGTTCTGCAACTATTGTCTAGGTAACTAACTGCACTCGTTGACATTGATCCTCTTACTATTGAATACTGTGGGACCCTATAGCAAAGGTAACTATCCATTTGAAGACACTAGGTAACATAATAACTATCCTTCCTCTTTGGACACTGGGTGACATAGTGATTAAATTCATTACATCTAAAGCATTTAACCTTCAACAAGTCATTTTTCTTCTTCTTGCCTCCTTTTGAGTTTTTTCCGTAACTGGGACACTTATTTGCCTTCCCTTTTCCTACAAGGGCTACATATTTTTCCTCCTTCTTCTCAACCTTGAGCCCCTTGTTTTTATTGTTGGTAGATCCATCATTGAGATTTAGCCTTAGCTCCTCCTAAGTGAAGTCATTCCACATGCGATCCCACCCTGGAAATGTGTCTCATCTAGAAATAACTTGGATGAATGGATGCCACTCCTAGGTGAACTTGTTGATTGTTGTGTGTACAAGCTCACTATTAGGTGGATTTATCCAACGATTATAATTTCATATCTGATTATCTGTATTTTTTTGAGATAAGAGGTGAGACTCTCACCCTTCTACATCTTAGTGGCCCTCAACTTCTCCTTGAGAAGCATTTTATGATTCTTAGATGGGTCCTGATACAACTTCTCAATGGAATTCCACATTTCCTTTGTCATATTCTTGTCTGCAATATGCGAGAAAATGTGGTCTCAAGCCCTATCTAGGACAATTCTCTTAGTTTTTTCCATTTCTTTCTTGAAGGTTGCCAACTATTGTGCATTTTTTGGCTCTGCCATGACATATGTCACAAATTCCATCAAACCATGGTCATTTAATCAGAATTTCATTTTGGCCTTCCATACACTAAAGTTAAAGGCTTCGTTAAGTATGTGCTTATCTTTGAGTCCTATTGTGGTCATCTCTGTGAAACTAAAATAAACTGGGGACTAGTGCTAGAAAATTCATCCTCCTTCGCACTTGGACTTTCTTCTTCTACTCACACTCCCTTAGGAATGCACCAATCAATTATTTATTTCCTTTGGAATTCCTTCTTTGGCTCTCACACTGCTCACTACACCTCAACTGGGAAACTCACTCTACCTCCCATAAATACTTAGAACTGGAATCTAACACATGTACTGTTACTCCTGAAGCATGCACTAGATGAATAGAAAAACTACTACAACCTACTGGTGCTGGAAATCATGGATATCCTCCATGGAAATTGGAAGTTGGAAACCCTTTGAGAAATTATGGAAATATCCTCATGTGTTTTTATCTTCCTTCCCTATACAAATATGCAACTACAACCCTTGTTGCAAATCTTTTGTGCCTATATCTACTATGTGAATCAATTGATTTGCTCACCGAAACTACTTCCCGGTAATCACATTGTTTGAAAATGTTTCTCTTAGCCTATTCACACTTTCCCTCTGAACTAGATCTGGAAGTTGAATTTCCTACCTTTGCAATTTGCAACCCTGACTTGACATGCACAAATCTGAATCTTGTGCTTCATCTCTCCCTCTAAAACTAAAAAATCTTTGGATCTTTGAGCTATGATCTTATAATTAACACTTTGACACCATGTGATATTTCCTTAAATGCACCAACTGAAAATTATTATCCTAACTAAATAACAATTTATTTTTTTACAACAAACACCAAATAATTCACTGATGCATTTTTCACAGATAAAATACACTCTTTAAGTAAAATCACGAACTAGGAAATAGATGCACACACATAAAAATATGACACGGATATTTTTGGACTAAAAGTCCCCGAAAAAAATTCCCAAGAGAAAACCAGTGCAGCGAATGAGGGTTTATTTTATTATTATGCAACAAATTTGAGAGTACAATAATCTGGATGCCCAACTAGAAATCCTTCTGCAAATATCTAGCGAAAATAGTATGGAGATCCCAAATCTCCTCTGCTAAAAAACTCAACCTCCTTTATCATACTCGAATCCCACACTGATTACTCGCATCACAACCTAAAATTCTCATTGTTGGCCCTTACTAACTCACACTTCCTAGAAATTGGCCCCAAGTGAATTGTTCTGCCTCCCTCTACCTCTATAAGTGACTTTCTTTGCCTCCTATAAGCTAATTCGGCCTTCCGCAATTGAATCCTCTCTCTTCTGGAAACTCACTCAAGGGTTTCTGGCTATTCACACTAGCTTCTGCAACCCTTTCTACAGATAATTTGGCCTTCCATTTCCTACCAATCTAACACTCAAGAAACACTGGAAAACTCTACAGTACCCTTCTCCTAAATTTTCAACTACTCCCTCTCTCTGATGCTCTCCCTCTGGATCAAACTATGCCCTCATTTGGACCTGTGAACTAGGTAGCTTGATCTACCTTGCTTGCTTGATCTCACAACTGTATCTATCTCCAACCCTTCCAAGACTTAAATGACCAAGATTAAATCTCCATCGATGACTAAGATCAATCAGACTTCATTAATAGAAGTCTCTATAGCAATAATGAACATCCTTAATTTATTAACTTTAATTAACCAACTTCACTAATTTGGACTTAGGAAATAATTTAATTATTAACTAATTAATTTAATTAAGGTGTTTCACAGTCATATCTCGCGAAACTATTTTTGGGTACTGGAGTGTTGAAGTTTGCAACAAGAAATAGTGAAATTGGCATCTGAAAACAACAAGCATCACTTACACTAAGTGTGTGACTAGGAGGTCCAAGCAGCACCTACACTAAGTGTGGGACCAGGAGGTCCAAGCATCACTGTTAAGGAGGTAAATCCCCTCTGCGGACAGAGGCGATCCCTACTAGCCCAGCAGGGGTCTAGCAACAATCAAACAATGTTATGACGCAGGTCCCTAGTTACGAATGAAAGACTTGGGATAGAAGCCTACCTGGATTCCAACGCCACGATCTGAAGAAGAAGTGTCCCCGTTCCTCAGCCTCGGTAGATCACAATCCCTCCACGATCTCCGCGGATGAACACCTGCACATGGAAGAAACGAACAGATACAAGCATAGAAACCAGCATACGTAACTAAACATCAGTCAGAAAGGACATTACTCGCATTAACATGATGGAAAACGGAGTGGAACCATAATCATAATCATCTATTAAATAATAAACGAAGAGATATTACAACCAAGTTCTGACGTCGCAGCCTCCTTCGGACGGGTCTCCGGTCGTTCACGTCTCGCGAAGCTCGCCAAGGAAAGGGAAAACCTCTCCGGAGTCTCTCGACAATGGTCTCCTTACTTGAGTCGGCCTTAAGGGAAAGAGGGAATTATTTACAGCACAAAGGCTCTTAGGAATATGGAGATTCAAAGCTTAGGCACTTCAAGACTAGCTTGTCATGGGATTGAGCAGGCTTTTATAGATGGGGAAGGAGGGAGTTGGGATCCCTATTATTATGGGATTGGCCCTATCAACAAGGAAGGTTCCATGGGAGGTGGAAAAACCACTTCCCTTCCATAGAACTCCCGCAGCCAAACCTCCCAACTCAAGATAGGCAATGGTTTGTGAGTTTGTTGGAACTCAACTTCCGCCATCTTTATTTAAAAAACAGTCCCTAAATTGGGTGGCGCGACTGCTGCTCTATGACAGAGCGCCAGTTGGCGCGACCTCTTTGCAGGATTTTCCCCATTGGCACGAGTACTGAACTGCATGCCCGCGCCAATGCCAAAAGGGATGTTTTTCATGATTTTTGCAAGGAGATGTCTCAAGGGAAAATAAAGCTCATGCTTAGAGGAATGCATTGATGGAGTTTTCAAGGCATGAAAATGTTCACAGGTCACAAAATGGGTCCTCCATTGTGCGGGACGGGGAATGGCAGGGACGGTGACAAATTACTGTGTAACAGATGCCCCCTAAAGTATGAGGCCCGAGAGAGAGAGGGGTGAAATTCTTTACGAGAACATATTCAACTGAAGGCCCGCCGTCGGAAAACCTGTGCAAAAAGATACAACTGATATCTCAAGTACATGATGTATAAGTGGCATGGACGCATCCATCCAAAACAGAGTATGCTATAATCCGGATCCAGGGTATGGGCGCAGCCATCCAACTGAGATCAAACAAATAGACTCAGGTATGGTCGCAGCCATCCAATCAGTGAGTCATGTACATAATGATAATAATCCACAATCGCAGCCTGGATTACAATAGACACAATCCAGGGTCTTGCGCTCCATCTCGACCCAAACAAAGTACAAGTTCAGGCATGTGAATATGTGAGATGAAGTCGAACATGCAAGAACATCGTCTGATTACCAGCCAATGATGAAAGCTGTTAACAGACGCGAGAGAAACCACCAATAATGACAATGGTCCTCAAGGTACTACAGGTACAATCTACGGCATGCGAATAAATGAGTTGACGTCGAACACCCACAGAATCACTCGATCTGAGGCCAATGATGTAAACCTCATGTCGAATGCGACGAACCTGCCATTGAGGCATGCAGGCTTCAAGGTACCATAAGGAGTCTCTAGACCAACTTCCTGGATAATGAGTTGATGTCGACAGGAAGTGACCTTGATCGAAGGTGGGCGATAATGATTCCCACATCATCGACACGAGACAGAGGAACATGATTTGTTGTTGTGAATCAAGATCGTATGAGAAACAGAGGAAGGTTGATATTTGCAGAGGTCAACTTCTCTTGAACACATAAACGGCATGACAGTGGATTTGGCAGTATTTGACATCAACGGATCAGAGGTCATGGTGACGAGGCGATGAACAGATGAGAGGTCAAAAGGGATTACCCAAACCCACGGAGGCAAAGTGAAGCAACGAGATGAGATGTCCCCAACCCGACACGAATGTAGACCAGTGCCATGTTCAAGAGCGACATACTGCCGATGATAACGACGATGGTTCCATTTTCCCCACCATGCTTGGTGAGTACCTCTTTATTTTTACACAAGCTTGAAGAGGATACCATATGCTTGTCATATAAATCCGTCCTTCGGACGAATCCATCCTAGTACATTTAACGAGCCCTAGGAAGGAAAAACTCGAATAACGTCATGATTGACAATTTCTGATGTCATCAAAGTTTAACGAGTCTGACAAAGGAAGAACTCGGCGTCTTTTCATGTTTAGAGAGTTTGAAAAGACAGCGGAAAAGAAAACTCCACAGATCCCTTTTCGTAAATAGTTCCTCAGATCCGAAAAGGTAGAAAACAATATCCGAGAAAACCTCCTAGTCGCGATAGGCTAGGGTATTCCTTTTTCGTAATCAATCCCTCCCAGCCCGAAAAAGGGTTAAACTTATACTGGGTGGATGTCGATTCGTATCCATTTTAACGAGATCGAAACGACAAGGGCCTCGGCGATCTTTTCATGTTTGGAGAGTCATAAAAGAGCTGAAAGGTGACTCCTCCTGGAGGAACGAGTGGTATAAAGGGTAGCTACTGGTTCCGGAAATGGTGGAACTGCTCAAAACAAGTAAAGGTTAAGAGGCTAGCCAACAAGACCACTCATCGCAGCGGTTCCTCAGGAATGGGTAAAACAACCAAGTGAAGGCATATGATCGGCCAAACAGATAGTGACGATGGAATGAGAAGACCAAGGCTCATTTGGCAAAAACAGGCTGATAAAATGGCAATCACAAGAGGTAAAGGGAAAGGTTTTATTTTTACACAAGCTTGAAACAAAGATAAACTATGCTTGAAACCAGTTTCATTTTTACACAAGCTTGAAACGGAAACAAACTATGCTTGAAATAATCAAGCATGACCCCAGCATGGTGACTCAATTCGAGGTACATGCCCCCCAAGCTTCAGTCCATATGAAAGGCAAATGGAGTGAAGGTTCAAGTTACGAGATCTGAGAAAGACTCGACTGGGATTTTACGAGATCTGATCAAAGACTCGAATTGAACGGGAAAGTGTTTCATTATTTTAACGAGGTTGACACATTAAAAGAACTATCCTCAGGACACCCTTGTTTAATTTTTTTAAGGAGCTTAACACAAGACAAGGAACTCTGCTTCGAGATCCTGGTTTCATTTTTTAAAGAGCTTGACCCAAGGAGGAAACCGTGCTCTAACCGACTTACATCAAAATGAACAAGAAGGTGGTGCTTCCAAGAGCTCCACTCCTGATGGAAGGAAAACGTCCTGGAAGTCAGGACCCAATGCCCCCAGCACCTGATGCACGACGGCATCATCACTGAGCACAGGCACAGGGTAGGTGGCCACGTAGTTGACCTGCGGTGGGGCAGACACAATGGGTGGATAAAAACTAGGAGGGGGTGATGGTGGACCAGTTGCCACATTAGGACCAAAGAACGACAGCTGATCAATGGTCACAATCCTTCCTTCATGCGGAAAATAGACCACACGAAAGAGGGAGGAGACAAGCGCTCCCATGGCATAGGTGTAATCGCGCCCCAAAAGCAGATTGAAATCCAAGGGGCCTGGAACGACCATCACGTCCATATGGACGGTTTTACCTCCCAAAGTAATTGGTAACCTTGGAAGGATCCCCAACGGTTGACTCGTCCTTCTATTAAAATTCAACAGATTCTGCGTAACAGGCGCAAGTGGCGGCGAACCGAAAGCTTGCCAGGTAGTTGAAGACAGAATACTAACAGACGCACCTTCGTCTATAATGGTACTGGGTACAACCAGACCAAGAGCCTGTACTGTGATCTCGAAAGGCACATAGGACGGAAGGCGAAATCCTGCAAATCGGTTCCAATCAAAGGAAGTGACCAAACTACTCGGAGGGGCTACCATCGACATGCGAAGGTCTTCCCCTGATGTTACGGTAGAAGAAGCATCCTCCATAACCTCCATCTCGAAGGCGGGAGGGATATCCTCTGGAGCCTCCATCATGGGAGGCGGAGGAGGGGCTTCTTGAAGTACAGGGACAGGAGAATCTTTCTCCAAGTCTGAAGAATCTGAAGAGACCAGAAGGACATGAGGGGTGTGAGATCCACTCTCGACAGAAAAGACCTGGTGCACCGTGGACGGGGCCAGTTCAACCGATCCGACGACCAATGGTTGGTCAGGGATGGATTCCTGAATCTGAATTTTTGGAGGAGTGGGATCGACCAAGGATGACCCTTGACCAATCACGGCATCAGCCGGTGGAAGACTCAAAGAAAGCTGTTTATAACCAGCCGGGAGGCGTGGTGTAGAAACAGTCAGGTTGTCCAAGACTCGCTTGGCTTCATCCATATAAGGACAAAGGTGAATAGCATGGTGCCCTTCACACAACTTACAGGGATTGGTGATCTTACCCTGCTTCTTAAGAGTCTTATCAGCACCAGTCGAAGATGTGCCCCCAAACTTGCTCCCGGAAGTCAAAGACAATGGTGGACGACTGTTGGACCATGCTTCAAGCACCTTGGGAATGCCAGGGCAGTCTCGAAGCAGATGGTCTCCCGTGCACAACATGCAAGGGAACTTGACTTTCCGAGGAGGGTTGGAAGGACTATCAATAGGAGGTGTTTCGGAAATAGCAGTTGCACCTTTAGCCTCTCGCTTATCAGAATTCTTCTTCTTTGTCTTCTTCTTCTTCTTCTTAGCCACTTGGCTACTCGAATCCAGACTTTCACCAGGCGAAGTAGAAGATGAGAACGCAGAAACAGGCGAAGAAGGGGAGAGGTCCACCTTGGAATCAACATGATGTTGTTCCGGTGGAGGAACTGACTGAATAGTAGCGGAGTTATTCGGGACTACAGAGGTTGAGAACAACCAAACAGGCAACCCGACAGTTAACCCAGGAAGGGACAACGTCGCCATGTAAGGAGCACCAACATTTCCAAAAGGAGGAAAATGACGAGGATTCCCTTCTGAGGGGATTCCTTGGTTGGTGAACTCTGAAAAAGTTGCCATCAAACTAAAAACCACACACGGGCCGAAAAACGAGTTAAGACACACGATCAAACGGTCAAAAAGCAATGTCTAAACGGGTGTGTAATCGTGGGCGATTAATTTTACCACATTGGAAAGTAAGAAATTCTACCGTTTCATATTTTAAGAGTCGAGAAACGATAAAAAGATGACTCTATATCTTTCAGAGTTGACACAAGCGTGAAAGGACAAGCGCTTGACGGTCTTTTCAAGTTTAGGGAGTCAGAAAAGACCAAATGACTGCTCAGGAAAAAATAGGCACAAAGGGTGTACCAAATATCCGTGAACTGCAATATACACCTTGGTTTCAATAATGAAACAGAAATCGACCAAGGACTTTTCGTACGTACAGGTAGTCTCCCCGAATGCTGTGTTTGGTGTATCACGGGTATCGGGCGGTAGACTCGGCTTCCTGTGGATAAAGGATTGAAAACCTAGAGGGGTCTCCCTTTATATACGCGACGGTACGGGGAGCACAAGTCCGTACTAGCGTTGTCTAAAGCCAACAGGCGAACGACAGCTACTAGGTTTAACGACACCGGAACACGTCTCTAGCCTAGACTCTTCTAAATATGTTTCGTTAAGTTCCAATGCTGCCTTAGGTTAATTGAATAAATTTTACAGTTGATCTTCAATTAAGTTTCAATTTCCAAGCCCTATCGTATGTAGTGTCTCCTAAATGCAAAGCTATATGCCACAGTGCAACATTTCGTTCGATGAAAACTAGCTAGAGAAGAGTTGAGAGCTTTTATACAAACGAAACGAACGGAAGACAAACAATGAGATCTCTAATGCAACTAATGAAATTGAAAGCTCTTCATTCAAAACACTAATCACTAGCGATATGGAAAAGATCACAATTTGCACTAAAAGCAAAAGAGATTTTTTTTTTTTGATTTTCAATGTTTGATCGCTAGATGCACTGAACAAACTGAAAATAAAAGAGAAGCAACTTGAGAAACGATATTGATAGAGCAAAACAAACAAATTTCACTCAATGACACAAGCAATCAGATCTGAAATCGACCAAAGTCTCAAAAGCAAAAGAAAAAGACTCTAAGCTTCAACTGGTTGATCTGGGTCAACAAGACCAAGCAGATTTCGAATCAGAAGAAATGACAAAAATCACCCAAAAGTACGCAATATGAAAACATGAAACAACTACTTGGAAGATAAATCAATGGGATAGACAGCGGGACTATCGAAAACACCAAAACTCCCAAGGAGGGCTCGGATTCACTAGCCACTAGATGCCCTGGGGCTTACGAAGCGCGAAATCGATGGACAAAAGCAAACAACAAGAGGACGGTAGATTACGAGTCAAACAGGACTCCAACACACTCAGGCAGTCGTAAAATCAAGAAGAAAAACACTGATCAAATCCAGAGAGATCAAAAATGAGGAAACTCAAAAAAACTACAGGGGTGGCACGACTGTAATTGTGAAACTGGTGCCAGAATTCAATTGGCGCGGGCTGGACAAAGGTAACGTGCGCCAATTGGCGCGACTGTTGGGTTATAAACCGCGCCAGTCGATTTTCTCAAGGAAAATAAAAAACAAGCTGCTCCAGAAGCAGACCAATGCAAGCTAAGCAAACCAAGGAGCAAAAACAATGAAAGAATCCAACCCAGAAGGTTCATCAAGCAAGGAAAAACATAAAACAATCAAAGCGAGACAACAAAAACGAGATAGTGAAATCCGGACGAATCCCCAGTGGAGTCGCCAAATTGTTGAGGAGCTAAATCCCCTCTGCGGACAGAGGCGATCCCTACTAGCCCAGCAGGGGTCTAGCAACAATCAAACAATGCTATGACGCAGGTCCCTAGTTACGAATGAAAACTTGGGACAAAGCCTACACCAGTTCGCATGCTGATCACAGAAGAAGAAAAGTATGTTCTCGGCCTGCAGCCCAGGATCCCAATCCCTCCACGATCCGTAGGATGAACACACACGCCAGAAAAACGAACCGTGCAAGCACCAAAAACCGCGTACGTATAAACATCGATCGGAAAGGACATTATAGCATTAACAGTGGAAAACGGTGGAACCATAATCATAATATCTGTTAAATAATAAACGAAGATTACCAGCAAGGATTACGTAATCGCGACCTCATCGGATGGGTCCTAAGTCGTCCCGCGTCTGTCCAGCTCGCAGAAAGAGAGAAAACCTCCTCGGGTCTCTCGTAGTCATAGCAGGTACGTGAGAAGAAGTTCTTTACGGCTATAAAGGCTCTTGGGAATATGGAGATTCAGAGCTTAGGCACTTCAAGACTAGCTTGCCATTGATTTGAGCAGGCTTTTATAGATAGGGAAGGAGGAGTTGGGATCCCTATTATTATGGGATTGGCCCTATCAACAAGGAAGGTTCCATGGGAGGTGGCAAAACCACTTCCCTTCCATAGAACTCCTGCAGCCAAACCTCCCAACTCAAGATAGGCAATGGTTTGTGAGTTTGTTGGAACTCAACAACCATCTTTATTAAAAAACGATCCTAATTGGTGCTTTGTCTTGCTCTACTGTCGAACACCGATTGGCGCATGTTCTCTTTTAGCATTTTCCCCCATTAAGGCGCCGAAGGTAATTACGGCCACCTTTGCTGTTAACTACGCCAAGATATTTTTCAAATTTTACGAAGATATCTCAAAGACAAAATAAAGCTCATGCTTAGAGGAATGCATTGATGGAGTTTTCAAGGCATGACAATGTTCACAGGTCACAAAATGGGTCCTCCATTGTGCGGGACGGGGAATGGCAGGGACGGTGACAAATTACTGTGTAACAATCACCTACATGGTGTGGGCTATTTTTAGTTATCTCTTAATTAGAAATGGAAAATAAAATGTAATCTAATCTCAAAATAGCTTGTAATAGTTAACTGAGTGTGATAAATTCAGTTAACTCATGAATTTATAATTAGAGGTAGTTGGTGAGGCATGCAGAGTAATTCTAGTTGTAACAAAGTTCGAAGTGCAATGGTGCATTAGTTAATGTAGGTTGTAATCAGTTTAACTCAACTAAGTATGTTAAACTCAGTTGTGCTAGTTGTAACTACATATACACTAGTGAGAGGTCAAGTGAATTAAATATTATTTAATTCACATGCAGTGATCTCACATGTAACTGATGTTTTACTATTATTAGCTGCATGCATGTCAGTTCCAGTGGAGACCCAGTTGATATGTAGGTGAAAGGGAAGGTTAACTATTAGTTGTGATATTAACTGACTACCCAGATGTAGTCAAAACACCACAAGAATCCCATGATACTCAGCGCAGTTGAGGGAGGCTAAAATTCCTAAGGAATAGGGATTGCATGAGCAAGGCAGGTTGAAGATAGGCTGAGAATTGGCTGAGTATTGACCCAATTTTTTCTAGATCAGTGTGACATAATTCGCTGAATACAGAAGGGTTCTTATGAGAATAATTGTATGTAATTGTTTCATGATTCCTTGTGGAATATAAAATATATGATAGAGAGTTTTTGAGCAGCAAGCTTTCCCCGAGAAATTATATGTGTTGTGTGTGATTGATATTTCTTCATGTTCATGTGATTAGCGATTGTGTTTTTAATTCCACAAAAGATTTGTAGAAGCAATTCAGCATTTAACTTTAGAACATTGTTAGATCGGGTGACTCCAAGATATACAGATTTTTTTATAATTTTTACATGGTATCAGAGCACAAGAAATTGCAGAAGTGAAGCAGGAGCTGAGTTTGTGACTGGATAGAATTCGAATTTTCAAAGACTTTCTTGGTGCTACAACTGATTCAGGATGGAAATGGATTTCAATGGCTTGAGGTTCGAGTATGCACTTGAGGGCAGCTCAAACTATATTTCTTAGAAGGACAGGATGGAGGCAGTACTCGAAGACAATGGCTTGAAGGAATTCATTGACAATGATGTTCCTAAACCCACTGTGGCAGATGCTGCAAATCTTGAAGCATGGCAAAGGAAAGTGGCAAAGGCAAGGAGGATCATGTTGGAGGGAGTACGATACCACATTGTCTCAAGCCTCCATGGGAAAGCCACACCATATGCAATTTGGAAGGCTTTTATAGGTCTATTCCAAAGTAGCAACGACCATAGGAAATTGGCGCTCAAAGATAAAATCAGGAACATCAAGATGGAAAAGAACGACACTATTTCGGTATACTTAACAAAGTTTATCCAATGTAGGGATGAGCTTGGAATTATAGGAATAATTGTCATGGATGATGATTTGGTGAGCCTAGCTCTCCTAGGGATTCCCAAGAGTTGGCACAGTTATCAAGAATCTGTCAATGGAGGGAATAGCTGCTAGATTGGGAACGCCTGTGGTTGGATTTGGTGCAGGAGGAGTTTAGACGGAATACCAGAGATGGATCTTCATCTAAGAATGAAGATGAAGAATATTGTGCTTTGGTTGCCAAGTCGAAGAAAGGGAAGGGGAATAAATTTCATTCCAAATCCAAGGCTAGTGAATATGGCAAGTAGTGCTATATGTCCAGGGTGAAGTGTTTTCACTATCACGAGAATGGACATTTTGCCACAAATTGTCCACAAAAGAAGAAGAACAAGAGGGCTGGAGGATTTGCAGCTGGTGAGGCTTTGGCCTCGCAATTTTGAGATTGACTTCTCATTGATCGCATGAAAGGTGTCAAGTGCATGGGGATCAGGGTGGTACTTGGATAGTGGTGCTTCCTTCCACATGATGGGAAACAAGGAATTTCTCAATAGCTTGGAGGAGAAGGACCTCCAAATGAAAATCGAAATGGGTGATGACAGGAGGAACAATCCTACCGATATTGGTACCATTATCTTCCAGAGAGAGTCAGGTAAACCCTTTCAATTAAAATATGTAAAGAATGTACCAGGCTTAAAGAAAAAATTAGTTATAGTTGCAATGTTGGAGGATAGAGGCTATGATGTTTTTTTCAGTGAAGGAAAATTTTTCCTGCGACATAAAGAAACAGGACAAGCCAAGAAGTTTGGGATTCAAGTTAAGAATATCTATAGACTTGATGTAGATGTGATTTCTACAGAGCTTCCAACCATTGGGAAGTGTGAGAAAGCCATGCAATTGACCCTTGAGAGGGAGATGGATTTGTAGCAGGTGAGAATGAACCTCAAGATGTGGAGCAGCCACATGTGTAGGATCATGGAGTGGTAGCAACCACTCAAGAAGAGAAATTTTGAGCCAGATGGGAAGAGGGAGTACATGCAAATATACCTCCAGGTGTGAGGTGGGGTGATGTGCAAGAATAATCTCAAGAAGAAATTTGGGTAGGGTCCTAGAGATGGTGTGTCTCATGGATCAAAACTAGCTACGAGGAGCCCACAAAGAAGCAGTAGCAAGATCAGTTAGATTAATGCAGTCAGATGTCAGGAGGATTTGAAATCAAATTGATAGTTTCAGATACTAGAGCGTAGATCAGAGTTGCCAGTAGTGCAGAGTGCATGGATGCAGATGTCAATAGCGTAGAGGATCTAGTAAACATGTATAGTAGGTACCAGCAATTAGAAGACTTTGATGCAATATGCATTATATTGATTCAGTTGTGTGGAGGCTATTCAGTTTCAAAGGTGTTGCATGCAAAGGTTTCATGTGCGAGAAACACTAGAGAAGTGTTGCATTCAAGATTTGCATGTTGCATGCAAGGGTTGCATGTCGCATGCATGAGATTGCATGTCACAAGCATGAATTTTCATGTCGCATGCATGAGGTTGCATGTCGCATGCATGAGGTGCATGTCACATGAAATGACATTCCTTTCTTGTTGAGAGGGAGTGTTGAAGTTTGCAACAAGAAACAATGAAATTGGCATCCGGAAACAACAAGCAGCACTTACACTAAGTGTGGGACCAAGAGGTCCAAGTAGCACCTACACTAAGTGTGGCACGAGGAGGTCCAAGCAACACCTACATTGGTGTGGGCTATTTTTAAGTGCATGTCTATTTTTTGTTATCCCTTAATTATAAATGGATAATAAAATGTAATCAAATCTCAAAATAACTTGTAATAGTTAACTGAGTGTGATAAACTCACTTAACTCATGAATTTCTAGTTAGAGGTAGTTGGTGAGGCATGCAGAGTAATTCTAGTTGTAACAGAGTTCGAAGTGCAGTGGTGCATTAGTTAATGCAGGTTGTAATCAGTTTAACTCAGTTAAGTGAGTTAAACTCAACTGTGCTAGTTGTAACTGCAAGTACACTAGTGAGAGGTCAAGTGAATTAAATATTATTTAATTCACATGCAACTGATGTTTTACTTATTAGCTGCATGCATGTCAGTTATAGTGGAGACCCAGTTGAGATGTAGGTGAAATGGAAGGTATACTATCAGTTGTGATATTAACTGGTTGCCCGGATGCAGTTAAAACACCACAGGATGCCCATGATACTCAGTGCAGTTGAGGAAGGCTGAAATTCCTAAGGAATATGGATTGCATTCATCAGGGATTGTGTGAGCAAGGCAAGATGAAGACAGGATAAGAATTGGTTGAGTATTGGCCCGATTTTGTCTAGATTAGTGTCAGACAAATAGCTGAATTCAAGAGGGTTCTTGTGAGAAGAATTGTATGTAATTGTTTCATGATTCCTTGTGGAATATACAATATATGATAGAGGGGTTTTGAGCAGCAAGCTTTCCAAGGGAAATTATCGGTGTTGTGTGTGATTGATCTTTCTTCATGTTCATGTGATTAGCGATTGTGTTTTTAATTCCGTAAAATATTTGTAGAAGTGATTCAAAATTTAACTTTAGAACATTGTTAGATCAGGTGAATCCAAGATATACATGCTAGATGTATAATTTCTACATGGAGATCGTTAGTTCGTTAGATTCTCTAACACCTTAGAGACTAGAACACCTATTCGATGCTACCATAATATCCAAAAACTACCAGTTCTTGAAATATGTGTAATGATTACATAATTTTAAGCAAAATTACGCTCAAGAATAAGTACCCACTACTTAGGATAAATGTTATGCTAGATTAGTTGTATAAAGCTAAATAATTCACCAAATTGAACTTAATACATGATATCACTAGGTTTGAGTTAGAAAATAAGATACCTATAAGTCTTCCTTCAAATCTAGGAAAGATTTGAGTAGTTAGTCATGATGTTTGGCCTATGTAATGCAATAGCTATGTTTAAGAGCTTAATGAATGATATGCTGCACCTCTTTATAGATTCATTTGTTATTAATATTCGATGATATATTGGTATACAATAATAACTTGAAGGAGCACATGTCACATTTGATGCAGGTGTTAGAGACATTAAAGAAGCACTAGCTATTAGTGAATATCAAGAATTGCGAGTTTGCACAACAATATTTGGTGTATTTTGGGTATGTGATAAGTGGAGGAGAGCTAAAGACATATATTTTTAATATGGATGACATCTTGAAGTGGAAAATTCTTAATAATGTTTTCGAGGTCATGAGTTCCGTTCAGGTAGTACAATAACTAAGGAAAATCATAGCCTCTTTTTCAACAATAACACCACCACTCCATGCCATAACAACAAGTGGCAAGTTTATAGCAGGGAAAGGGTCAAAAGAGTGTCTTTGAGGAGTTAGAGAATAGATTATGCAAGCATTGGTTTTGGAATTTATAAACTTTCAATAACCCTTCAAAGTGGATATATATGTGGGTGGTTATGTTGTGGGAGTGGTATTGATGTTGGGAGGAAGGCATGTATCCTATCATTCTAAAGTATTTCATGGGGCGGTTCTCAATTTCCCTACTTATAAAAAGGAGTTTTATGCCCTGGTGCAAGCTATAAAGAATAGGAAACACTATCTAATGGGGAAGGAGAGAGTAATCCACATAGATCACCAACCAATATAGTACTTGCATACCCAAAGTAAGCTACTAAAAATCAAGTATCACAAGTAGATGCGATTTTTACATTAGTTTCATTTAGTGATCAAATATAAGAAGGGAAACAAAAAAAGTTAGCAAAAATGCTTCCAAGGCCACCCACATCAATGATCACATCTTTGGAAAATAAGATGCAAATGGATCTGATCACCCATGATGCATATAGAGAGACATGTTCAAAGGCCAAGGACAGCATGGAGGTGTTTCAACATTTTTAACATCATATTCATGTGCATAATTGACTACCATCTAAAGTATGGGTTACTCTACCAGTTGGATAAGTTATTTGTTCTTAAAGGTGAGCGACTATAGCTAATTAGAAAGGTTCACACTCAATGGTTGCAGGGCACTTTGGTGTAGGAAAGGCAGTGGCCAACTTGCAAAGGTATGTGTATTTTCCTAATATGCGATAAAAAATAGCTTGATTCATAATAGGATGCATGTTTTATTGTACCAACAATTCTAGTAATAGGAAATATGGTCTATATCATCCCTTTCTTGTACCCAATTGTCCTTAGGAAAGCATTTATATGGACTTTATGGGAGGTTTACTAATGAAAAGAAAGGGACATGAATACCTATTCGTGGTATTTGATAGGTTCAACATTATGTGTGTTATAATGCCCCATTGAAAGATACCATCCGTTGGCAAGAAGTAACAAACCTACTCTTTGCATAACTTCGGGTGCACTTTACGATACCAAGGAGCATCATTTCAGATAGAGACACCATATTTCTCAGTGCATTTTGGACTACATTGTGGAAGAACATGGACATGAAGTTGGAAGGTCTACAACATTCCATCCATAGATAGATGGGAAAACAAAAGTAGTTAATAAGACTTTGGTGTTGCTTTTGAGAGGGTGTAATCAGAAGCATCCAAAGACATGGGATGAAAATCTAATATATATACAACACTCTTATAATAAAGCATTCAACACTTCTACTGGTAAGTCCCATTTTGAAACTTATTTTGGATATTTTACACCTTCACCTTTGGATATTGCATAAGGGTAGCAAGGAGGAATGAGGGAATCTCTTATAGGGGATTCCCTAAGGGAATAAAAAATTGTTGAGAAGATAAGGAAAATTTATATATAGGAATAAGAGACACTACAAAATTCATAGGAAAAATATAAGTCCAGACACAATGAACACATAGTAGAGAAGTCCTTAAAGGTGAGAGGCAAAGTATCATTATAGTTGAACAAGGAGCAACTATAAGTTCCTTGTAAGAAAAAAAAGGTTCTACAATATGATCCCTTTGAGATATTACAAAATGTGGGAGTTAATGCGTATAGACTCACTTTACCCCCATATGTGTGCATTTACTTAGTGGTGAATGTAGAGAGTCTAAAACTTTCGCAATCTTCCATGCTAGATCAAGAAGAGGAGCATGCCCTGCCTTTTGTAGAGGATTTGGTACTAGATGCCCAGGGAGAGTTGATAGAGGATACAATTTTGTAGAGGAGGTCAAAAACTATACAAAATGGACATGATGACCTTTGGAAAATTGGGTTGAAATGGAAAATTCTAGGTAAGGCTAAATGGTACAACTAAGAGAAGGTAAAGGAAAAAAAAAATCACCTCATTCAATAGAAGTGTGTGGGGACCATAAGCCTCCAAAGATGGGGATATTTGATCTAAGTTGGATAGTTATATTATTTTTCACCCATCTAGATGCTTGTAGAGTGGAAAAGGGGAGGGATACACTTACAATACCCTTTTTAGTGGCAGGTCCCAACTTGATAAATAGGGTTTGAAACCTTTAGGAATAAGGTTGCATGAAAAAAATCTTTTTGATGGTAATTTTTTTTTTCTCAAACACTTCACTTTTTTTAGGAATTAAATTAGTTGGGGAATTAAATTATCTCAAGGGATTTTAATTTTGATCAAACGTTTCACAATTTTAGAGATAGCATCCCATCTATTAGCATTGAAAATTCTTCCATCATTGAAAATTCTTCCATCCAATATTATGCCAAAACTTTCGTTTCAACCTTTACTATTTCAAATAGTTAACCATTTTTTTTTATTTGGTTATTTCACTATTTCAGATAGTTAACCATTATTTTTCATTTTGTTAGAATAATTTGGAGGATACTTAAAATCAAATCTACTAACTACAGCCGGAGAATATATCCCTCCATTATTATAAAAGTACTAATCAATTTGGGAAATGAATGAATTGGAGAAAATACAGATGGAAGTGGAAATATTTATGAAGCAGGAGTCCATCATTACAATAAATTCATAGATGCGCTTTTGGAAAACAGTATGCAATTAAATAGAAGTTGCTACAAGTTTCCGATAATTTAATTCTAATTATAAGTATATCGAACTTGACCTCTTAAGAGAAATTTATTTGACTATGTATCACTAGGACCTTCCACAGGCGCTATAGGATGGCTATAATGGCTGGCTCAGCTCCAAAATTGTGTAAGACCTGCATTCCTATTATTAGTATATGCAGAACATTGCAATTTTGTTCATAATTGAAATCAATTTGCAGCATGAATTCACAGTTCATTTGTTATGTCTGTTCTGCAGAGATGACTATGCGAATTATGTGGAAACATACTTTGAGAAATTCAAAGATAGAGTCAAAAAGTGGATAACTTTCAACGAGCCACACATGTTTGTCGTCGAGGGGTACTATAGAGGCTCCTTTGCGCTCGGGCGATGCACCATTTGTGTTGATGGGAATTCGTCCACCGAGCCCTATATCGTTGCCCATAATGTACTACTTTCTTTTTCAGAAATAAAAAAAACATTGTTTATAAATTATTTAAACAGTACATTGTCATATCCATCAAAATCATCCTCCAGGAGAGAATCAGATAAGTATATACATAATATCTACCATAGTGTCCGAAAAGAAGGGTGATATCCCACATATTAACAAAAGCATCATAAACAAAAATATTATATCAGAGTTCCAGCCATATCGCTGCCCTATTACGTAATCCACTACTATGCAATATTCTTATCACTATCAAGATCCAAAAATATGATGAAGCATGGAACCTACAACGTAAAACATGAACAGAGGCATGTGAGAAAACCAGACTCGAAAGTGTTTGAGCCATTTAAAACCAAATACCGCCATATGATTAGAAGGTGCATGTTCATCAAATCGGGAACCAACGCAAAGATGATATACAAGCTCGCTTGTGTACCTGGCTCACTTGCAAAGATAAGAGTTTTCCTAAATATAAACAGACATATAAACATGAAAAAGGTACCATCAAAAATCAAAAAGCTAGCTCGCTTGCAGATGATAAGAGACATCCTGTGTGATAAAACATCAAGGAATAGGAATGTCAAAATTCCTGATTGGTTGGCCATTCTTATAGTACTTGTAGTTTACCAAAAGGTAAACTTAATCCATTTTTAGAGAGCCCATCCGCACAAGTGTTGTTTTCCCTATATATGTCAGACATGGGAGGATTGTTCAGTTTGGACCAGAGATGTTTAACCCACTCATACCACCCCTGATACCCACATGAGATCAAAGAGGGCCGACCAAATATGCCATCAATAATGACTTTAGAGTCACCATAAACGTGAACCGAGGACATACCCAAATTATATGCACCTAGAAGCCCACTCCATAACCCCATCAATTCAACCTTGTTATTAGACCCTTTACCACCATTCCAACTTATGTGGAATCTCTCTAAATGTGAAAGTTTGATCCATGCGTCGCATCCCATCATCTCATCATGACAGGCCCCATAAAAAAAAATTGCTGGAAGAGAGGTGGGGTGTGGGCAGATCCGATGTGATAAATCCACATCTGAGGTGTGTGAAGATACCCGACCATCAATCCATATCATAATTGCAAAAAATAAATAAGGAATGGAGACATCCCTTCCCTCAAATATTAATATGTTCCTTGCAATCCATATCTCCCATATAAAGAAAAATGACATAGATTTGAAATTTCCATTGAGCTTATCCTAAGTGATAATGGTTTCTGAAAAATCTACAAGCCTCCATGAGGGATCAGTTAGGAATCTGGAAAATAGAGACCAAATTTTCAAAAAAAAGAACAAGAGCAAAATAGATGTGAAGCCATTTCCTCATGATCCCTGCAGAAAGAGCATCGGCCAAGACCAAATAGCCCATGTTTGTTGAGAGAATCCCATGTTAATATTTTCTTCTTCCATACAAGCCAAAAAAACATGAGAATCTTAGTGGGTATCTTCCTGTACCATAAATGTTGAAAACGTGAGAGGGATTTGTCTACCAGTCTCTGGTAAATAATGTTGGAATATATATCTTTTACGATCAAAGACTCCCCCTCCATGGCCCCGTCCCACGAGATCGAATCACCAACTTCATTAAGAAACATGTCACTCGCTTGTTCCAGTCAGTTGCATCCCTACCACGAAGACCAAGTTGTTCTCCCAATTTCTAGATCGGCGCACCATGAGCCCAACATAAAATAACTTGGGAAAGGTAGAAAATACCCCTGTGTGATAGGTGATGGGATAAGTGTTCCTCCATGTGCGCGTCCCCAGAAATTCTACATATCCTGTCACAACTTGATAGAATCCTTTACCCATTACCAAACACCCAGGTCAGTCGAGCAGCCAACAAAGGCATACATTTTTTGAAACCCAGCCAAATGACAGATACAGATCTTGGATAGGACATTTGAGAACTGTAGATTTGATGAAGCAGGTCCCCCGTCATATACTTACATCTAATGATCTTCAACTATACCCCTTGCCCAACAATTTCCCTCCATAGAGACTTAATAAGGAGTGCAGAAATGAAAAACTGAGTGTTCAAGAGCCCCCAACCACCGTATTGCTTGGAGATCGTAAGACAATCCAATGTGCACAAATGGTATTTCCTAACCATAAGAGCACTAGACCATAAAAATTGAGAGATAATAGAATTTATGAGATCTACTGTGTGCTCCAGAATGTAGTAGAGATTCCCCCAATATAACACAAATTGAGTCAATATCGCTTGGATCAAAATGTATTTGCCGCCAAGCGACAACCACTTGTGAGTCCATTTTGATATCCTGAGCTTAAATTTGTCCACCAACCATGTCCAGTCTACCACCCTATATCCACATGGCTTTAATCTGAAGCCCAAATAGGTGAAACCTTCCATCGCATGCTTTGTTTGAATCCCCATGAAACCTACGATAAAATTGATCTCATTTACATCCCCATTCTCATAAACCAAGAAATACTTTCCTTTGTTAATGCATAGCCTGGAGGTAGCACCAAAATGATTGAGAATATAGTGTAGGAAAAACCAGTGGTTTCTGAGGAGCCTGCCAAATACAAGAAGATCATCAACAAACAAAGAATGAGTTATACTTACAGTGGGGGAGAAAGATAACCTGGAAATATACCCCGCCTGTTTTGTCATTTTCTTAAGGTTGCTGAAACCATCCATAATGAGGATAAAAATGAGAGGTGAATGGGCACATCCATTTCGTAGGCCTCTCCCAGCCTCAAATAAATTTGAAGGAAAGCCATTTATGATCACTACATATCTGACTGGTGATACACAAGCCATAATCCATCTGATGTTGGCCAAAGACATGCCAATCTTCAACAGTACAAGCCTAATAAATGACCAATCCACACTATCATAAGCCTTATATAGGTCTATTTTCATGATAAGAGCCTCCTCTTTCCTAGCATGTACAAAATGCATTGCCTCCTGAGTGACAGCGACGACATCGTGGATTGATCGACCTTGCAAAAACCTATATAGTTCATAAGATATATGCCTAAACAAGACTCCTCTTATCCTATTCGCAATAATTTTTGATGAAATATTATATATAATGTTGCATAAAGAAATTGGTATGACATCTGAGAAGAATTTGGGTGCAGAAGCTTTAGGAATAAGCGCCAGGAAAGTAGAGTTCATATCAACAGGAATATAACCCAGGGTCCATGCCTGTTCAATGACAATTTTTAGCTCATCTGTCATAACTTCAAATAAGTGAATAAAAAATTCTACAGACTAGCCATCCGGGCCTGAGCTTTTGTCATGGGCAAAAGATTTTATAACAGCTTCAATTTCCTCTTTTGATATTTTTTTTTCCATAGCAAGATTTGTCGCTTCATCAAACATATTTGGCATATTTTCAAGGACCCAAATCTGACTGTTGTGGTCAGTCTCCTGATCTGCCTTATAAAGTCAGAGAAATGAGTAAAAGTCACCTCCTGTATCTCTGTGGTTGTTATAGCCTTGGATCCATTTTCTCTCTCAATTTTCCAAATGGAATTTTTTTTTTTTGACCATTTGCAGTTTGGTGAAAAAATTTAGTGTTCAAATCCCCCCCCTTTAGCCATTGTGTTCTGCTCTTCAACTTCCACGTCACCTCCTGGATCTTAAGAATTTCCAATTTACGCTTCTCTAGTTGGTCTATAGCATTGTATACTTCGTGGTCTAGTGGTCTTGATACCATTCATTCATGTATCCTTGTCATCATGACAGCGATAGCAACTAGTTCAAATCGAAGGACCTCCTTTCTCTTTATTTCCCAAGCCTTAGTGAGAGACTTAAGCCTTCGAAGCTTTTCTGATAGCTTTTTCCACCCGAATAGACCATCATAAGAATCATTCTTCCTCCAGAAATCCAATGCAATCTAATTATAAATAGGGTCCTCGAGCCAAATTCTATTGAATTTAAAAGGAATAGAAGTCCTTTTCTCCTCGCTATGCCATGATAGAACAATAATCATGTGATCCAACAGGTCTGATACCACCACCTACGATCTCAAATTCCCCATAGTGTTCAATAATGATTCACTGACCATTTCCCTGTCAAGCCGCTTACCAATGAAATCCCCATTTTCTCTTTGATTTGTCCAGGTTGGAACAAGAGGAGAAGGTCGAATATCCAATAACTGAGACTCACTAAATATTCACCCAATATGGTTAGCCAGATGATCATTACGAGCATTGCGACCCCATGATTCATTTCCATTCAAAGTGGAATTGAAATCCCCAATAACCATAAGGTTACAACTTTTAGAATTCTAGATGAGTACATACAAGCCCATAAGGATGATATGTTTTGACAAGGCGCATAGATATTGATAATGTGAAAAGTCCCAGTATAACCTCTACTAGAACCCGACAGCAGGATACCTCCAAAGAATTTAAAAGCCTGAAAATTGACATAAGACGGATCCCATATGGCCAAAAGACCACCCGCCCTCCCAGAAGAGTTAGTACCAATCACATGCCATTCCGGGGCAGATCGATAACATAGTACAGATGGCCTTGGTCCGTGAGTACAATGTTTCTTGAAAAAGAGAAATAATAGGATTAATCTCAGTGAGCATATCACGTAGGCGCAGATGTTTAGAGGAGTCATCCATACCCCTCATGTTAAGGGAGAGGATAGAGGTCATTTGGACACATTATCAGGGCCCAATGCTCTAAGTACCCATTAATATTCAACAAAGGAGGTGGGAACGCCCATTAAATCATGAAAATCATCTTGAAATAGATACTTGGTCTTGAGACGACCCCAAAAATGTCTAGTCTCAGACTTTGACGTTTTCTGGATAGTGTTGTTGTTTCTAGAGACAGGAGAGATGGAAATGGAGGATTCTGGAGGGGATTTATAAAAAATGGTTAAAGTCGCCAAATCAAGCTTTGAGTTACCAAGGAGGGATTCTAAATCACTTCCAACCATATTCCTGGGGGATTCCGGAAGGTCAGCAGTCACGTGTTCATGATAAGAATGCGGGGAAGCCCATTCTAAAGGAGGCAAGGATGGAGAAACAGGTGGCGGAGCCACCGGGCTTTGAGAGACAGGGGGAACATCAGAAAAATCTGATGGACAAGAGCATAACCTTATGAAGAATAGACTCTTCCAATTGCAAATGCGTGGGACTCTTCAATGTAGTAAGATTGACATATTCATCATTAGACTTTAAGACATGGGACGATTCAACAATGGGATTAGGGGGGGTAACCTTGTCACTTAGTGTATCAGCCGAAGCATATAAATCACTATTAGAGGATGGCAGAAAAGACTTACCCGATAGACCACCATCTAGTGAACCCTGAAGAGACTTTCCTTTCCTCGAGCCTTTGAAACTCTTTTTTCCACGAAATGCATTTTTGTATCTCATTGGGTAGTTACCTTTCAGGTGCCAAGTGTAGTGATAGATCAAACATCTGAAAGGTACACCCCAATAATCAACCGCTGTCTGTGCCTCCGTTGACCCCATACTAGATCAACATCCCCCGGTAAGCCACCCAAAAAACTGACTTCCATGAGGATCGAGGCGATCTGCTTGTCATTAGTGGCAAGAATACGAGGGTCGATATATTTTGTACACCTGATAGAGTCCCAAATTGCATTCAAGGCTTTCAGAGTCCAGAACTCAAGGGGAAGCCCAAGAAACTTTACCCATACCACTTTTCTTTTTGGGGCCTCCATGACAGGGTTGAACCCAAGATACCATGGAAAGAGTTGCATGAAACTTCTTCCTCTAACCCATGTTTTCCAAAGAATTTTGTCATAGTCCCGTTCATGCATGAAGTGAATGTTGAACTAGATAACAGAACCTTTGGAATATATCCCAAAATGAGACTCCAAAATGTCTTAACCCATTCAATCATATCCACTTCCCCTGTGTCAGAAAACATCCATCGACCAATAAGTGCCAGCTTATGGAGACTGGCAACTCGTCCCCATAAGTCGTCGTATTCCAACATTACTTGATTAACTTTCACAGTGGGTTTATAGCAAGCATTCGTCAAACGGTCACTGACACGAGAGCCCTGCGGTTGAATACCACCCGGATGCACAACGTTCGTCTTCTCAGAAACACCAGGATTCGAGCCCAGTGGTCTGTCAATAGATTGGGAAATCAAACGTTCATCAAGGCCCAAGTCCTCCAAGCGTCTTTTCTCCGCAGCCACCGTGGCGGCGATCATAGCCTTATGCACATACGTGTCAGACGAAAAGATGTCAAATACATCCGTCATCCTTAAGCAGAGCGAGAAATACAAGTGTCCATAATGTACTACTCGCTGCTATATTGGACATATACGGGACAAAATATAAGGTATGTGTTTTTCCTGGCTGCTATATTGGCTCCACACAATGGGTTTCTTTGTGTCAATATATACACATTTGGCTAAGTTAGATAGCTAGATTGCACAATGAGCACTCAGAGTTGGGCAGATTCTCAATTATCGGGGCTGCAAATTTGAGGAATATTCTAAAATTCCAGGGATAGTGGGTCAATTAATTGTTTGACTTAGTGTTTTTGGATTCCAAAATGTTAATTTCGATCAAGATATTTCCAAAATTCGTTGCAATGCCCGTGTCAACTCTGTGTAATTTCTTCTTTCAAATTTGATAGTAAATTATAAATGAATGTTGCAGGCAAAGCAAGGGGGAAGAATTGGTATTTCTTTGAATGTCATGTGGTAGAGTCCATGTCCGATTCTCCTGAAGACATTGCAGATACACAGAGAGCTCAGGATTTCCAATTGGGATGGTAATTAAGTACAAGGAATGGCTGTAAAGCTTAACACCCATCCATCTCTTCAAAATAACCATAGTCAACTAATATAATAATAATAATGTTTCATGACCTCCAGGTTCATGGATCCGCTGTTTTTGGGTCATTATCCATCGTCAATGAGAGAGAGTCGGCAGGAGAGTCGAATCGCGTGAAAGAAAGGGTCTGTGGATTTCGTGGGCGTGAACCATTACACCACCTATTACGCGTGGGAAAATTCAGGTGACGCTAGCTCGTTTTTTCTCAAAGATGCGCTTCCCGATTCGGGCGCTGTTACCCTCCGTGAGTTTCGAACATTGACCCTTTCCTTCGCTCTTTTTAGTTTTTGTTTTCCATTAATGTTTAACGCTCTGCAAAATCCTACGCGGCATTGACGGGCATCATAAGTTGACCAATCTATATGTAAGCATAACGTGATTTGTAGTTCATATCTTTGTTCTGGTTCATATTTTTGTTCTAAGAGTAAGTTTGTTAAAAGAAATAAATTGTGTATTAAGTTAAAGTTTAGTATTTAGGTTTATTTATAAATAAAAAGTAAATATTATGATTTTTTTATAATTTATTATAATTAGGTTGTATAATAATAATGTTAATTTTAAATTTATTTATTTGATATTCAGAAGAATCACATTTTTTTTACTCTAAAATATTTTGAAAATATTTTTCACTTTAAAAAAAATACACCTAAACCTAAATATCTAAATAAAATACCCCTATACAAAATTTTGTTGATATATATTTTTAAAACCATATATATACACAAAGCTTTGTTGATATATATTTTTAAAACTATATATATATATATATATATATATATATATATATATATATAAAAGCTTGCTGAAATTAAAAACGAAGTTTTAATGCTATCGAGGAGGAATGGACCACCACAACAGTATTTCGATTTCTTTTGAGAAGGCGTTGAACGATCAAACACGCATAAAATATCACGCAGATTATCTGTCCAACCTTTCTGCAGCTATCAGGTAAGCAGGAAGCCTTATTGTAAATCAAATAACAAGGAGCCACTACCAGTTGATTATATGTTTTATTAATGACGGAACGGTACCGGGAGGATGGGTGTGATGTGCGCAGGTATCTTGCGTGGGCTCTGGACAACTGGGAGTGGGCAGTGGGGTACACTTTGAGATTTGGGCATTACTTTGTTTACTACAACCATAGTCTCACCAGATATCCCCAAGGCTTCGGTCCAATGGTTCAAATGTTCTCTGCAATGAAAGAGATAATATTTGAATAGTATATTATAGCGTAATTCTTATGAATTTTTGGAATTATGTAGGATAACCTTGAAAGATGCTTTATATAATATTTGAATAATATATTTGCTTTTAAGTTTTTATATTTACATAGAGGAACATGCTTTTCGAATTTTTTTAAGTAACATAATATTGGAATTTTTGGTGTAGATTACTTTGGGATACGTTTTTAAGGGATTTTCTTAATACACTGTGAAAGTTATAATGGTAGTAGTTGAAATTGATCTTATAACATTTATAGGTTTCCAATTTATAATGATAATGATCGGAATCAATTTTATGTTATATGAATATTAATTCATTTGAAATGTGTATTTTACTAATAAATAAAAAATATGAAAAAATTATTGTACTTACTTTTAAATTATAAAAAAAATATAAGACTGTGATTTGGTGTTGGTGTTTTGTTAAGGCATTTTGTGATGTGACGTGACGGATGTGCTTTGTTAAGGCACTTTGTGATGATAGGATGCTTTGTTAAGGCACTTCCTCATGATAGGGTGCTTTGTTAAGGCACTTTGTGATGTGAAGTCACCACTGATCAGGTGCTTTGTTAAGACACTCTGTGATGTGAAGCCACAACTAATCAAGTGCTTTGTTAAGGCACTCCGTGATGTGAAGTCACTAAATCAATTAGGTGCCCCTATCTAGGTGATATATTGGACATGATGAAGATATTGTCCTCCAAGCTTACAAAAAAAAAAAAAAAACCTACAAGAGATGATTTACTATATATTATTTATTTTTAAAAAATTTAAACTAAAATTATAATTTTGTTCCATGTTTTTAAGCTAAAATCATACATTGCCATTAAAATTAAAATTCATTAAAATTAACCAAACATGAGATGATTAAGTTTATATTACTTATTATTTTTTTTAAATTAAAAAAACCAAAATTATAATTTGGTTGTATGTTTTTAAAGAAAAATCATACATTTCCACTAAAAGTAAAAAATTAACAAAATTATAATTTTAGTTTATATTATTAAAAATTATAACAAGATTTTAATTATAAAAATTTATAGATTAATACTATGACTTATCAATATCACATGCCCAAAAAATACTATAACTCATTTTATATATATTGGTTTATATAACAATTTTTTTTCAATTAATCAATTTAATTATAAAAATATAATCACTTTAGAGATAAAAGTTTGGTCTTTGAATTGTAAATATTATTAAAAATGTTCTCAAATATTTAAAGAAGATTAAATCCTATATTCACCCAATAATTACTAATAATTAAATTAAAATAATAAAAACTTCACACCATAATAAATATACCTACAAATATAATAATAATTTAAAATAAAATTATAATTTAATTAACTTTTATAAAAAAATTTATTTTAATAATAAAAAATATACCATAAATCAACTCTATAACTTTATTAGTATTATATTATCTTAATAAATAGAATATTCACTGGAACACATTCAAAACTGTGAACAATGACAATTTATTTATTAAAAATGTGATCAAAATAAAAGTAAACTATGATAATAATAAGACTAAATTGTACCCCATCGGGGTGCCAAGTGGTAAATGAAGTTTAGCAGGTGGTATTATGTGATGGCGCACACCACATCATCGATTCAAGTACTTAAAAATCCAGCCCATAGTTGGTCGGAGGAAGGTACATTCGCATGTCGCTTAATAATGGCTGCAGTCGAGCGCCAACTAATCATGTCAGACATACATCGGAAAAAGAGGAGCATGTGATTAAGGCAAGAAGGGAAGAGGAGGCAAAGCATTGTTCTTGGCCGACATATTCAAGGAGGATTCGAGGACAAGGAAGCGGCAGGTCTGCAATGGCGCCAACTTATTTGGTATGTTATGGCTTTGGTTGCTTTCATTGTTAATTCACCTCCTGTTCACTATAATAACAATGGTGATCGTAATTTCATGGGTAGTTTAGATGGTTTGCATGTGACTCGTTGCTATAAGGGTAGGCTTCTTTTTTATTTCATGAAGACTTGTGATTTCTTCTGGTATGTCATTAAAGTATGGTCTTTTAAATTGTCCCTTAGTCATCAATAGGATAACCGATAGTTTATGGTGATTCTGGTTATCCCAGCTCCGTATGTCGACCCCTGCTTCAGAACCCCTTGTCGTCTTCTATTTATTCAAAAAAAACCCCCCATTCCGATTTCTTGGGAAAATTATACTCATGCTTTGGTTTTTTGGCCAATTAATATTGAAATCGCATCTCAATCCTATGAGATTGCTTTCATGACGTGCCAAGATAAGTCGGCCCAAGTCTGTAACCTCAACTCAGTCCACCGTAATTGGGTTAGTTATGAAACCTCATCTCTACAAATTGAGAGAGGTGTGGTCTGTGTCCATCAGCTAGTTACCTCAGTTTTCGTTACTGCAATGTTGTATCTGGTATGTGGTCTGTCTGGTAGGGAGATTAATCGTTGCTTTTTCTCTCCTCGTCAATTGGTCTATGGGTTTGTCTCACACACACTTCCTTTTTCATTCTCCATGGTCTCCAAACATGCTAGTTCTACCACCCTTATCAGTAATTGCATGGCAATCTGCACTGTGATTTCGATTGCGACGGAAGATGTGGGTCCCATAAGAATTCCCATACATATTGTTATTGACTTTCTCTCACCATATACAGGCATGTTAAAAATTATTCTCACAGGGGTAGCTCAGTTGCTATCAGTGTTTGTCTGTCTGAAAACAAAAATGGTAAAAGGTCAACCTGTCAAACGTCAGCCTAAAGAAAAAGGGAAGCAAAAGCTTCCAAAAACCACTGCTGGACCCAGCAAGCGAGGCGGAAAAATAGAAAGAGGTCATCGAGAATCTCTTCGATATTTACTCCTCACGAAATCCACCATAGATTCGCAATATAATTCAAGGCTGGGAGAGGGAAAGTAATAGCAAGGAAGAAGACATAGAATTACAGGAGGATACCATGGATTTCTTTTCAAACCCCGGGAACACAAGAGGGAGACTATCCCTCTTTCACCAGTCCATCCATACTTACTGGACTCTCAAATGTGTGTTGGCTAAGGTTTTTCTTAGTTTACAGGAAAATGAAGGAAACTCCAATGTGGTTTCAGTTCTATAGGAAATTAAAAAAGAAATTTAGGAGATTAGAGTATCTCAGTACCATGCTACAACTTGAATTGGAAGAATTGAACGACAGCTTCAATCTATGTAGCAAGTTGACATGCCGGGCTCCACTGCAAAAGATCTGGCGCCTATTGACTCTTCAGATGGTTAAACCATGATTTTCTAGGTTTCAAATGAATTTTGCGGCTAGCTTTTACTATTTTCAGTTACACTTTGATAAACATAGTAAAATGGATATAGCGGCTAGTAGACGAAAGAAATTGTTTCAATACTGGATGGCGCTCAATGCTTTAAGGTGGCCAACGGACCTAGTTTCCTTTGGGCAGGTTGAGGCTACCAAATTTTCATATGTTGCAACTTGCTCTTTTTTGGATAAATAGAAAATGGTAAGGTACTACGAAATTTACAAAAAAAATAAAATAAGACTAAACTGTAGAAATCTACACACTCTAAAATGCATGTTATTTTTGGTACACCAATATGATTTGACTTACCAACTCTATTATATTATATAATACAAATAGAAAGAAAGAAAGAATATATTTTTAAAGTTCATACAGTTAAAAATAGTGTATGGAACAGAGTTCTTTTCCATCTCGCTCTTGTATTCCATCCTTTTCATGTGGAGTTTTACAATAAATGCTCCCATCTTCTCGACAAAATCGTCGCTGAATAGATTATCCCAAAAGCTAGTGGCCAGAATACCTGCATAATTTTCCATGCTGTCTTTAAAAGCCTCACATTCTAAAATGAAATGATTTTCTGTTTCCACTTTTCAAGAAGAGAAAAAAATATATTTCTTTTGGCCTTTTCCAGCGCGGTGTTTCACAATATGAGTTTGCTCCTCTAGTCAACCTTATGTGCATTAACAATGACATTATGTGCATTAACAATGGCATGAAAGTTATGCTGACATGGTAGAAAGTTTTGAAACAATGTAAATTTAAGCTCATAGATGTGTCGTACAGTTCCATGTTCATGGCGACTTTGGTGGTTAATATCAAAATTTCATTTTCCGGTTGATGACAGAGGAAAGCTACCAGTAATATCAAGATCTTGGTTTCCAGGCGATGGCAAAGGCAAGTGGCTATAGATAATCATCACGCCCGCTGTCTAAGATTGTTGGTATCTGTCATCGTGGGTTGGCGGTATTCGTTTAGTAGACACCCTTCCTCCGCCAACATAACTCTCAGTGACAGCGTTCAGGTCAAAGAGCGGCCGTTGATCATCTCCTCTCTAATGCCAGTGACCAGGGTGTTCCCCTGCCCTTGATGCCCTCCTCTTTGCATGTATAAACATAGATGACATATAATCGCTCCCATTTGGGATAAATTCAGAATTTCAAAAGGTTTAAATTTCTGAGATCCATTTGGTCATCACGTCAATCTTTCAGGAATTTAAAGCAGTTGAAGGTCTTGAATTTATACCATTCCTTGTTGTATATCCACGACCTTTGTTGTTCATACCATAGTTACAAAGTTGAATTCGATTGGGTCCAAAAAAAAATGTTACTTCAAATTTAATTCGGAGAAAATTCTTATTAATAGTCAAATATGTTATTTTTTCATTTTTAATAAATAAACAAAATTATAACATGGTAAATTTCAAAAACTCTTTAGAAATTGTTTTAAACATAGTTCTACATTTAAAATAACAAGTTGTGAGAATTTGTATAGGTACACCCACCTACATTATAAACTAATTTTTCAAACAAATTTCACATTATAATGAATTATATAAATTCCATGTTATCATATTCTAGTTGGTACATGGTGGTTACTGATTCGATTGGTCTCTCCAGGGTTTATGTGGCTCTTTAGGATCCTCATTGGGCCAACATGAAAGCCCATTTTTTTTTGCTGGGATTCTCTGATCACATTTGGGGCATTTTGAAAAATTTCACATATGGAATCTTTACGCCCCTTACGATGGCAGACTTTTGGATCGGGTAGACACATTGGCTCGATGATTATTGCACGTGATTTTAATGTTGTTTTATCCCTTTATGAGTATCGGGCACCAAAGTGTTGTTTCCACATCTCTCAGACTGCCTCAGTACACTATTTGATAGCAACTACCTAGTGGATATATGCCCTTCTCCCATCATTCCTACTTGGAATAATGGCAGGAGCGGTCATGAGTATATTGGAAAAAGACTGGGTCGCTTTATGGTCCACCAAAGTCTATTTGAGATTATGGATAATTGAGATATTTTGTGGAGCAAGTATTTATATCGGATCATTTCCCTATTGTACTATGATGGCATATGGAATAGGTGAAAAGGGGTATCCCTTTCAATTTTAACTACACATGGCTAGAAGATGGGGATTTTCATGAATTGGTTTGCACGATATGCAAATCAATACCATTTCGAGAGGAGGTATCTACCATGGAACATATAACGGTGAAATTATAGGCACTGAAGAGCCATGTTTGTGTATGGAAACGAAGAAAAAAGGTGGTGTTGTGTTGGGAATTGAAGATGGTGATAGCATAAATTTGGGAGATCGAGGATCGTATGTCTATGATTCCACCCACCAAACTCTCCATTGAAAGATTGAAATTTTTGGAGGGAAGCAAGAAAGACATTTTTTTGATTCAGGAGAAGACATGGAGGCTTAAAAGTCGGGCCATCTAGATTCGAGAAGGGGATTGCAACACTAAGTTTTTTCCACCGCTATGTATATCATCCAAGGAACATCAATGCAATCTAGCACATAAGAGGGGTTGATGGGGTTTATGGGCAAACATATAAAGAGATTCAGAAGGAGACAGTTCAATTTTTAAAGAACATATTTTCAGAAAGGGAAACTGAGGTATACCCGAGGATGTTTGACTAGGCAGAAAATGATTATCTATATAGACCAGTTTCTTCACTCCATTCTAAAACCATACTCCAAGGACAAGTGCCCCGGGCTGGACGGGTGGACAGTTGAAATGTTCCTACAATTCTTTGAACTTATGGGACCAGATTTATTGGATATGGTGGAAGAATATTGTTGGAGGAGGTACATTCCTGGTAATATCAAATATACCTTCATTGCTCTTATACCTAAGGTAACATCACCAGACACCTTCTCTTATTTCGGGTCGATTACTTTATGTAACATCATCTACAAGCTTATATCTAAAGTCATCATAGAAAGTATAAAGGGTGTCCTATCATCACATATTTCTAAATAACAGTTTGGTTTTTTACATGAGAGGTCTATACATGATGCTATAACTATTTCTTATGAATGTGTCCACACTATACACGTTAAAAAACTGGAGGTGATGGCAATGAAAATAGACCTTAAAAAAGCTTATGACTGTGTGGACTCGACCTTTCTCAGGATCGTTCTTCTTAAGATTGGACTAGATATTGAATGGATCATGACTTGTGTTAAGGATGTTTGGTTGGTTGTTCTTATCAATGGTTTCCCAACCAATTTCTTTCTTGGTGGAAGGGGATTGCGACAAGGATGCTCACTATCACCACTTCTTTTCATTCTGAATATCTATGACATCAACAAGAATATTTATTTGGAAAAACATTTGGGCACTTTCATTGGAGTAAATACGGCTCTAGTTTTTAGTATCACTCATCTATTCTTTGTCGATGATATTCTCACTTTTGGAATTATTTCCAGGACTTAATAGGAGGCCCTCCATGATATTTTCTATTGTTTTGGTGCGACATCTGGTCTTATTGCAAATAGTTTGAAATATTATCTCATACATTCATCTGGTAACATGGACAAGATACTTCACATTGCTGAAATATTTGGAGTTTCCTCATGGCAACTTCAGGATGGATTCTCATATTTGGGCTTCACTCTGAAGCTTACTAGATATCGGTTGGGGGATTGGGCATGGTTACTCCACAAGTTTGATAAAAATCTGAATGGATGGACATACCACTGGATCACGCTCGGGGTTATATATGTGCTAATACAATCTGTATTACATCAACTTGCTACATATTGGATGCATCTTTTTTATATTCTCGCTTAGATTATTTCTATAATTCGCTCCAGACTAGCACGTTTCTTATGGTCTTGTGTGAGGAGGGATTACAAATATCATTTAATTGCACATTGAATTAATAAGTTACATGAAATTGGCATCAAGCTGGGATATTATATATAGAGGGGATTCCATAAAATGAAAACTTGGTTTCTGCATAGGATTCAATGGAATTTTGGTAAATTTGGGCATCTATTGACTATTAGCTGGTCCGTAATTGCTGGGGTGTCAGATTCCACTAAATTGAGGGATGATACCATTAATATGTTGCACCAGAGGGGTTTTCTTATGCTATATCAACTCATTGAAGGATGGAAAGTTATTCTTCCTATATGGAAATATGCTTCTCACATCAGTTTATCCGAACATCAGGTTCAAGATTGGGATTGATATGTTAAAGATCTCAAAAGAGCAGGCCCGTGCAGAAGTGTGTGGGGGGATAATCTATCATGGAATGGGCCACTAAAGAAAGAAGAGGTGGTCATTGCACAAAATTAATTACAGTAATGTTGGACCATGGTTATGTGGCATCTGAAGGCACCATTAAAGATCACCTTATTTTGCTAGCTTGCATGGCGAAATTGTATCCTGACTTGGAACAATTTATGCAGATGAGGTTTCCATGGTGTAGGTCGTTGCTACCTATGTAAGGAGGATTTGGAGATGGATATACACCTTTTTCTCCTCTATCGATTCACCTACGAGATATGGGTGACCCTGCTCTCTCATTATCATTTCACTTACAGACGGTTCGCTTCGTTAGAGCATTGTCTATGATGGGGGTTGGATGGATGTGGTAGTATTCGATACATCCCCATGTTTTCCTTATGGGAAATCTAGAAGGCATGAAACCATATCACATTTTGGGGTATTAATCCTAATGTTCACAGAGTATGTTCCAAAATCATGCATGGACAGAGTACACGGTACATAGACCTATCAGCGAGGTATTTGGGCACTCAGATCTGTCTACCTGTTGGTTTTTTTCCTCAGGCTACACAAAGGGGAGGATGTGGATGTGGGGCTTGGTTGGACATCAATGAATCTACACACTACAAGCTGCATTGGCATGGGGGCTTGGGAACAAATTCTAGGGCGGAATTGGTCACATTATGGGGCTTCATATGGTTTTCTTTAGTAAAATATGTTCAAAATCTACATGTATATGGTGACTCCATGACCATTGTTTAAGGTATAAAGGGGTGCACGTCCTTTGATCCCCCTTATCTCATAAGATGGAAGGATCAGGTAAATGATATTATATCGTCCTTCATCAGATTTTATATCCAACATATCTATCGAGAAAGAAATGACACAACTAGCTCTTTTTCCAAATCTAGGTTGGAGGATCAGAAGGGTTTTACATATATTTCCGAAGGTCATATTTACTAGATATAATGCTTGGAAATGTTATCTTGGTTTTTCTGAGCATGTAAAAGATCACATCATGTTTGATTTTTTTTTCACAACACATGAAATAGTTGATACAAATCTAAGTTTTATGGTATCTTAATAAAATCCAGTCTCATTATTTTCGTCTAAAAAAAATAAAAAATTAATTAATTAATTTATTGATTAATAAAAACCTTTTTTATTTTATTTAATACTAAAAATTAAACTTTGTAATTTTATATTTACTAAAAATATTCCAATTAGAAAAGTACATAAAAAAATTTAAAATTTGTCCTTCAATTTTTTCCATAACTAAAATATTTCCATTTAAATTTAATAAGTTCTTATGTTATAAATTACTTTTATAACATGCATGTTGTTCTTACTCTACTTTGGAAATTCCCATAGTCTTAATCTACTTTAGAAATGCCCATTCTATGAATATCTTATTATATAACTATTATATACATCATATATTACCTGACAGATTTCATTAAAACCTAAAAACCTGTTGAGGAATTTTCTGTACAAAATCTCATTGTAAAAAACAATAACATTATTATTTATTAACTTAACCGCATGCCATTTCATGGGTTCCAAAGGGATTTCTGAAGTGTAATTGGGTTGCTACATATTTATAATAATTAGAAATCTGTTGTGGTATTGGTATATTAATCCGTGAAGATACCCATATATTGAACTTCAAATTGATGAATTAATTCACCAACTGAATCAAGCCATCAAATTTTTGAACCCATATATCAAACTTCAAATTGATGAATTAATTCACCAACTGAATCAAACCATGAAATATTTGAACTTTTTCGGTAGTAAGGTTGAATTTGGTAAATTTGGTTCACAATGAGTAAGGTTGGAATTTCAAAACAAATTTATCGATGGATTTTGTGGGTTTTAACATCTCTCCAACTCTTATTCACAATTTTAAGCAAATATCTTGACGATTTCATAAATTTTTAAACTATATTTGATGGACTTGATCCTACAAATTCCATCCCTGATTGTCATACCCCTTGGTAACTTGTGAAGGTTTCTTTACTATGGTTAAAACACATTATGTTATTTTGGTGATTATATAAAGGGATAATTAAAATAGGAAATATTTGTTAAAGTTACAAATAAAATGTATGTGATCGAGAACCACATGAAGAGGAATATTGAATGAAACCACATGTCATGGTGGTTGGAAAGTTATGGGTCACGCGATTACCTGCCCAAACTTTTATTGAAGGAAAAGTTTATAAGGAAAGAAAAAGGAAACTAAAAGGGTTAATGAACCTGAGGTGACTGAAAAAGTTGCAGAAGATCGTGTAAAGAAGCAAAGACTTACATTTTTCTATTGGTTGGCCAGAGGAAAATTCCTTTTGAACTTGGACTTCCTTAACTAAGTCTGGTTGGAACCATATAGTTACAGGTAGAAGTTATGTGTGGCGATATCCTGAGAACTACCCTATAGGCGAGGTTGCATGGGGGGAGATAAAATTTGCCGACTGATCTGATTGGTTGGGCAGAAATCTCTTCATATTGTGGTTGTATCCATTAAGAGGTCATCATTCATTAGAATAGATGATACTGTACTGGTATACGAATGAATGCAAGTGAATAATGCTAGGGCTAATTCTGTAGTAACATGTTTAAAGAATTTATGTGTTTATTGTTTACATTAATATATTTCCCACGGTTATTGTTAAAAATGTAGAAAATAAGAGAAATTGTTGTAGTGGTGTTGTAGAGGTTTTCTTTTATAAAAGTTGAAAACACAGGAGACAAAATTTATATAAACATCTGCAACAATAATAACAATACCACTCTGTTAGAATAATGGAGGGTTTGCATATATTTCGTTGAACATTGTTTATTAAAAGTTGTATCTAAGTAGAAAGGATGGGTCAAATAGATATGTGATGTTTCTGCCTGCAGATTTCAACCAGTTGTTTGTGGTAAGGTTAAACTAATAATATCATAGGTGTTAAAAGTGGTTGAAGTGCTTAGAAGAAAATATTAGGGTATTGAACCCATCCAAGGATTTGGCAAGGAAATCCTACAAGGAAATCTGATAGGGTTATTGTTCTTGTTGGAGTTAGATAAACCAATCGATTGTTAGAGGGTCGTATCCTTAGGGTTATTTTTTTTAGGCAGTGCCATTTCTAGCAGCCCAAGAAGAAATAATCCCTTGAGCTTGTATGGACATTATAGGTGAAGAACAACAAGACAACAAACCTTAGCACCTCTTTAATTTCAAATAGCCAAAAAAAATTGGAATAGAAAGTACCCAAGGCCACTTAGGCCAAATCAAAAAGCGACAGAATAAAAAATTGATAATCATGCAAGTAATTAAAAAATTAATCAAGATTGAACATGTGTGAGAATTATTGAATCACATAAAAAACAATTGGGTTAAACCCTCATAATAACTTGCATAAATAGCTACACCATTTAATCAATAAACCCTGCATATAGGAGCTTAATCATATAACCTCAAAGGAAACAGTAACAATAGATATCCATGTTGTGTACAGGAAAATTACACACTACATTATACAAAACTCAAGCAAGAACCTAGATTGTAATAATACATATAACCTATAATTTATGAAAAGACGCAGATTGTAATAATACTAATAATCTATAATTTATGAACAGGCCCAGATTGTCATAAAACAATATTTTTCTGTCACTCGGCGATTGCCAAAATGTGAAAAACAACAAAAAATACTCCACATATATCAAGGAACTGAACACCAATTATAGTAGCAGAAGATTCTTGACCAAAGAAGGCACAGGGATAACTTGAAAACTATGGAAAAAAAAATACAAGAAGAAAATTGGATAATGAAGAAAGGATGCCTTGACCGCTGGAAGCCTTTTCCAAAAAAAACAAAAGACAACGAATTAAATCAGTTGGGAGTTGAAAATATCGGCACGAGGGGACTAATCTAAGAGGAGAATTTTTTTTTTAAATATAAGGGGTATATCATTGTTACTTGGGCGTCAAGAAATTGATTCCCCAACATCTATTGTTTTTAAATAACCAGGAGCATGAACTGTACTGTAGAAGTTTCAAACGAGGAAAAAAATCCAAAACTGAGCAAGATCGAACCATAAATAACCTGTAGAACCCAAACACAACACCTGGAATAGAAAATTATGGAGAAGCTAGGAATTCTATAATCAAATGTGAAAATTCAGACCCTATCCATGGTATTATGGGAAATTTGGAACTATAATGTTGTTAATTACCTGGACATTCATTTGAGGTTGCAAAGCAGGTGCCTTCAACTCGACAGAGATAGAATGAACTTGAGTGGTGTCGACGGAAGGCTTTTTGATTAACCCAACCACCCTCGACACATCTGGATCATTGATCCTAGGGTTACAACCAACACTGTTGATCGGTTTTTGAAGTTAGAGAACTATGTTTATAGTTGGATGGATGAAAGAGCTTCTAGAGAATTCCATGACCGTCTGTATTAACCCAGAGTGACCTAACCTTGGCGAGATTGGTGTTTAAACACTAGGGGTAGAAAAATGGGTTAATGAATATACAAAACCTTTGTACCCACAGTAACATATACCACATTTTAAATGTATATTGAAACAAGTGTGGAAGGCGTAAATTTTATAAAAAAACATTATATACATAGTTGTCGTGTAAATTCATATATTTATATCTCAAGGTAATTGTTGTGCATTCTAGTTACCTTAATGTGTTTTTATGGTAAAAAGCAATTGATGAAGGATATAGTTGAAGATAGGGAGTAGTGAAAATTGGTATCAATGCTCATGATCGACACTATGGCCTATGTGAATGCATGGGAAATAACATCAATGTTTTTTACCAGGGTACCAAAAGACACACGATGAGGAGAGTGGGATCTATACAAGTATGATCGATTGTAGGAGAAAGATCGGTATGTTATGCAGAAACTAATCCCAAAATGTGGTTGCAGTTGGGTGAGGAGTCTTGAAATTCCAACACTTCTCTATTTGAGACCATGTAGGAACTAAAGAATTAAATGGTAATATTAAGAGTAGATAATGAACGATTGATGGAAGAGAAAAAGAAAATTATGAAGAGTTTGTCAGATCGATGGAACCATCGGCATCCTAGCTCGAGTCTGAAACATGGTGATGGAATGAGAATGCATAGGAAGAGGGATGACCATCCAGATACGGAGGGTGAACGTGAAAACAATGAGGAAGAATCGGATAATGTTTCGGACCATAGAGGACCAAAAAGGAAAATGACAAAGTTGCAGTGAGAGTTTGAAAAAATTAAACCTGAAATATTCGACGATGAGTAAGAGGAAGTTTTTGAAGCATGGCTGACTAATATGAATAAATACTTCCATATTTACGAATTTGATCATAATTTGAAAGCTCGGTTGGCGATTTATCAGCTGCAGATAAATGCCACCTTATTGTGGGAGGAGGTGAAAACAGTCAGAAAGATCAATGAGAAAGAATTAACTTGGGAAGAGTTTCAAATTTTTTTTAAAGATAAATACCTGAATGAGAAATTTTATGATGAAAAACTAAAGGAATTCCATGATTTACAATTTGGACAACTATCTATGGATGAATTTATAACAAAGTTTACTTCTATATTAAGGTATGTCCCATATATACGTGAATAAAAGGTGAAAGCACAACTGTTTGTTAGCAATCTTCTTATATTTATGAAAGAGTGACTTGAATCTGATAGCCCCAAAACGATGGATGAGGTTATCAGGAAGGCTCAGATATGCTATCAACAAATGAAACAGAAAGGAGATGGTAGCATAAAATAAAACTTCACAGAATATTAAGGGGTCGAAAGCAATAAATTTTAGGAATGCAAGAAAGGCCAATTAGAATTCGAAGTCACCAAATGAAATGAAAACTAATGAAAAATCACAAAAAATTGAATTATAATCAACAAACATACCCCCATTATAGTGTTTGGGATGTGGGGGACCATATTTTGTCAAAACTTGTCCTCTCTGAAAAGGGACAAAACTAGTAGCACAAATTCAAGAAGCTTGTAATGTAGGAGAAGTGGCAAGAAGCTTTCCCAAAATTAATACTGCATTGGAGGATCATCAGGAATAGTACCAACCTACTATGTTAGAGTTTTAAGGTACAATATTTAACCAATTTATGTCCATATTAATTGATCCAGGGGCTAAATTAAGTTGTATAAGTCCTAAGTTGGTAGATAAGTGTCATTTACAAACTGTCAAATTTAAGAACCCATGGCTGGTTTAGTTAGCCACGGGAAATAAAAGACAAGTGTTGACTAAAGTGGAAAATTGTTCAATAAAATTGGTAAATTATCCGAAAACAATGAACTTAAATTTGTTTCCCTTAGGATAATAGGATATCTTAATCGGTATGAATTGGTTGGAGAAGCATTGGTCCCTTATAAATTGTAAGGACAAGAAAATTAGTTTCTTAAATGAGGAGGGAATGAGACAAGAGATTTAGGGGGTAAGGAGACCTCTAAAATTAAGACCAATTATGAATTCTCAGTTGGTAAAATTCATAAGGAAAGGGTGTCAAATCTACATAGTGCAAGTGGGATTTTCAAATTCAAAAGAAAAGACTGCGACTTTGGAGAACTTCCCTATAATACAAGATTTTGTTGATGATTTTCCACATGACATACTTATATTTCCCCCTAAAAGAGAAATTTAATTTACTATTGAACTTATTCCGGTGATGCCTCAGTATCCAGAACACCATATCAAATGAGTGTCCTAGTATTGACTGAACTTAGAATGCAGCTACAAGAATTATTAGAAAAAAATATATATTCGTCCAAGTGTTTAACCCTAGGGGCTCCAGTATTTTTTGTTAGAAAAAAGGATGGTGCCCTACGATTATGTATTTATTACATATAGTTAAATAATTTAACCATCAATAATGAATATCCCTTACCCCGCATTAATGATTATTTGATCAAGTGAAGGGGGATAATATATTTTCAAAAATTGACCTACGTTCAGGATACCATCAGATCAAAATTAAGGAGGAGGATATTCATACGACAACCTTTAGAATCCGCTACGGAAATTATGAATTTGTGGTTCTACCTTTTGAATTAACCAATGCTTTGAAAAATTTTATGTGTTTCATGAATAGTATATTTCATCAATATCTGGATAAATTCGTAATAATTTTTATTGATGATATATTAGTTTATTCCAGAAACATGGAGGAACATAAACGACATTTAGAGATTGCTTTGCAAAATTTTAGGGATCATCAATTGTATGATAAATACAGTAAATGTGAGTTTTATAAAGAAAAAAATTCAATATTTAGGGCATATTATTACCAAATATGGAATTGTTGTGGACCCAAAAAAGATAAGGAACATAATGGAATGGCATGCTCCTAAGAACGTGGTTGATGTATGCTCCTTCATGAGGTTGGTGGGGTATTATAGATGATTCGTTGAATTATTTTCAAGGGTAGCCTACCTCATTATGTCCCTACAGAAAAAAAAAGGAATAATTTTCAAATGGATTAGTGTCAAAACAATTTTGACCAACTGAAACAACAACTTACTACAACTCCTACTTTTAGAATCGCAGATCTCAGTAAATAATTTATTGTGTGTACAGACACTAGTAAGGAAGGTTTGGGGGGAGTGTTGATGCAAGAAGGTCGAGTTGTGGCATATTAATCTCATAATCTCAAGGAGAATGAACAAAATTACTCATCTTATGACTGGAATTAACAACAATAATCTATGCCTTAAAATGTGGCAACACTGTCTGCTTGGGAAAATATTCATATTAATGACAGATCACAGTATTTTTACAAACTACTTTAAAAAACCTACTCTAAATTCAAAACACACACATTGGATTTCTTGCCTGAGTGAATTTGAGTTTGAAATAAAACACCTTAAAGGTAAGGAGAATTGAGTGGCAGACACTTTGAGTAGAAAGCTGAATTTTACATATGAAATTTCATTTAGTGAAGCTATAAGCGCTTTCAAGGAGAAAATAAGGGAGGAATCTCCAAAACATAACCCAAATGGAAATGAATGATAACTAGGATATGGGATAAGTAATGATAATCTGCTAAGTTACCAGAACAAGATATATGTTCCTAATCATATGAGTATTAAACAAATAATTCTTGATGAATACACAAAATTGTTTATGCTGCTCATCCGGGATACCAAAAATTAATCTCTTCCTTACGAAAATAATGTTTTTGGCCAAGAATGAAGAGAGAGGTGGTTGTATACTTATATAATTCTTTGTAATGCCAACAGGTGAAGAAAGAGCATTAACATCCAGTAGGGTTTCTCCATCTGTTACCATTCCTGAGTGGAAATGGGAAACTATCACTTTAGCTTTTATTACAGGCCTACCAAAAAAATAATAATAGAATGACTCTATAATGGTAGTTGTAGAAAAAATGAGAAATTATGATCATTTCATACCAGTGCAATATACTTACAAAATCGTTCAGATTGCTAATCGATTCATGAAGGATATTTTCAAATTGCACAACCTCCCAAAGTTAGTAATATGAGATAGAGATGTAAAATTTACATCTGCATTTTGGAAATCTTTATTCAATGTGTTAGGTATTTAGGTACAATTTAGTACCACATACCACCCCCAAAATGATGGGTAGATTGAAAGAGTGAATCGGGTAATTGAGGATATGTTAATAATGTGCGTAATGTGGCAACTATCTAAGTGGGAGGATTATATTCACTTGGTGGAATTCACTTACAATAAAACTTATCATACTTCTCTGAAAATGATCCCGTTTGAAGTATTATTGGGTATAGGTGTAAGAAATATATTAATTGGAGCGGTCTAGAAGATAAGTTAATTTTGGGGCTTGATTTATTGAAGGAGATGGAAGAGGCAGTAAAGAAAGTATGGGGAAATATAAAAGTTTCCCAAGATAGACAAAAAAATTATGCAGATAGAAAATGAAGTTACTGAGAATTCCAAGTAGGGGATCATGTGTATGTACGAGTTAAGCCTAATAAGAGCACCCTATGTTGGGGATGTTGTGCTAAATTAGCCCCCCAATTCTATAAACCATTCCATATTTTAGCTTGGGTTAGGCATGTAGCATAACAACTAGCTTTGCCTATCCATATACATGTTCATAATGTATTTCATGTCTCGTTATTAAAAAAAAACATATATGATCCTAGACATGTCATTGATTGGCATAATATACAGGTAATAGCCTATGAAGTTATATCTCTGCAATTATTGTCAAGTTTATTATCAATATCATAAGAATTGTTAACGACGATCGAATAGGTAGAACCAGACGAAGAGTTCCTGGTCTAACACTACGGAGATTAGATATTACCCATGTTAAGGTGCAGTGGAAGCACTTTAGCCCAGAAGAGGCCACCTGGGAGGATGAGAAATTTATGAGAAAAGTTTACCCAAGCTTGTTTTGAGGTTGTGAAAACATGGGGATGGTGTTTTTCTAAAGGAAGGGAAGATGCCATACCCCTTGGTAACTTGCGAGTTTTTATTTACTATGGTTAAAAGAAATTCTGTTATTTTGTTGATTATGTAAAGGGATAATTAAAATAGGATATATTTGTTAAAGTTACAAATAGAATGTATGTGATCAGGAACCACATAAAGAGGAAGAATGAATGAAACCACATGTCAGGGTAGTTGGACATTTATGGGTCAGGCGGTTACCTTCCCAAAATTTTCTTGAAGGAAAATTCGATAAGGAAATAAAAAGGAAACAAAAAGGGTCAATGAACCTGAGGTGATTAAAAAAGATGCAGAAGACTGTGCAAAGAAGTAGAGACTTATATTTTTCTGCTAGTTGGCTAGAGGAAAATTCCTCCTGAACTTGGACTGCCTTAACTAAGTCTGGTTGGGAAAAAATAGTTATAGGTAGCAGCTTTGTGTGGCAATGTCCTGAGAACTACCCTAAATGCCAGGTTTCATAGGGGGGGATACAGTATGCCGACTGATCTCATTGTTGGTCAGAAATCTCTTCATATCGTGGTTGTAGCCATTCATAGGTCATCATTCATTAGACTAGAGGATATTGTACTGGTATGCGAATGAATGAAAGTGAATAATGTTAGGACTATTTTTGTAGTGACATGTTTAAATAATTTATGTGTGTGTTGTTTACATCAATATATTTCCAACGGATATTTTTAACGATGTAGAAAATAAGAAGAAATGTTGTAGCAGTGTTGTACAGGTTTTATTTTATAAAATTTGAAAACACATGAGACAAAATTTTATATAAACATTTGAAACAATAATAGTAATATCACTCTGTTCGAAGAATGGAGGGTTTGCATATATTTTGTTGAACATTGTTTATTAAAAGTTGTATATGAGTGGATAAGAGGGGTTAAATAGATATGTGATGTTTCTGCCTATAGATTTCAACTAGTTGTTTGTGGCAAGGGTAAAATAACAATATCGCGGGTGTTAATGGTGGTGGATGTGTTCGGAAGAAAATATCAGGGTCTTGAACCTATCCACGAATCTGATATGGTTATTTTTCTTGTCTAATTTAGATAAACCAACCGAATATTAGAGGGTCATAGCCTTAGGGTTATTTTTTGGGCAGTGCCATTTTATGACAGCCCAAGAGGAAACCACCCCTTGAGATTTTGTGACTATTAGAGGAGAATAAAAATAATACAGAAAGTATGGGGAAATATAAAAGTTTCCCAAGATAGACAAAAAAAGTATGCAGATAGAAAACGAAGTTATCGAGAATTCCAAGTAGGGGATCATGTGTATGTACGAGTTAAGCCTAATAAGAGCACCCTATGTTGGGGATGTTGTGCTAAATTAGCCCCCCAATTCTATAAACCATTCCATATTTTAGCTTGGGTTAGGCATGTAGCATAACAACTAGCTTTACCTATCCATATACATGTTCATAATGTATTTCATGTCTCGTTATTAAAACAAATCATATATGATCCTAGACATGTCATTGATTGGCATAATATACAGGTAATAGCCTATGAAGTTATATCTCTACAATTATTGTCAAGTTTATTATCAATATCATAAGAATTGTTAACGACGATTGAGTAGGTAGAACCAGACGAAGAGTTCCTGGTCTAACACTATGTAGATTAGATATTACCCAGGTTAAGGTGCAGTGGAAGCACTTTAGCCCAGAAGAGGCCACCTGGGAGGATGAGAAATTTATGAGAAAAGTTTACCCAAGCCTGTTTTGAGGTTGTGAAAACATGGGGATGGTGTTTTTCTAAAGGAAGGGAAGATGCCATACCCCTTGGTAACTTGTGAGTTTTTCTTTACTATGGTTAAAAGAAATTTCGTTATTTTGTTGATTATGTAAAGGGATAATTAAAATAGGATATATTTGTTAAAGTTACAAATAGAATGTATGTGATTGGGAACCACATAAAGAGGAAGAATGAATGAAACCACATGTCAGGGTAGTTGGACATTTATGGGTCAGGCGGTTACCTTCCCAAAAATTTCTTGAAGGAAAATTCGATAAGGAAATAAAAAGGAAACAAAAAGGGTCAATGAACCTGAGGTGATTAAAAAAGATGCAGAAGACTGTGCAAAGAAGTAGAGACTTATATTTTTCTGCTAGTTGGCTAGAGGAAAATTCCTCCTGAACTTGGACTGCCTTAACTAAGTCTGGTTGGGAACAAATAGTTATAGGTAGCAGCTTTGTGTGGCAATGTCCTGAGAACTACCCTAAATGCCAGGTTTCATAGGGGGGATACAGTATGCCGACTGATCTCATTGTTGGTCAGAAATCTCTTCATATCGTGGTTGTAGCCATTCATAGGTCATCATTCATTAGACTAGAGGATTTTGTACTGGTATGCGAATGAATGAAAGTGAATAATGTTAGGACTATTTTTGTAGTGACATGTTTAAATAATTTATGTGTGTGTTGTTTACATCAATATATTTCCAACGGCTATTTTTAACGATGTAGAAAATAAGAAGAAATGTTGTAGCAGTGTTTTACAGGTTTTATTTTATAAAATTTGAAAACACAGGAGACAAAATTTTATATAAACATTTGAAACAATAATAGTAATATCACTCTGTTAGAAGAATGGAGGGTTTGCATATATTTTGTTGAACATTGTTTATTAAAAGTTGTATCTGAGTAGATAAGAGGGGTTAAATAGATATGTGATGTTTCTGCCTATAGATTTCAACCAGTTGTTTGTGGCAAGGGTAAAATAACAATATCGTGGGTGTTAATGGTGGTGGATGTGTTCGGAAGAAAATATTAGGGTCTTGAACCTATCCACGAATATGATATGGTTATTTTTCTTGTCTAAGTTAGATAAACCAACCGAATATTAGAGGGTCATAGCCTTAGGGTTATTTTTTGGGCAGTGCCATTTTATGACAGCCTAAGAGGAAACCATCCCTTGAGATTTTGTGACTATTAGAGGAGAATAACAATAATACAGAAAGTATGGGGAAATATAAAAGTTTCCCAAGATAGACAAAAAAAGTATGCAGATAGAAAATGAAGTTATCGAGAATTCCAAGTAGGGGATCATGTGTATGTACGAGTTAAGCCTAATAAGAGCACCCTATGTTGGGGATGTTGTGCTAAATTAGCCCCCCAATTCTATAAACCATTCCATATTTTAGCTTGGGTTAGGCATGTAGCATAACAACTAGCTCTGCCTATCCATATACATGTTCATAATGTATTTCATGTCTCGTTATTAAAAAAAATCATATATGATCCTAGACATGTCATTGATTGGCATAATATACAGGTAATAGCCTATGAAGTTATATCTCTGCAATTATTGTCAAGTTTATGATCAATATCATAAGAATTGTTAATGACGATTGAATAGGTAGAACCAGACGAAGAGTTCCTGGTCTAACACTACGAAGATTAGATATTACCCAGGTTAAGGTGCAGTGGAAGCACTTTAGCCCTGAAGAGGCCACCTGGGAGGATGAGAAATTTATGAGAAAAGTTTACCCAAGCCTGTTTTGAGGTTGTGAAAACATGGGGATGGTGTTTTTCTAAAGGAAGGGAAGATGCCATACCCCTTGGTAACTTGTGCGTTTTTCTTTACTATGGTTAAAAGAAATTCTGTTATTTTTTTGATTATGTAAAGGGATAATTAAAATAGGATATATTTTTTAAAGCTACAAATAGAATGTATGTGACCGGGAACCACATAAAGAGGAAGAATGAATGAAACCACATGTCAGGGTAGTTGGACATTTATGGGTCAGGCGGTTACCTTCCCAAAATTTTCTTGAAGGAAAATTCGATAAGGAAATAAAAAGGAAACAAAAAGGGTCAATGAACCTGAGGTGATTAAAAAAGATGCAGAAGACTGTGCAAAGAAGTAGAGACTTATATTTTTCTGCTAGTTGGCTAGAGGAAAATTCCTCCTGAACTTGGACTGCCTTAACTAAGTCTGGTTGGGAAAAAATAGTTATAGGTAGCAGCTTTGTGTGGCAATGTCCTGAGAACTACCCTAAATGCCAGGTTTCATAGGGGGGGATACAGTATGCCGACTGATCTCATTGTTGGTTAGAAATCTCTTCATATCGTGGTTGTAGCCATTCATAGGTCATCATTCATTAGACTAGAGGATATTGTACTGGTATGCGAATGAATGAAAGTGAATAATGTTAGGACTATTTTTGTAGTGACATGTTTAAATAATTTATGTGTGTGTTGTTTACATCAATATATTTCCAACGACTATTTTTAACAATGTAGAAAATAAGAAGAAATGTTGTAGCAGTGTTGTACAGGTTTTATTTTATAAAATTTGAAAACACAGGAGACAAAATTTTATATAAACATTTGAAACAATAATAGTAATATCACTCTGTTAGAAGAATGGAGGGTTTGCATATATTTTGTTGAACATTGTTTATTAAAAGTTGTATCTGAGTAGATAAGAGGGGTTAAATAGATATGTGATGTTTCTGCCTATAGATTTCAACCAGTTGTTTGTGGCAAGGGTAAAATAACAATATCGTGGGTGTTAATGGTGGTGGATGTGTTCGGAAGAAAATATCAGGGTCTTGAGACTATCCACGAATCCGATATGGTTATTTTTCTTGTCTAAGTTAGATAAACCAACCGAATATTAGAGGGTCATAGCCTTAGGGTTATTTTTTGGGCAGTGCCATTTTATGACAGCCCAAGAGGAAACCATCCCTTGAGATTTTGTGACTATTAGAGGAGAATAACAATAATACAGAAAACCTTAGCACCTATTTAATTTCAAATATCCAAAACAAGTGGAATGGAAAGTACCCAGGGCCACTCAGGCTGAATCAACAAGTGGTAGAGTAACATATTAATAACCATGCAAGTAAGAGAAAAAATAATCAAGATTGAAAATGTGTGAGTATTATTGAATAACATAAAAAAACATTGGGTCAAACCCTCAAAATACTCGCATAAATAGCTACACCATTGAATCAATAAACCCTTCTTCTAGGAGCTTAATCATATAACCTCAAAGGAAACAGTAACAGTAGATGTCCATGCTGCTTACAGGAAAATTACACGATGCATTATACAAAACTCAAGAAAGAACCCAGATTTTAATAATACAAATAACCTATAATTTATGAATAGACTATATTATAATAATACAGATAATCTATAATTTATGAACAAACCCATATTTTCATAAAACCATATTTCTCTTTCCCTCAACTAATGCCAAAATGTTAAAAAAACTAAACGTACTCCGCATTTATCAAGGAACTGAACACACATTATAGTAGCAAAATATTCCTGGCAAAAGAAGGCACAGGGATAACTTAAAAACCTTGAAAAATAATGACAAGCATAAAACTAGAAAACGAAGAAAGGATGCCTTGAACATTGGAAGCCTCTGCCAAAAAAAATAAAAAATATAATGAATTAAATCATTTTGGAGTTGAAAATATTGCCATGATGGGAATAATCGAAGGGGAGAAAAAAAACTATAAATATAAGGGATTTATCGTTATCACCTAGGCACTGAAACTGTGATTCCCCAACATATGTAGTTTTAAATCACTTGTAGCATGAATTGTATAGTAGAAGTTTCAAACTAGGAATAAAATCCAAACTGAGCAGGACTGAACCATAAATAACCTATAGAACCCAAATGAAATACTTGGACTGGAAAATTGTGGAGAAGTTAGGAATTTTGAAACCAAATGTGAAAATTCAGACCCTATTCATGGTATTACAGGAAATATGGAAGCAGAAGGAAGTGAATCACCTAGACATTGAGTTGAGCTTGCAGAGCAAACACCTTCAACTTGGCAGAGATATAACGAACTCCACCAGCATTGACGAAAGCGTTTTCGGTTAACCCAACACCCCTCGACACATCTGGATCATTGATCCTAGGGTTACAGCTAGCATCGTTTATATATTTTTGAAGTTTGAGAACTATGCTGACAGTTGGATTGATGAAAGATCTTCCTGAGAATTCCATGACCGACTATGTTAATGCAAATTGTCCTAACCTAAGCGCGAATGGTGTTTAAACACCAGGAGTAGTATAATATGTTAATGAATATACAAAAAATTTGTACCCATAGTAAGATATACCCATGGAATCTCCAAAGCTTCACCTGCTACTCCTCCTGAGTTCTTCTTGCTCAAATTTTTATGTGGACACTTCCTGACATAATACCCGAATTCATGAAAATTGAAGCATTTAATTTTGTAAAAATCTTTCTTCTTGCCCCCGTGGCTGGAATCTAGTTTGATTTAAGATTTCTTCTATTTTCCCTTCTTTCCCCTTCCAAACAATGCAAATTTTTCTTCATCCTCACCCTTGGATGAAGTCCCATCTCTGGTATTCCACCTTATTTCCTCCTGTACCAAATCGGACCATAGGCATTCCGAATTCGGTAGTTTCTCCCTCACATTCACAGAATCTTGGTAGTTATGCCAAATCTTAGGAAGGCCTATAATGGCTATGCTTACCAAGTAATATTTTTCAACATTAACACCAACCCCATCAGGCTCATCACAAACTTCTGTAAATTTTCTTAGATACTTTAGAATAGTTCCATTCTTCTACATCTTGATATTTTGAAGTTTATCCTTGAGTGTCAACTTCCTATGGTCACTATTATTCTCGAACAATTTTTTCAGTGCTTTCCACAATGAAAATGTATTTTATTTCCATTGCAAGGATTTATTGCTCTGTAATCCTACATCTGAAAGGATCACCAGACATAAAAAGGAATATGGCTAATGGATATATAGATTAATCCATACCCAATGCTCACACATGCAACATACAAAAATTCCTATATGTTATAAGGAAAAAGCATGCACCTGGCCTCCTCGTATATCGGTGAATGGTTTTGATTTCATTGCAAAATCAAAACACTCTACTCGAACGATTTACTTCATCCAAGCTTGATATCAAAGCCTGCACATAATCACAAACATGAAAGTATGACAAGTGATCTTCCTCAAAATATCATTAGCTCAAAACATCCTATAAATAATAAAACTTATGGCTGCTAACATGTAGATACAAGGAGGGAACATGAATTTATTTTAATCAAAGATCAAAGTACAAATATACCTTCACTAAGGTTGCCTCTCCAAAATGCGGAAAAATATCCCCACTACAATAGGAAAAATATGGACTCCAATAGCATGACCCTCACAAATTTTTTCTCTCTCAATAGGAATCTAATGTTGAAGCCTAAAATTTGCACACTCAAGACTCTGGCTCTAGCTCTGCCTAGCCTGACCCTCTCAAGTGGGCTAGTATAAATAGGATGAAGAGGGCTCCTAAGAGGATGAATATGGACGCTCTGGATGACGAGAAGTTATGGAATCTTCTTAATGATAAGCCTTGGCTAGCTCAAATAAGTGATGAGTCGAACTAAACTCATAGGAACCATGGAACTCTATAAATATTCCCTAATCGCAGGCATAGAAAAAAGAGGAAAAGAATACAGTCACTCCCACAAGGTCAACATCCATGTGACTAGGTGTCAAAAACAAGGTCTGAGGCCCAGGTAAAAAATTGATTAGCGTGATGTCTCAGAGGCACTAACCTTAGGGAGAAAAATAGGATGATAACACTTTCCCATAGATATTTGAGACAATGTGATCTCCTACTCCCTCCAAGATTATTCTCCTCACCCTGGATAAATATTTCTTCCATTGGGCTAGGTTTTGTGCATCAAATGCTTGTGGTTTTGCAACATTTGACTTGATGTATTATAGTAATCCATTGTCATCCAACACTGCCTATATATGACCTTTCCATGCAATGAAATTAGAGTTTCCTTCCAAGGCATACTCTAGACTTAGCATGTTGAAGGTCATCTTCCCAATTCTGAAGAGATCCTGCTACACTTAACTGCAAATTCGAACCTCCTGAGAAACAACTTCGAAATTCTTGTTCTAATGTGAATCCTGCTCTAATACCATGTAGAAATTATTGTGTATATTTGTAACTACTTATGAAACTATAATCAAAATCACAAGACACAAATATACTCTACTACTCTATAAAATTCAATTCACAAATTAGAACATCAATTAAAAACTTGAAATGAGAAATAACACATGCGCACATAGTATTTTTGCAAGGGAAAGAAATTTGCTAAAAACCCATTTTCCTTCTTTCATTAATTTGAGGAATAGAGATGCATTACAATTTTTAGCTCAATATGAGCTCAACTTGTAGGTGAATAACTGATATCTCTTCCCACTGAGAATCTCTGACCCATACTTACTCAATTTTTGCATATGCTTGAGCCCCTATTTCCTTGCACAATTCCTAAATAAATTAGGCCCCTATTATTTAGGAATGATGCCGGTTAAAACCCACAACCCCCTCTATTTACTGTCCTTGGAAAGGCACTTCCAATTTTTGCTCCCAATTGAATCTCAAGCAAATTGGGAAAACTCACAATGTTCTAAATTCTTGAACTGGAAATTTAGATAAATAGATCTGGAGGCTTTAATATCTCAAATCTGAGATTTGAAATATTAAATTAAACTCCTTTGCATAAATACCCCTGCACTCAATTTAGTGTTTGTCCAATTTCCAATCTGGCAAGCTCTTTTGATTGCGGAAAAATCATTCATTATGATTCGTGAAGCCATACAATCACTTACCTAAGCAGAAGCCCTCTTTTTCTAATAACTCTATGGTTGCAAACCATAGAAGAACCCACTTCATAAAAGGTGATCCAATGTAAAACTCAAATAACTCTAGTATAAACCATGGCTACACAACCGCTTGCCATCATAACTATAATGTAGAGTTATACGCCAACACAACTATGGCTTTCACCCTATAGTTTTACGCAGTTTCAAAAACCCAACTCCTTAAAGGATTGATATGGGCCCCACAGGTTATAAACTCTTCTTATCCAAGGTTTTATTTTGGTTTATGAACCAATCACAAACATATTGTAGCATCAAAGCTCAGACTATATAACAAACCCTTCGACCAATACTCTCTACCATAAATCGGGTCCCACACTCTAGTTCTTAATCTCCAAAACTCAAAGGGTTCAACGCATCCTAGAATACATCGGTCCGCAAATGTTGTAAACCCGAACCCATTAGCATTGAACATGATAAATAGATTGGGCCCCACAGAAATGAACCACTTACCCCATGTTAAGTTTCATACATTGCGCAATTGCGATGACCGTCAATTTCCAAACACTGACTATCAGACGACCCAGAATGATATCGCATTATTTTTCCTCCTAATCTTTTACGCGTCCAAGTCACGCGATAAAAATGGTTTTCCCAAACCACCTGTGGCCACGCGTCAAACCATGGCATACATCATGTTTTTTTGAAGGGGTTTTTCTCCAGACCAAAATTGGTGTGACAAAGGTTGTATGGGTTTCCAAACCCGCTCTTACTGTAGCGCCTCATGGTTCCATCCCTCCGGCTCGAGGTTCCACCCTAATTCTTTAATGTCTTACTATAACAAATTCTACTTTTCTTCGCACGGTTCCGCTTCTCCTTACTCGAGGTTCTGCCTCATCCTTTTCATATCAATCATCATACTGTTGGCTATGATTTATAATTCCGTGCTCATTACTAAAGAATGCATTTCATAATAAACCCCACGGACTATTCACAACCCACATTGAGATTTTCTGTGACTATGAGGCTTACTTCAACAGTAATCAATCCACGAGCTCTTGATTTAGAACAAGGCTCCACAACGGACCCATTTCTTCTTTATATAAGTCGATTCCACCGAGAAAGACTTATTCTCAAAACAATTACAGTTACCCTGGACAGATTACCAGAACAATGCCAATGCATGTGGGATTGGGTTTCAAAGGGTTTTGTTTTTAACTCAATGCCTATTCCTTTCTACACCCTATTCATTCCTCAGGCTTCCAACTCATAAAATCAGACACATTCAATCATAAAATTTTCACAAATTTTGATTTCGACAAGGATACATAGAGTACACTTAAACCCCAACTTACAAAATACCATTCACATAGTTAATCACAGAGATTCAGGACATTCTTCACACAGGATTTAATCCAACAAATGCACATGAAATACTGAAACAATTTCTTCCATAATAGATACTTGAAATTACTTACAAACTTTTGGTTCGACCAGATTCTCAAATTAAATGGCCCTTCTACAACCTCTTCTCTGCAGATCTCTCCTATAGCTCTACACAGCCCTATGCAGGTTTGCAGGACTCTTCCATAGAGGTTTATTCTTATATAGGATGGTAATGAACCGATCCAGTTCCTACGATGACTCAACACCTCTTGGAATTCTATAATTAGCCTAACTCCTAGATAAATTGAAATTGACTCTTCATACTCCTAACTGATCGACTTCTCTCATGTCCTCCAATCATTTGGAGACATTTACAATTTTCTCACTAAATTTATTAAAATCATTCAAATATTAAAAATTACATAAGAAATAAAAAACATGAGACCCCCCTATGTCTATCTATGTACAAAGTATTGTCTTGAGCCTAATGCCCCTGCATCAGACTCCCCAGGTTAAAATGATTCATGATCTCCTGATCATGTGCTTTCATCCTTGTCTTCCTGGATCCCACACTTTGTTCTGCAATTGGTCATCTGCAGTAACATTCTTTTTCTGCACTTCTCCAGGGTTCCATACTTTATTCTGTCTTGCTCCACTTGTTTTACTCTTACACTCTCTTTTTGTCTTTCTTCTGCTACTTCTTTTGCTTCTTTGTTCTCTTGCTACTATCTTCCTCTGAGACACTTTCACCATCAGCTTTCTTATAAATTCAATTTCTCTGTTTAATCTGTCTTCTGACTGCTGTATACCGCTCCATCTTGATTGCTGGACTTCTACTTCTGTTTCTGCTTGCTGAGTTCTTATTTGTTGAAATATTAATGCTGCTTTTTCTTGTTGAGCCCTAGCTTGCTCAGTCCTTGTTGCTTCAGCTGTATCTGTAGCTCTTCTTACTACCATGCTTACTCTTGCTTTCTGAAATCCTGTAGTTGCTCTAGCCCCCACTCTAACTTACTGAGCTTTCATTCTTACTGCCACCCAATCATCCATACCCTCTTGTTTTCTGCAACAGTAAAACTCTTCCTGATTGTCACCCATGACAATTTCTTCAGCCTCTAACTTCAGCAATTCTTTGGACTGGTACTTAAATTGCCAGTCATTATCACCATCTCTTTTCTTCTCCTAGACTAAACATCCTTTAGTCCTTCCATTAGCACCTACAATCATAAAACAAACATCAAAGTTATAAATTCTTTGTGTCTCTTCCTCCTCTTCTGGCAACATTTCAATTTGTTGCTTTAACATTTCTTCCAACAACACCCCAATCTGCTGTTCTACCATTTCATTTTCTTCTTTGAATGTTTTCAGCAAACAATTCAGCCATCTCTCTTGTATAGCCATATCATCAATATGCTGCAAACTGATTTTAGCATGTTCTTCTTCTTCCTTGACAATATTCAGTAATTGTCTTTCTTCTTCTTGATTGATTTTGGAAATCAATTCAAGTTCTTCAAGTACTTTGTCTTCGTCTTCTATCAGAATAAAATTTTAATTCTCCACTGCTGTAGCAGTCCTAAAAATCTGCCTTTCAATCTTCTCTTTGTCCATTAGACAAATCATCTCCTTCTTGTCATCATCAGTAACAACAAGTTCCTTTACATGAGGCATGATAGCCTCACCTTCCCTCTTCTGCAACAGTTCATCATCCTTCAAGACAAATCCAAAAGATGGATTGTCTTCTATACTCCCTGTCAACACAGCCAAATTATCAGTTTTTAAATCACAAGACCCAATGGCCTCAATTGATGAATCAATCACCAATTCGTCTTTCTACAATTCTAAGTCTTTTCTGAGACTCAGAAAATATTCCCTGTCTTCATTCCCTTGTGTCTTCGTGCCGTGATTACGAGTGAGGTTCTCTCTCTTGCATTGAATCCTACTGATTCAGCATAAGCTCCAGCAACTTAAATCCTCCATTCCATGGATTAAACATTTCCATAGAATTCTCCTCCTCTTTCAATTGATTGCTCAATGGTGTCAATTTATCTCCATCATCAACAGGACCTGCATTCACAAAAAAATTGTCAAAACAAAAATCACAAGGCCTTAGTGCCTTTCTCTCCTCTGTCATCATCTCAGTATGCTGTCCCAAATTTCTTTTCTCCTCAATCAGCACATCGGTATGTTGATTCCAATCCTTCAAACAATTCTTGAGACTGTCATTTAGTCTCTCCTCTGCATCATCCTCTTCAAGGATGTCTCCTTACTCTAGTTCATAAAAATGAACTTTCTCATTCTCAGTCATCTCTGCCCTTACAATCTGAACACTTTTCCCCCTGTGTTTCTGTCCTCTTCTCATGCCACAATCCTGGTATCTCATCTAGGAAAACATCTTCACAATCTTCACTATCTTCCTTTCTATCACAAGTCAAGTTTCCTGCTGTCACTATCTCTTCATATTTCATCAGAATAGAATTCTAATTTTCCATCTCTGCAATAACTTCAACTATTTGTCCATCACTCTCCATTTGGCCATTTAATAAAAGAAATTTTCCATTATCAGCATTAATGACAAATTGGTCACCATCAAACATAACTGTCATGTCCTCATTGAAGCAATCTCTTTTATAAAACAAGGAATTTATGAATTCCTTTTGCTGCAATAACACAATCTGATATTCATCAGAAAGATAGTCATCATATGTGGCTTGGCAACTTTCAACTTCATTTATCACAGTTTCATCATATGAACTATCTTCTTCAATACCTGCATTCAAACACAACTTGTCAGTTGTAAAACCATAAGACCTCATGGTCTCTTTTGATGATTCAATCATCAAATCTTCTTGTTGTCCCAAGTCTTCTATACATTTTAGAGATTCTTCAATGGTTCTCTCTTCAATTTCTTCAGGCTGTTCAACTTCCAGCTTCTGGCCATCATCACAATTTAAATCTCCTCTGCTTCCAATATGTTGGAAAGAAAAACCTTTCTCCAATTATGCATGGACATTTTCAAAACATCTGGCTGCCTCATTTTCTTCCTTAGTGACAACATTAGCAATTTGTTCACCTCTACATGTTTTCCCTGAAAACATACAAAATTTGTCAGATGTAAGGCCATTTTACCTCTTGGTCCCACTTGAAGTTTCAGTCTTCAAGTCCTTCTCCAGATACTCAATCATCCCGAGTATTTCCTCTTTCAACTGAGCATTTATCATTTTCTCTCTCTTCATCTGTAGCCTCTGCCACTTTACCTTCTTCTTCATGAGCCAACCAAATCTCTGGTTTTCCTCTATCATCCTCTTCAGTTCATAATGCTGCTTACTGATCTCAGCTATCTCTTTCCAATATTCTTCATCAGTGAGTTTCTTCCTCATGCCATTTGCTTTGACATCTTCCTTCACTCTTCTGTTGCGGCCTCTCTCAGAATCTCTGCAATCTTTTCTATGGCTAACATTAGCCATTTAATCTTCCATGAGTTCTTCACTCACAAGCTACACTAATCCTCTGGAACAACAAGCTCTCTTGCTGCAACTTACCTCACCAATCCTTTCCTCCGGATCTGGCTTTTGGCAAGTACTGGTCCCCTCATGCTAGAACCTTCTGAGCACTCTCTTCTACTCTCTCTAGCCTTCACTCTGCAACTTCTCAAGAACACATCTATTCTTCTCTCATCCAACCTCATTGGGAATTCTCCAGGTTTTGCCACACTTCTTCTTCACTCAGAGTCCCTTGTTGGACTCTTTCATCACTGCTCTCAAAGTTGTGATCTACTTTTGCTGAGATTTCTTCCTCAATTGATTGCACTCTGCATTTTGCAAAAAAATCCTTCAAACCAGAGTTAAATAAGGCTCATCAACTCACCTTCCAAGATCCCTAAATGATCTTGCTTATTTTTCACCTGCACTGCATCTCTATCCGCTGCAATCTTCAAAATATTTTGTCTTCACTTCAGATTCTGTAAATCTGAATACCTTCACTGCATACTTCTTCAAATCTATAAATTCTGTTAAATAGATTTAAACATCAAACTTTCCTCACAGTTTCATTACATGTGCATTTCAAAAATTAAATTTCAAAGAGCTACTCCCGCTCTGATACCACATGATGCCCGTTAAAACCCATAGTTCCCTCTATTTACTATCCTTGGAAAGGCACTTCCAATTTTTGCTCCCAATTGAATCTCAAGAAAATTGGGCAAACTCATAATGTTCTAAATTCTTGGACTGGCAATTTAGATAAATAGATCTGGAGGCTTTAATATCTCAAATCTAATATTTGAGAAATTAAATTAAAACTCCTTCGCATAAATACCCCTGCACTCAATCTAGTGTTCGTCCAATTTCCAATCGAGCAAACTCTTTTGATTGTGGAAAAATAATTCATTATGATTCGTGAAGCCATACAATCACTTACCTAAGCAGAAGCCCTCTTTCTCTAATAACTCTATGGTTACAAACCATAGAAGAACCCATTTCATAAAAGGTGAGGCAATGTAAAACTCAAATAACTCTATTATAAACCATGGCTACACAACCGCTTGCCATCATAACTATAATGTAGAGTTATACGCCAATATGCCTATGGATTTCACCCTATAGTTTTACACAGTTTCAAAAACCCAACTCCTTAAAGGATTGATATGGGCCCCATAGGTTATAAACTCTTCTTATCCAAGGTTTGATTTTGGTTTATGAACCGACCGCTAGCATATTGTAGCATAAAATCTCGGACTATATAACAAACCCTTCGACCAATACTCTCTACCATAAATCGGGTCCCACACTCTAGTTCTTAATCTTCAGAACTCAAAGGGTTCATGCATCCTAGAATACATTGGTCCGCAAATGTTGTAAACCCGAACCCATTAGCATTAAACACGATAAATCGATTGGGCCCCATAGAAACGAACCACTTACCCTATGTTAAGTTTCATACATAGTGCAATTGCTATGACCATCGATTTCCAAACACTGACTATCGGACGACCCAGAATGATATCGTGTTATTTTTTCTCCCGAGCTTTAACACATCCAAGTCGGGTGATAAATATGGTTTTCCCAAACCACCTGTGGCCACGCGTCAAACCACCGCATACATCGCGTTTTTTTGAAGGGGTTTTCCTCCGGACCAAAAGTGGTGCGACAAAGGTGGTATGGGTTTCCAAACCCGCTCTTACTATAGCACCTCATGTCCGGCTCAAGGTTCCACCCTAATTCTTTAATGTCTTACTATAACAAATTTTGCTTTTCTTCGAACGGTTCCGCTTCTCCTTACTCGAGGTTCCGCCTCATCCTTTTCATATTGATCATCATACTATTGGCTATGATTTATAAGTCCATGCTCATTGCTGAAGAATGCATTTCATAATAAACCCCACGGACTATTCACAACCCACATTCAGATTTGCTGTGACTATAAGGCTCACTTCAACCGTAATCAATCCACGAGCTCTTGATTCAGAAAAAGGCTCCACAACGGACCCATTTCTTCTTTATATAAGTCGATTCCACCGAGAAAGGCTTATTCTCAAAAAAATTATGGTTATTGTGGACAGATTACCAGAACAATGCCAACGCGTGTGGGATTGGGTTTCCAAGGGTTTTGTTTTTAACTCAATGCCTATTCCTTTCTACACACTATTCATTCCTCAGGCTTCCAACTCATAAAATCAGACACATTCAATCATAACATTTTCACGAATTCCGATTGCGACAAGGATACACACAGTACACTTAAACCCCAACTTACAGAATACCATTCACATAGTTAATCACAAAGACTTAGGACATTCTTCACATAGGATTTAATCCAACAAATGCACATGCAATACTGAAACAATTTCTTCCATAATAGATACTTGAAATTACTTACAAACTTCTGGTTCGGCCATATTTTCAAATTAAATGGCCCTTCTGCAACCTATTCTCTGCAGATCTCTCCTACAGCTCTACGCAGCCTTATGCAGGTCTGCAGGACTCTGCCACAGAGGTTTATTCTTATACAGGATGGTAATGAACTGATCCAGTTCCTATGATGACTCAACACCTCTTAGAATTCTTAAATTAGCCTAAAATTAGCCTAACTCCTAGATAAACTGAAACTGACTCTTCATACTCCTAACTGATCGAATTCTCTCATGTCCTCCAATCATTTGGAGACATTTACAATTTTCTCACTAAATTTATTAAAATCATTCAAATATTAACAATTACATAAGAAATCAAAAACATGAGACCCCCCTATGTCTATCTATGTATTAAGTATTGTCTTGAGCCTAATGCCCCTGCATCAAGGAATTTCCTCCAAAATGATTGCATAATTCCCAAGGTTGATCATTTGATTGCATGCAACACTTGTACACTCAAGACTAGTCTGCAACAAATGTTACATTGCCTTAGAACATCCACCACAGTTGGAGAACTTGAATTCTTTGCTTGCATTAGCTATTTTGGGATGATTGTTCAGTTAACTAGATGATCACATAGTTAGACTAAAGTCCCACTTCACAACTGACCTTCCACTAGTTCCTCCAACAGTTGGAAATAGTTTAACTAAAAACAACTTGAAATAATTGACCTTCATTTCTACAAATCATAAACTAAGTGGCACAATCCATGTCACACAATTTAACTACATCCAAGTTGTATGTTGATGTGGAAATCAAAATTTTCTCAATTTTACCAAGGAAAAATCAATTAAGACTTTCTTGCTGCATTTTTCAAAAATGACATGGGATATGGAGGAAACATAAATATGTATTCGACCTAAGACATGGTGAACCTAGAGATAGGACATGAAGGACACATTTCTAGGGTGACCATGTCTCTTATTGGACAATCATATTTATATGTTATGTCTTATCATGTCATGTGACTTTAGGGCATAGGTAAACAATATGCACCTCACAACAATGCAATAAATGTTGTATAGTTCAAGATATGCATCATTAGACCTAAATGTTTTTAGATTTAATGATGTATTTTATAACTTGTGAAACATTTATTTCATTGTCATAATGTGCATATTGTTTGCATATGTGTGTGTGTTGTCAATCAAATCTAAATCACATGGGTGGCAAGAATGAATGTGCAAGATTTATGTTACAAACTAAAATTTGTATACATGAGTGCAAAATCATTGAGGAAATGATTCAAAATGCATTACCATAAATATTAACCTATCATAAATCAAATAACTTGTGGAAGTTTATAATTAATCAATATTAATTTGAAATGTACCTGTTGACAACTAATATTTTGGATTAGGAAAATCCATGTAAATATTGTAAATAGAAAATAAAAGAAATTGGAAGATGAATTGACATTGGGAGATGAAACCCAATAATCTCCCTCTCCTTGTATATATCCATGTTATCTCTTAATTAAAAAACAAAAATTGATTCATGGAGTTGCCTGATCAGAATCTGGATCAGGGGAAAAAATAGGTCAAAATCAAAGTGCTTAGAATTGCACCAAACTAGAATGAAAACGATTGGCCCATCGCCTGGAATCCAACGCAACTCGTTTCGTCGAAAACAGAGTTCGTATGAAGAAGTTATGGTATGCTGATCGTCATTCAAAATAGGGAAATTTTTATATAAAATTGTAGAACATGTATAAGCTGATGCCATGGCAGCCCCGTCAGCATGCAGGGAATCTTTTTCAGTTTTTGTCCAATGGGGTTGTGACAAGTGTCACTGCTGGATTCGCCAGTTTGGTTTGTGAAGGTAAAATTTGCCCAATGTCCTCCAAGGTTGAATTTGGGTTCATGATTATTTTTATGTGAGAAATTATTATTTTTAATTAATAAAGGTTGGATTAATGTGTGTGTATGTCTATATATATATATATATATATATATATATATATATATATATATATATATATATATATATATATATATATATTTCATTTTAATTCCAAAATTTATTATATTATATCCCACATATATCATTTAATATATCCAAAGTCCCCAACCTTTACATTGTATATTAATATGTCAATGTCGAACCTTATAGTAACATGTATTGAGGAGTGCATATATTATATGGAATTTCAAAGGATCGATGACATTTCAAACGAATTATATGGTGGAGCAAAGTTAATACATATACGTTGGCAAGGTCATTAACCATGGTCGATGGGATATATTAATGTGGAGCATATGTAAATTATATGAAAAGTTTGTTTGTTTGATAAGGCTGGAGCGTGCATTTCAAATGGCATTCAAAGGTTTGAAGACTGTGCCAAAAATGAGCATGAGGGGCGAGGTTGCGACTCGACCCCATGACCTCCACTGTTCCGCTATCGCCCGTGACCAATGGGCCATAACCTTATAACTTGAAAGGTGTAGCGCCCAAATGACATTTAAATTGTAGTGGATTCTGGGATGGTGGAATGGAGGGAAGGTCATGCCCAGATCAGCTGAAGGCCAAATCAAGTAAATGAATAGTCATTATTAGATGTACTTGATGTTATGAACACAGTGTATAGTTTTAAGAGGCATTGGAGCACATTTTAAGGTGATTTTGTCACTTTGGAGATTAAACAAGCCCACGGCCACCAACATGGGAGGTCAAGCCTAGATCAGCTGTAAGCCAAATTTAGAGATTGAATAGTTATTTTTGGGGTTTTCATGTCTTATGAAGTCAATGGAGCAGTCAAAAAAATCCATTAGAGAATCACATATGCTTGTAATCATACATTTGACTCATAATCCCAAGAGGGCCCAACAGGTTAAAGCAGGGCCATGGAGATGTAGCCTAGGATGGGTGAACTCCATTATCATCCAATATATTATGTGATTGTTGTGAGTTATGTTTCTGCATTTCATTTTCTATAAATGATTTTTTAAAATTTAATTAAAACATAATTGATCGTCAAAGACATATGAAACTACACACATAAACCCCTTCACAAATGGTTAATAAGATGATCCTAATCACACATTTTTAATACCGATGAGGGAGATAGCATAGAAATAACTAGTTTTCCCATATTCAGATCAAGTTGGTATCAGAGAAAAAATTTAGCTCATTTTATTCAATGACAGTTAATTTCTCTATTGGTTTTTGAATTTGTGCAATGAGAATTCAATAGTGAACTTGCAAGTTTATGTGTGAAGGAGAAGAAGATCAAAGTTGAGAATTGAGATCCCAAATCACAGAAAAGAAGCTTTGTATGCATTGTATGTGTGATGGCAGCTTTATTAAGCAATGTTTCTAGTCAATATTCCTTAGCAAAAATCTTTGATAAAGAGATGTTGCAGAAACTCTACATCATGATTGATAGGATGCAAGAGAAGTATGAAGATAAGAGGGAGAGTGTTAAACTTCAAGAGCAATTGACTGCCATGAAATAGGAGAAGCAAGAGCTTCTTGAAAGGATGCATGAGATGGAGACTCAGCTCCATATTGCAAATGAAAACTTAGCAAGGATGCATGAGATGGAGACTCAACTCCATGATGCCAAGGAAGCCTTAGCCAAGCATGTGCTTTAAAAATAGGTATGCAATTCAAGTTTATCTTCAATTTCCTCTCAAAATTATTGTTTTATGTGCTTTTGAAAGACACACTAGAGGAATAGGGTCCAAATTATTGATGAAGATGGGCTATGAAGGTAAAGGATTGGGAAAACATGCACAAGGCATAGTTGAGGCAATTGTTGTTGAGGAAAGGCTTAAGTATTTGGGTCTTGGTTATGAACAACATGAGGGAGAAAGCTCTAAAACCAAGGAGGCACATTAGTCAATTTAATCTCTTAAATTTCTATCATAAGTTATCGATCGATGTTAGTAATCTTGTGAAGTGCAGGTGCAGTATATATGCTAGAAGCCTATCTTTCTTATTTCGTTGTATAGATTTTATATGTTGTTTTGGGGGCCTTTTATGTTTTATCTTCAATGTTTGAATAAAACAGGAACAATAAGAACTGATCTAAAGAATGAAATCTAAACTTAATCAAAAGCCTATGAAAATTAAGAAAGAAGAACAATTAATTTTAAAAGAACTAAAAAAGAAACTTCAGTCTTTTGGTGTTTTTTTTAGAGATTTTATATGAATTAAATATAAAAGCAAGAAATTAACTGAATCTAGAAGAATTTCAATGCTTGAAAAATAAACTTAAGAAGGAGTAAAATGAAATGTTTAATACTAATGTAAGAAGGGAAATGATCTATGAATTATTCTAAAGAAAATATTCTAATAATTAGAAAATGAAAATTACAAGAAGGAAGAAAAAAAAATGTAAAATTAAGAAAGAAAACTGATATAAAACAAGTCTATATTTCATAAAAAGAAACCATGTTTAACTCTATGTTAGATTATCTTATGCCGGAAATTATCTTTAAAATGTCTATAAAAATAATTTTAAACTTATTGAATTAAAGAAGGATATTATCTACTTAAATTTCTTCTAAATCTGAAAAAAGCACCAATACAAACTATGATTAAATCCTATCATGTAATTGAAAACTTCTCTCTACTTATCAGATGAAAACTATCCAAATTAATCCTATGAAAAACAAAGTATTAAACTAATCTCTATTTCTATTCACTACTGAAATGAAATATTCTATTCTAAATTCTATGAAATGGAAAGTATTAAACCTCTAAAGATCCTATCTAAATGACTATGTTGTGTCAATTAAAAGGGATAATTGAACTAAGAAGGAAAACAGAGTATTATTCTTACTGCCCAAAGGTAAAATGCTTGTTTGTTATGGGATGTATGCTTACCGTGTAAACAAATGAAAAACAAAGATTCATTCCATATGTTAACAAGATTATGGCATCAATATAATTCAAGAAATAAAAACACTTAAAGAATTAAACTTATGAAAAAGACACAACATTCAACTTATGAAAAAATCAACATTTAACTAATGAAAAACTGAGGATTTAATCTAAGCAGTAATGGAAAATTAAACTAGAAAGCAACAAAAGTTTATGATACGAAACCTTTTATGTGCAGGGGCCCACTGCAACAGAATGGCTTGAAGAATTTCGTGAGACTAATTACACATCAATGGTCTTGAACTTCGCCTTATCCTTGCATTAATAAAACAAAGTTTCACTATGTAGCAATATTATAGAAATTGAACTTGTTTCTGGTTCAAAACAACCCGGTATTTATAATAAATTAAATTCAACTATTTTGAGATGATCTCGCCTAAAGAAATTAACAAAAATAATAAGTATAATTCTAAACAGGACTATGGTCTTCATAGCTTTCACGATTTTCTAATGGAGAGAAAATCGCGAGGCTTCCAACTTCTTGTCCGTTGTCTCAGCGTTCTGTTTGACTAATCCTTTGATTGTGATTTTAGGCATGATTTCTCTCGATTTTGGATAGGTGAGTAGGACAAAATCCGTGTATGGATTATTTCAAAACTACCCATATGCTTCGCTCCTCTCCTTTATCTTCAGAACTTGTCAAACAATGTCGGTAGCTGCAGAAACGAAGATTAGCTATAGAATTGCATGAATTCTGTAGCTAAATAAAAAATTCATTCAAATAATAAGAAAAATTAGAATATAAAAGAGAGATCATTTAAATGCCTTTTCAGAGTGAAAATTTATCAATTAACACTTATTGTGTTTGTGAATTATGTCAAAAAGAAAGGAAAAGCGGTGAAATAGATGTCAAAATAAAGACAGTCTTGAGACTCAACATACCCTCACTAAGAGACCATTGCATGTCCTCATGCAACTTCAAAATTGTGAGTCTTCACCTTAGTCCTGCATATGTTCTGACACCTCTACTAGGACATCCAATTTCATCTTCTTTCCCCTCTTTGAAGTTACTGCTACTCTTGGTTTCTTCATTAGAAGTTTGTACTTCAAATTTATGATCTGTCTGTTCAAGTATCTGTTCCTCTTTTTCAATTTCTTGTTCATTTTTAACTATAACCCAGATGTAGAAGAGTGTTTTCATTGATGGTTTTTTCAATTTGGTTCTGAATCTTCATAGCTTCATTTTCCTGCTTTATATGCCTATTTAGTATCTCTAGCTCAAAATTTTCTTGCTTTAGAGTATTCGCTAGAGGTTCTTGTGGACTAGAAGGTTGTTCATAGTGAACTGATGTCTTCTCTGTATTTCTTCTTTCCAAATATTAAATATAATCATATATCTCTTGATGGACAGGGTAAATATATGGAGTTCTTCTATTTGCATCCTGTATGGGAGAGGACATGATAGGTGATGGTAGCTCAAGACGTTATTCTACATCAATAGGTTCTGTAACTTCAGGGATTGGCTTTTTGGCTACTTTGCAAAGCCTTGAACTTCTTCTTACTCGTTGTGGAATGTTTTGAGTCTATGATTCTTCTGTACATATGACTTTTCCTTTTTCTTTTATGCTAGCCCTTCTCTTGTTACTGATTTTTTCCTTAGCCTTTCCAAATAGCTATGCAATAGGAATTTCATCTTCTGATTGTTGTTGAGGTGGATGTTCATCTTCTACAAGATTTTCAATTTTTCTCTTTCTGCCTATTTCCCCTTTGTTATCACTAGGTTGCTTTTCTTCTTTTTCTTGAAAATGATTTGTGATTAGGAAATCATCCCAAGTATCTCCTATGCTCTTTAATTGAAATTCAATGAGGATTTGTATTAATGCATGATGATGCATTGTGTTACTTATAAATTGAACCCTCTTTTGAACCATCCCTGCCATCTTCCTTAGACTATTTAGCAAAAAATATGGAAGGTTTATTTCTTTATCCTCTAGAAAATTCATCAATAACCTAGCATGATAGAAAAAAATGCAACCAAATCTTCTTCACATGTAATAAATTTATGAATTATCAAAAACATGTTCCTCCATTTACTCTTAAGGGTTGTGGTGGGAATTCCTTTCTTAAAAATACTTGTGTCCATACTTGGGTTTTTCATAAATACTTTCCATTCCTCTCCACTGATTCCTCTCTTTTTGAACCACCTTTCACCTGTTTTTGGAATTTCGGTTGCCTTCACCACCAAATATTCTGTGACTGCAAATTTGATGTCACCAATTTCGACCTCAACTCCGTCAAAGGCTCTGGCAAAATATTTTGTGACTTACTTGTGAAATCTGTCAAATTTCTCTATGAAATTAAGCCATTGTACCTTATCCAATATCTCCTTTAGCTGTGGATATCCCTCCATGAATTTCTTGCCTAGGGGCTCTGTTCTTACGATCAAACCCATCTCTTTGCCAATATTTTTTGCCTTCAATATTGTCTCTACATGAATAGATAAATTGAGGGTTATAATCTCAGATTGGAAATGTGGAGGAGCGATGTCATAAAACGATGGCGACGTGTAGGTAACAAGTGAAGTGAATGAGTGAGGGTTTGGGAATGTGAGCGAGGTTTCGGTATAAGTGATGTTTCAGCATGAGATATGACCATTGAATCATTAATGAATGAGATCAAATTGATCATTGAGGATATTATGATGCGGGCTAGGTGGTGAATCATGAGATTTAGATTTAGATTCGGTTCAATCAGTTTTAATGATGACATTTTTGCATTGGGAAATATACAATCATCTAATTTATAGATATCAATGTTTTGAACCTTATTATTTAAACAAATATGTATCATACCTTGGATATAGCTAACCTTTATTGTTTTCTTCTTTGTTCTTGATTCCTCAAGTGTCCTTGAGTACATTCTTTAGTGTGATCTTCAATCTTGTCTTCATTTGCTTCTGTCAATCAGTTCTGTTCATCCGTGTTGCAGAGATGTGTAAGAGCTACAGAATGTCAAAATAGTTTCAGAAATGCAACAATTCTGTTGCTAATCTTTATTTTTCTAAAAAGAAAGGGAAATGCAAAGAATTTGGGATTTTTAGAATGGGAGTAAAGAAAATATAAGATGTCAGAAATAAACTCCGATTTCTCCTTGCATTTTTTGTGTAAGGATGCCAATCAATGATTGGTTTTCATACTTATACAAATTCATTTATTTATTTATTTATTTTTATTTTTTTTGAATAATATATGTGTGTGTGTGTGTGTGTGTGTGTGTGTGTATTATTTTTATTTTTTATTTTTAGATGTGAAAAGTAAAAAGAAGACTAAGCTGGAGAAGAAGATGGATTCTTCTTCACCAACTTCATATCAACACTGTCTTGAAATTTTTTGACAAATTCCTCCTTGTTCAGTGGTTTATTATACACCTTTAGTCTATGCCCATTCGCAAGAAGAGGAACCTTTTCTTCATCAATATTCCTTATCCTGATTGCTCCATTATCAAAGAATCTTTCAATATCATAAGGCCCAAGCCAATGAGTTTGAAATTTCCCTTGGAAGTCCTTGAACTTTGAGTCAAATAAAAGTTCCAAATATCTTCCCTGAAATTTTCTTTCTTTTACATACTTATCATGCCATCTGGATCTTTTTTGTTGAACTAGACTGGTCTTTTGAACTAGATCTTGCCTTGTTTCATCAAGCTCCTTGAGTTTCTCCATATTATGCTTTTGAGCTTCTGATAAGTCAAGTCTCAATTTGATTGCTGGCTTGAAGGTTCTGATTTGGAACTCTATTGGAAACAAGACTCGCTTCCCATAAAAAAGTTTATAGGGAGTATGTCTTGTTGTATTCCTCCATGTAGTCAGGTAGGCCCATAAAGCTTCAGGAAGCCTTTCTGCCCAATCCTTTCTATGTAGATGTATAGTCTTTCTGAGGATTTCTTCAATCATTTTATTGGTGGACTCCACTTGTCCATTTTCCTGTGGATGGTATGGATTAGACTTTCTGTGCTTTATTTTATATTCTTCCATGATCTTTTGCACCATTATGGGACACCAAAACGAGTAAAAATATCCTCGAAGAGAAATGAAACTACAACATCTTCATTAGCAAAAGAAAGTGCTTTAGCCTCTACCCATTTAGTAACAGAATCAATGCATATAAGAATATACCTCTTTTGTCTTGATGGTGGATTTATTGGTCCAACAAATTCCAGGGCCCATTTTTCAAAGGGTTCGGTGAGTACCTATGGTTGTAAGGGCATTTCATCGGTAGGAATAGGTTTCCCCATTCTCTGACAATTGTCATACCTTTTAACATACTCCTTGGCATCCTTGAAAAGGGAAGGCCAATAATATTCTAAAAGAAGGATTTTATAAGCATTCCTTTTATTAGAAAAGTGTCCTTCATTATTTCAAGTATCTCATCTTCTCGAACACATCTTCTAACGATGAGATTTGGACCTGTCTTGTGTAATTCATCATTTACCCATGAAAATGATTCACTTGTTTGAATTATCCTTCTCTTTTCTCTAGGAAACAAATATGATGGTAGTTTTCCTGTGGCCAAGTAATTGGCAATGTCTACAAACCATGGAGATTTAGTAGATATTCGAAAAGGTATTCATCAGGAAAATTATCCTCTACTAGTGTATCGTTGTTATCATTTTTAATTCTAGATAAAAATTCAGCAACTGTGTTTTGTTTTCCAGGTCGATCTAGAATGGTGATGTTAAATTATTTCAAGAATAGTAACCATCTTGTGATTCTGCGATTAGTGATAGATTTATTCATTAGATATCTAATTGCAAAATGATTTGTATGAATGAAGGTTTCATAGCCAATGATGTAATGTCTAAACTTATTAATAGCATGGACAACAACTAGAAACTATTTTTCAGTAGCAGTGTAATTTAAATCAACATGAGTCAAATTCTTACTTGTATAGTAGATGGCATAAGGGGTCATATATTTTTGTCCTAATACAGCTCCCAAGGTTGTGTCTGAAGCATCAGTTGAGATGTGAAAAGGTAATTTCCAATTTGGTCCTCTTATTATGGGTGCTTCAGATATCTTTGATTTCAAAGTTTCAAATTACATTTAGCACTTAGGATTCCAGCTGAATTCACAATATTTAGTGAGAAATTTGATGAGTGGAGATGCAATTTTTGTGAAGTTTTCTATAAATATTCTATAGTATCCTGTAAAACCAAGAAAACTCCTAACATATTTTTGACAATTTGGGATTTCTAATTCAGAAATAACTTCAAATTTATATGAGTCTACCTTACTTCCATTTCCTAAAATATGGTGTCCTAAAACAATTCCCTCAATAAGCATCATAAATTATTTTTCATGACTTAGTGAGAGATTTTCTTATTTACATCTTATGAGAACTTTTCCCAAATTTTCAAGAGTGTGAAGTCATCCATATACACTTCCACACAATCATGTATTAAGTCAGATAAAATTCCTAATACTGCTCTTTGGAATGTTGCAGGTGCATTGCACAATCCAAAAGGAAGTACTCGGTAAGAATAAGTTCCCCAAGGACAGGTAAAACTGGTTTTGTTTTAGTCTTTAGGTGCTACTTGAATTTGATTCTACCCAATGAACCCATCCAAAAATGAAAAAAAATTCTTCCCTGTTAATGTATCCAAAACTTGATCTATGAAAGGTAATGGAAAATGATCTTTTAAAGTAGCCTTATTCAACTCCCTATAGTCAATACACACCCTCCATTTTCCATTCTTCTTAGGGAAAATTACTAAAGGAGAAACCCACTGACTGTCAGATATTGGATAAATGAAGTTTACATTCAGTAGTTTATGTAATTCTTCCATTACAATTTCCCTAATATTTGGATTCATTCTTCTTTGAGGTTGTCTGGTTGGTCTAGAATTTTACTCAATATAGATATTATGTATGCAAGTCTCAAGATTTATTCCTTTCATATCAGTGTACTCCCATGCATATGTAGAAGAATGTTTTTGCAATGTTTTGATTAACTCCTCTTTTTGAAATTCTTCTAGGTTTTTGTTTATGTTTAAAGTTTTACCTGGAAAGATTTCAATTGAAGAATTACCAGGAGGGAAGGTTATGCCCAGATCAGCTGAAGGCCAAAATGAGTAAATGAACAATAATTATTAGATGTATTTGATGTTATGAACACATTGGTATAGTTTTAAGAGGTGATGGATCACATTTTAAGGTGATTTTGTCACTTTGGAGATTAAACAAGCCCGTGGCCACCAACATGGGAGGTCAAGCCTAGATCAGATGTAAGAAAAATTTAGAGATTTTGATAGCCAGGTTACCCGCTTTACCCACATTCCCAGTACTTTTCAAAATTTCACCTAAACTGTCTGTAAAGTGCATTCAAATCTTCCTGCCCATTCAACTCACCATCTGGGAAATCTCACAACACCACTTTATTTTACGCTGGAAAATTAAACACTTAAATCTGAGAGTGTTAATATCTCAAATCTCTGAGATTTGAGATATTAATTCCAAGTCCCTTATGTTATGCGCTCAACCCTTATGTGCTTGTAATGTTCAACCAATTCATAATCCCCGTATATTTCACAGCGCTGACTTCACAAACGTGTTCACATGGTCTTCAACCTCTGTATGTCCGAGTTGAAATACTTAAATAGAATGCCTTGAACTATATCCAAACCTTGGGATATATTAAACCATTCCTTTTAAATTCCGCGAGGGTTGATGACTAACTTTTGAAACAATATACGAGGCCTCCAGAATTATAGACTTTTGGAATGACATTCTCAACCTTATTCCCATGTAATATAATTGCATAATATTAAAATCTCTCTGCCACATAACTCAATAGTCCATCTTCTCATGACTCCATGTTTTTTTAAACAAATGTCTTATAATAAACCTTTGGCTCTGGACCCCACCTCTACGATCAATGGTCCCATGACGTCATTGCGGAGGCTCCTGGAGTACAGTGGCAAACCTTGGCTCGTCCCTCTCGCAATGAATCTACACCATCGATCATTGTCTATATCATCTGGGCTCTTTTATTAAACTTTGGGCAAGTCCAGCGTGCGATCACCATTCGATGGCCCCTTCCCAAATCAACGGCACACGGCCATATCGCTCGGCGTCCTGGTACGAACTATAACATGCGATGGCACATTTTAAATGGTGGTTTTCCAATGTCGGTTGGGGACACGCGTCGAGCTTTCTATGGAATCGCTCGTAACTCTTCAAATACCGCTTGCCGACGATAGGTGGTGCGATGAAACCCACTCTTCAGCGTCAAACCACGTTCACTGTTCACTTCTGTCATGGTTCCATCTTCTCTCATGCCCCAGGTTCCGTCCTCGCCTTGTTCCGCTCTTTTATGTGTTCCGCTCCTTTATAAGTGGCCCTTGGTCCCTGACGTTTCAACACGGTCCTACCATATATATAACGCATAGTTCCATTCGCCGGCTCTCCACACGACTGCAGGGTCACTCTTCCTTGCTACAACCTCGTTCCTTGCTATACATTGCTTGTTCGATGAACACCACTATCATTATGCGTGGGTTAAAGCCATGCCTCTGTTGTGGCCTACACTCACGGCTCTATCACTCCCCTGTCGATAGTGACGATAGTATTTACATCGATTCCACTAATTGCATGTAGAGCACCATTAATCCCATCATAGGTTCTTAATTATCATGAGTTTCGATTATTCTCCACCAGGACGCATGCACATATTCACACAGAACTAATTCAAGCAAAGCAGATATACATTCATGCATAAATTAAATCCATAAGGCATGAATACACGGAAACATTTCTTATTTACACACTGGATTGAATTACAACCACTGGCTAGCCAGATCTTCAATCTGATAGCCTTCTTCCCCTATGCAGCGCTCTGCAGATACAAGCAGGTCTATGTGCAGGTCTGTGCAGCTCTCTGCAGGTCTACCTAGGCTCTATCAAAGAGGTTTATTTTTATACATATTGGAAATCAATCGATTCACTTCTTTGATGACTCTTGGACTCCTATGCTAGCCTAACTCTGAAACTGACTATCTCTTTAGGTGCCCATCAATCATTCGGGAAGTTACAATATTTTCCTTCCAAATTGACTAAAATAACTCAACTATGAATATTTACATAGGGGAAACAAAACATGAGACCCCCCCTTATGTTTATTTATGTACAAAAATGTCTTGGGTCTAATGCCCCTGCATCAGATTGAATAGTAATTTTTGGGGTTTTCATGTCTTATGAAGCCAATGGAGCAGTCATAAAATCCATTAGAGCATCACATATGCTTGTAATCATACATTTGACTCATAATCCCAAGAGGGCCTAGCTAGTTAAAGCAGGACTATGGAGATGTATCCCAGAAGGGTTGAACTCCATTATCATCTAATATGTTATGTGATTGTTGTGAGTTATGTTTTTGAATTTCATTATCTATAAATGATTTTTTTAAAATTAATTAAATAATAATTTATCATCAAAGACACATGAAACTACACATATAAACCCCTTCACAAATGGTTAATAAGACGATCCTAATCACACATTTTTAATATTGATGAGGGAGATAGCATAGGAATAACTAGTTTTCCCATAGTCAGATCAAGTTGGTATCGGAGCAAAAGTTTAGCTCATTTTATTCAAGGATAGTTAATTTCTCTATTGGTTTTTGAATTTGTGCAATGCGAATTTAACAGTGAGCTTGCAAGTTTATGTGTGAAGGAAAAGAAGATCAAAATTGAGAATTCAGATCCCAAATCATAGAAAAGAAGCTTTGTATGAATTGTATGTGTGATGGCATCTTTATTAAGCAATGTTTCTAGTCAATATTCCTTAGCAAAAATCTTTGATAAAGAGATGTTGCAGAAACTCTACATCATGATTGATAAGATGCAAGAGAAGTATGAAGATAAGAGGAAGAGTGTTAAACGTCAAGAGCAATTGATTGCCATGAAGTAGGAGAAGCAAGAGTTTCTTGAAAGGATGCATGAGATGGAGACTCAACTCCATGATGCCAAGGAAGCCTTAGCCAAGCATGTGCTTTAAAAATAGGTATGCAATTCAAGTCTATCTTCAATTTCCTCTAAAAATGAATTTTTTATGTGCTTTTGAAAGACACACTAAAGGAATAGGGTTCAACTTATTGATGAAGATGGGCTATGAAGGTAAAGGATTGGGAAAACATGCACAAGGCATAGTTGAGCCAATTGTTGTTGAGGAAAGGCTTAAGTATTTGGGTCTTTGTTATGGAAAACATGAGGGAGAAATCTCTAAAGCCAAGGAGGCACATTAGTCAATTTAATGTCTTAAATTGCTATCATAAATTATCGATCAGTGTTAGTAATCTTGTGAAGTGCAGGTGCACTATATATGCTAGAAGCATATATTTCTTACTTCGTTGTATAGATTTTATATGTTGTTTTGGGGGGATTTTATGTTTTATCTTCAATGTTTGAATAAAATAGGAGAGCTAAGAACTTCTCTAAAGAATGAAATCTAAACTTAATCAAAAGCCTATGAAAATTAAGAAAGAAGAACAATTAATTTTAAAAGAACTAAAAAAGAAACTTCAGTCTTTTTGTGTTTTTTTTAGAGATTTTATATGAATTAAATCTAAAAGAAAGAAATTAACTGAATCTAGAAGAATTTTAATGCTTGAAAAAAAGAAGGAATAAAATGAAATGTTTAATACTAATGTAAGAAGGAAAATGATCTATGAATTATTCTAAAGAAAATATTCTAATAACTAGAAAATGAAAGTTACAAGAAGGAAGAAAAGGAAATGTAAAATTAAGAAAGAAAACTGATCTAAAACAAGTCTATATTGCATAAAAAGAAACCATGTTTAACTGTATGTTAGATTATCTTATGCTGGAAATTATCTTTAAAATGTCTATAAAAATACTTTTAAACTTATTGAATTAAAGAAGGATATTATCTACTTAAATTTATTTTAAATCTGAAAAAAACATCAATACAAACTATGTTTAAATCATATCATGTAATTGAAAACTTCTGTTTACTTATCAGATGAAAACTATCCAAATTAATCCTATGAAAAACAAAGTATTAAAATAATCTCTAATTCTATTCACTACTAAAACGAAATATTCTATTCTAAATTCTATGAAATGGAAAGTATTAAACCTCTAAAGATCCTATCTAAATGACTATGTTGTGTAAATTGAAAGGGGTAATTGAACTAATAAGGAAAACAAAGTATTCTTCCTACTGCGCAAAGGTAAAATTCTTGTTTGTTTTGGGATGTATGCTTACCGTGTAAACAAATGAAAAATAGAGATTCATTCCATATGTTAACAAGATTATGGCATCAATATAATTAACGAAATAAAAACACTTAAAGAATTAAACTTATGAAAAAGACAAAACATTCATCTTAAGAAAAAATCAACATTTAACTAATGAAAAACTGAGGAATTAATCTATGTGGTAATGGAAAATTAAACTATAAAGCAACAAAAATTTATGCTACGAAACCTTTTCTATGTAGGGGCCCACTACAATAGAACGGCTTGAATAATTATGTGAGACTAATTATGCATCAATGGTCTTGAACTTCACCATATCCTTGCATTAATAAAACGAAGTTTCACTATGTAGCAATATTATAGAAATTGAACTTGTTTCCAGTTCAAAACAACCCGGTATTTATAATAAATTAAATTCAACTGATTTGAGATGATCTAGCCTAAAGAAATATACAAAAATAATAAGTAGAATTCTAAACATGACTATGGTCTTCATATCTTTCACGATTTTCTAGGTGGAGAGAAAATCGTGAGGCTTCCAACTTCTCGTCCCCTGTCTCGACCTTTTGTTTGACAAATCCTTTGAATGTGATTTTAGGCATGATTTCTCTCGATTTTGGACAGGTGAGTAGGACAAAATCCATGTATGGATTATTTGAAAACTACCCATATGCTTCGCTCCTCTCCTTTATCTTTGGAACCTGTCAAACAATGTCGATAGCTGCATAAACGAAGATTAGCTATAGAATTGCATGAATTCTGTAGCTAAATAAAAAATTCATTCAAATAATAAGAAAAATTAGAATATAAAGAGATCTGTTTTAGGTACTTTTCAGAGTGAAAAATTATCAATTAACACTGATTGGGTTTGTGAATTATGTCAAAAAGAAAGGAAAAGTGGTGAAATAGATGTCAAAATAAAGACAATCTTGAGGCTCAACATACCTTCACTAAGAGACCATTGCATGTCCTCATGCAACTTCAAAATTGTGAGTCTTCACCTCATTCCTGCATATGTTTTGGCACCTCTACTAGGACATCCAATTTCATCTTCTTTCCCCTCTTTGAATTTACTTCTACTCTTGGTTTCTTCATTAGAAGTTTGTACTTCAAATTTATGATATGTTTGTTTAAGTATTTGTTTCTGTTTTTCAATTTCTTGTTCATTTTTAACCATAACCCCAGATGTAGAAGAGTGTTTTCATTGATGGTTTTGTCAATTTGGTTATGAATCTTCATAGCTTCATTATCCTGCTTTATATGCCTATTTAGTATCTCTAGCTCAAAAATTACTTTCTTTAGAGTATTCACTAGAGGTTCTTGTGGACTATAAGGTTGTTCATCATGAATTGATGTCTTCTCTATATTTCCTCTTTCCAAAGATTCAATATATTCATATATCTCTTGATGGACAGGGTCAATATCTGGAGTTCTTCTACTTGCATCCTATATGGGAGAGGAAATTATAGGTGATGGTATCTCAAGACTTTATTCTAGATCAATAGGTTCTGTAACTTCAGGGATTGGATTTTTAGCTACTTTGCAAAGCCTTGAACTTCTTACTGGTTTTGGAATGTTTTGAGTTTCTGATTTTTCTATACGTATGAATTTTCCTTTTTCTTTTATGCTAACCCTTATCTTTTTACTGATTTGTTCCTTAGCCTTTCCAAATAGTTATGCAATAGGAATTTCATCTTCTGATTGTGGTTGAGGTGGATGTTCATATTCTGCAAGATTTTTAGTTTTTCTCTTTCTGCCTATTTCCCTTTTGTTATCACTAGGTTGCTTTTCTTCTTTTTCTTGAAAATGATTTGTGATTAGGAAATCATCCCAAGTATCTCCTATATCTTTAAATGAAATTCAATGAGGATTTGTATTAATGCATGATGATGCATTGTGTTATCTATAAACTGAACCCTCTTTTGAACCATCCCTGCCATATTCCTTAGACTATTCAACAAAAAATATGGAAGGTTTATTTCTTTATCCTCTAGAAAATTCATCATTAACCTAGCATGATAGAAAAACATGCAACCAAATCTTCCTTCACATGTAATAAATTTATGAAATATGAAAAATATGTTCCTCCATTTACTCTTAAGGGTTGTGGTGGGAATTCCTTTCTTAAAAATACTTTTGTCCATACCTGGGTTTTTCAAGAAGACTTTCCATTCCTCTCCACTGATTCCTCTGTTTTTGAACCACCTTTCACCTGTTTTTGGAATTTTGGTTGCCTTCACCACCAAATATTATGTGACTGCAAATTTGATGTCACCAATTTCGACCTCAACTCCGTCGAAGGCTCTGGAAAAATATTTTGTGACTTACTTGTGAAACCCGTCAAATTTCACTATGAAATTAAGCCATTGTACCTTCTCCAATATCTCTTTTAGTTGCCGATATCCCTCCATGAATTTCTTGCCTACGGGCTCTGTTCTTACGATCAAACCCATCTCTTTGCCAATATTTTTTTCCTTCAATATTGTCTCTACCTGACTTGATAAATTGAGGGTTATAATATCATATTGGAAATGTGGAGGAGCTATCTCATAAAATGCTGGAGACGTGTAGGTAACAAGTGAAGTGAATGAGCGAGGGTTTGAGAATGTGAGCGAGGTTTCGGTATAAGTGATGTTTCAGCATGAGACATGACCATTGAATCATTAATGAATGAGATCAAATTGATCGTTGAGGAGATTATGATGCGGGCTAAGTGGCAAATCATGAGATTTAGATTTTGATTTGGCTCAATCAGTTTTAATGATGACATTTTTGCGTCGGAAAATATATGATCATCTAATTTATGTATATCAATGCTTTGAACCTTATTATTTAAACAAATTTGTATCATACCTTGGATATAGCTAACCTTTATTATTTTCTTCTTTGTTCTTGATTCCTTAAGTGTCCTTGAGTACATTCTTCAGTGTGATCTTCAATCTTGTCTTCATTTGCTTCTGTCAATCAGTTTTGTTCATCTGTGTTGCATAGATGTGTAAGAGCTATAGAATGTCAAAATAGCTGTAGAAATGCAATAATTCTGTAGCTAATCTTTATTTTTCTAAAAAGAAAGGGAAATGCATAGAATTTGGTATTTTTGGAATGGGAGTAAAGAAAATATAAGATGTCAGAAATAAACTCTAATTTTCACCTTGTACTTTTTGTGTAAGGATGCCAATCAATGATTGGTTTTCATACTTATACAAATTCATTTATTCATTTATTTTTTTATTTTCTTATATATATATGTGTGTGTGTCTATATATATATATATATATATATATATATATAGATATATATATATATATATATATTAGATATGAAAAGTAAAAAGAAGACTAAGCTGGAGAAGAAGAAGGATTGTTCTTCACCAAATTCATATCAACATTGTCTTGAAATTTTTTGACAAATTTCTCCTTTGTCAGTGGTTTATGATAGACCTTTAGTCAATGCCCATTCACAAGAAGAGGAACCTTTTCTTCATCAATAGTCCTTATCCTGACTGCTCTATTATCAAATAATCTTTCAATCTCATAAGGCCCAAGCCAAATGAAAGTGCCCAATATCCTCCCTAAAATTTTCTTTCTTTTACATACTTATCATGCCATTTGGATCTTTGTTGTTGAACTAGACTGGTCTTTTGAACTACATCTTCCCTTATTTCATCAAGCTCATTGAGTTTCTCCATTCTATGTTTTTGAGCTTCTGATAAGTCAAGTCCCAATTTGATTGTTGTCTTGAAGGTTCTAATTTGGAACTCTATTGGAAACAAGACTCGCTTCCCATAAACAAGTTCATAGGGAGTATGTCCTGTTGTATTCCTCCATGTAGTCAGGTAGGCTCATAAAGCTTCAAGAAGCCTTTTTTCCCAATCCTTTCTATGTAGATGTACAGTCTTTGTGAGGATTTTTTCAATCACTTTATTGGTTGACTCCACCCTTCCATTTGCCTGTGCATGGTGTGGATGAGACATTTTGTGTTTTATTTTATATTCTTCCACGATCTTTTGCACCATTCTGGGACACCAAAACGAGTAAAAATATTCTCAAAGAGAAATGAAACTACAACACCTTCATTAGCAAAAGAAAGTGTTTTAGCCTCTACCCATTTAGTGACAGAATCAGTGCATATAAGAATATACCTCTTTTGTCTTGATGGTGGATTTATTAGTCGAACAAATTCTAGGGCCCATTTTTCAAAAGGTTCGATGAGTACCTGTGGTTGTAATGGCATTTCATCTATAGGAATAGGTTTCCCCATTCTCTGAAAATTGTCATACCTTTTAACATACTCCTTGGCATCCTTGAAAAGGTAAGCCCAATAATATCCTAAAAGAAGGATTTTATAAGAAGTCCTTTTATCAAAAAAGTGTCCACCACATCGCTTATCATGGCATGCCTTCATTAATTCAAGTATCTCATCTTCTCGAACATGTCTTCTAATGATGAGATCTGAACTTGTCTTGTGTAAGTCATCATTTACCCATGAATATGATTCAGTTGTTTGAATTATCCTTCTCTTTTCTCTAGGAAACAAATATGATGGTAGTTTTCCTATGGCCAAGTAATTGGAAATGTCTGCAAACCATGGAGATTTAGTAGATATTCAAAAATTTATTCACCAGGAAAATTATCCTCTACTAGTGTATCATTGTTATCATTTTTAATTCTAGATAAAAATTGAGCAACTGTGTTTTGTTTTCTAGGTCAATCTAGAATGGTGATGTTAAATTATTTCAAGAGTAGTAACCATCTTGTGATTCTTCCATTAGTGATAGATTTATTCATTAGATATCTAATTGCAGAATGATTTGTATGGATGAAGGTTTCATAGTCAGTGATGTAATGTCTAAACTTATTAATAGCATGTACAACAACTAGAAACTATTTTTCAGTAACAGTGTAATTTAACTCAACATGAGTCAAATTTTTACTTGTATAAGGGGTCAAATATTTTTTTCCTAATACAGCTCCCAAGGTTGTGTCTGAAGCATCAGTTGAGATGTGAAAAGGTAATTTCCAATTTGGTCCCCTTAAGATAGGTGCTTCAGATATCTTTGCTTTCAAAGATTCAAATTCCATTTGGCACTTAGGATTCTAGTGAAATTCACAATATTTAGTGAGAAATTTGAAGAGTAGAGATGCAATTTTTGTGAAGTTTCTATAAATATTCTATAGTACCCTGTAAAACCAAGAAAACTCCTAACATTTTTTTTACAATTTGGGATTTCTAATTTGGAAATAACTTCAACTTTATATGAGTCTACCTTACTTCCATTTCCAGAAATATTGTGTCCTAAAAAAATTCCCTTAGTAAACATCATAAATCATTTTTCATGACTTAGTGAGAGATTTTCTTATTTACATCCCATGAGAACTTTTTCCAAATTTTCAAGAGCTTCTTCAAAATAATTTCTCTAAATTGTGAATTCATCCATATACACTTCCTCACAATCATGTATTAAGTCAAATAAAATTCCTAATATTGCTCTTTGGAATGTTTTAGGTGCATTGCACAATCCAGAAGGAAGTACTTGGTAAGAATAAGTTCCCCAAGGATAGGTAAATCTAGTTTTGTTTTGGTCTTTAGGTGCTACTTGAATTTGATTGTACCCATAGAACCCATCCAAAAATGAAAAACATTTCTTCCCTATTAATGTATCCAAAAATTGATATATGAAAGGTAATGGAAAATGACCTTTTAAAGTAGCCTTATTCAACTCCCTATAGTCAATACACACCCTCCATTTTCCATTCTTCTTAGGGAAAATTACTAAAGATGAAACCCACTAACTGTCGGATATTGGATAAATAAAGTTTACATTCAATAGTTTATGTAGTTCTTATATTACACTTTCCCTAAGATTTGGATTCATTCTTCTTTGAGGTTGTCTCATTGGTCTAGAATTTTCCTCAATATAGATATTATGTATGCAAGTCTCGGGATTAATTCCTTTCATATCAGTGTACTCCCATGCATATGCAGAATAATGTTTTTACAATGTTTTGATTAACTCCTCTTTTTGAAATTCTTCTAGGTTTTTGTTTATGTTTAAATTTTTACCTGGAAATATTTCAATTGAAGAATTACAAAATTCTTCCATAGAATATAAAGACATTTGTCTAGATGATAAGTATTCAATATTACATTTTTCTTGAAAATTTTTACTATTCTCACATTGTGAAGATGATTCATAATTTTCTATTGAATTTAGAATTTGATTTTCTTCACTAATGTGGGAAATAGTAAAAATAGGTTGTATACTATTATCATCATCCATCCATTCTTCATATTCTACTTCTATCATTGTTTTTTCTAGAGGAAATAGAGTGAATTTCTTTGTTGAATACATATCTGAAATAAACATATCACCAGATCTAACTCTGATGAAAGCATCCGCTGTAGCTAACCAAGGTCTTCCTAATATCAATGGATGTCCTCCTAAGTTGTTCTTGGGATTCAAGATCATAAAGTCAACTAGATATTCCTAAGAGTCTAAGGATACATAAATGTCTTCTAATACACCATCTGGCTTGATTACTGATTTGTCTACTAATTGCAATAATGTTGGTGTATACTAAAGGTTTGGAAGCTTTAGTTGTTCCATGGTTTGTTTACTCATGATGTTTATGGCTGCTCCTAAGTCAATCAATGTATTTGGAATCTCAATACCATTTATGTGTGTTTTTACAATGAGACTTCCTGGATCCAAATATTTTTGTATGGATGTTTTTCCCATCATGATATCTGCAAATTTTCCCACTAACTGGATTCTTTTCACTTTTTTTGTTTCTCTTCTTGATTTATTTATGCTCAACTCTCTTATTTTTTTTGAAAATATTGGGATTTCCTTAATGGCTTGTAACAAAAGAATTTTGATATAGAAATTTTTGAGCTCATCTAATATATCATAGTTAGGAAACAAAATTTGTTTTTCTACCCCTCTATCAATTTGTAATATTTCAGGAAAAGGGGGTTTATATATAGATATTGATGGTTTCTCTTTGATAGGATTTGAGTTTATTGGATATTTTTGTATTTGATTTTGAAAATTTTGATTCCAATGAAGAGATGTCCCTTCTCCAGAATGATTATTTTTGTTTTGAAGATTTTCATTTTGAGTAGAAACTTCATCATCAAAGTGCTCAACTTTCTCTTGAATAACAACAGAGGGAATTTTCTTTTCTAGTATTTTACCAGATTTAAGTTGAACATTGTTAAGATCTAGTGGATTTATCATATAAGTTTGAAATTTATGTCCCTCTATGTTATAGATAGGTTGTGCATTTTTATTATTTGGATTTGGGAGTGGCTTAGCAGGTAGTTGGTTTGGCCTTTGTGGAAATGGTAATGAATTGTGGATTATGATTTGGGAATTGAGGTTGTTGACTAGGTTGAGGAAAATGTTGTGGAGGATAGTTCGGATAAGATTGTGTATATTGGTGATATTGATAATATCTTCCATAGGGATTCTGCATTCCTTGTGCCCAAGATTGAGGTTGAGAGCAAGGGTCTTGCCATGGCATTGATGAATTCCAATTATTTTGTGGGGGCTGAGTATACATTTGAGTATTAAAACCTTGATTTTGTGGCCCTTGGCATGGTCTTCTAGAGACAAAACAAAGAGGATCTACTAGATGTGGGGCTATTTCTTCTTGGAAGATAGCTTTAATACTTGGTATATAAGTACATTTCTTTGTTTCATGATTTTCTGTACATATGACACAGGTCTATATGACTTTCAAATCAAGAGGACAGTCTCTTAAGGCATGTTTCTTCTTGCACTTAGGACATAAGATAGATAAAGCATCACTTTCAGCTTTTTTCTTGTTTTTTAATTTTAAGGTGTCTATTTGTTCACTAAGACTCCCTAAAATATTTGTTTTGAATTCATCAAGAAAATTTCCTATTTCCACCCTACTTATTGTTTCCGCTGCAAATTTAATCACTTTAGAGAGAACGAGATCTCTTGAATTTTTTCCAATTCTTGATTTCCCTCTTGAGAGATGTATGCATAATTCAGAGATATCAGGTAATGGAAATTGAGAAATGTCTCATTTTCCCATCATATGAAGAATATCTATCCATACTTCTCTAATGGATTTCAACAGGAGAGATTTTAAAGTATATTGATCCAAGTTTTCCATTTTATCTCTTTTTAAGTTGTAACTGAATCTCTCAATCAGGTCCTCTAAGTTTTCATCCTCTCTTTGCATCATCTTAAAAACTTCATCTTTTCAACTATGAGGTATGCAATAATCCTGATATTTTTGCAAGAATGCACTCTTCATCTCCTCCCATGTCCTAATAGAATGTGTTATTAAACCCATGAACCATTTTAATGTTGCACCATTAAGTGTTGCAGGAAACAATTTCAATTTTTGAGAATCTTGTAAGTAGTCATAATATCTATATAAAACCTCAAATTAAAATAGAAATGTTTCAGGATCCTAATTTCTTAGTTCATGAAAATTAGGAAGGATGGAAGGTGAGATATTCTTCATTATGGAAGTTGTATCCTCATCATAGATAGGAAATCCAACAGGGTCTTCTTTATTGTCATCTCTATTCTCTTCCCCTCTTCCTCTACCTCCTCCTCCATCTCGTCCACCTCTATTTCCTCCACCTATTCTTACTCCTATTCTTCAGTTTTCTCCATTCATATTGTGTACTTCTACTTCTCCTTCTCCTGTAGTTGTAGATTCCTCAAAACTAATATAGGATTCTATTCTTGGAGTTATTTTTTCTTCTTCTAGTTCTTCTATCAATGGTATGTTGAAGAATATTTCTTCCTCCTATTCACTAGGTACTTCTAGCTCTTAATTTGAGATTTGTTCTCCGGTGGAGGTTAAAAATACTACTTCTGTTGTTGTAGATATATGATATTCTTCTTCTATGACTGCTTCAGTTGATGAAGTTAGAGATTCTCTAAGCAAAATTTTAGACCTTAAGACTTTAGGGAGTCTATGTTTTAAGAATGGAATATGAGTTTAAGATGGTGGTGTGGCACCACGAGATCTTGGTGGGGTAAGTGGTGTTGTTGGGATCAAAATTATACCTCTAGCTACAAATATTTCCCTAGAATATCTTTCTCTACGCATATCACGTTTTTTTTTAGATTTAATAAATAAGACTCCTAATTACACTTCCGTAGCAACGACGCCAAAAAATTTCGTCAATTTAATTTCTTAAATTTCTATCATAAATTATCGACCGGAGTTAGTAATTTTGTGAAGTGAAGGTGCACTATATATGATAGACTCCTATCTTTCTTACTTCATTGTGTAGATTTTATATGTTGTTTTGGGGGGCTTTTATGTTTTATCTTCAATGTTTGAATAAAATAGGAAAACTAAGAACTGATCTAAAGAATGAAATCTAAACTTAATTAAAAGGCTATCAAAATTAAGAACTAAAAAAGAAACTCCAGTCTTTAAAAGAACAATTAATTTTAAAAGAACTAAAAAAGAAACTTCAGCCTTTTTGTGTTTTTTTTTTATAGATTTTATATAAATGAAATCTAAAAGAAATAAAGTAACTAAATCTAGAAGAATTTTGATGCTTGAAAAATAAACTTAAGAAGGAAGAAAAGGAAATGTTTAATATTAAACTAAGAAGGAAATTGATCTATGAATTATTCTAGAGAAAATATTCTAATAATTAGAAAATGAAAGTTACAAGAAGGAAGAAAATGAAATTTAAAATTAAGAAAGAAAATTGATCTAAAACAAGTCTATATTGCATAAAAAGAAACCATGTTTAACTCTATGTTAGATTATCCTATCCTGACAATTATCTTTAAAATGACTATAAAAATACTTTTAAACTTATTGAATTAAAGAAGGAGATTATCTACTTAAATTTCTTCTAAATCTGAACAAAGCATCAATACAAACTATGATTAAATCCTATCATGTAATTGAAAACTTCTCTCTACTTATCAAATGAAAACTATCCAAATTAATCCTATGAAAAACGTAGTATTAAACTAATATCTAACGATATTCACTATTGAAACGTAATATTCTATTCTAAATTCTATGAAATGGAAAGTATTAAACCTCTAAAGATCTTATATAAATGACTATGTTGTGTAAATTGAAAGGGCTAATTTAACTAGGAAGGAAAATAAAGTATTATTTCTACTGCGCAAAGGTAAAATGCGTGTTTGTTCTAAGATGTATGTTTACAGTGTAAACAAATGCAAAACATAGATTCATTCCATATGTTAAAAATATTATGGCATCAATATATTTCAGGAAATCGAAACACTTAAAGCATTAAACTTATGCAAAAGACACAACATTCATCTTATGAAAAACTTACCATTTAACTAACGAAAAACTCGAGAATTAATCTATGTGGTAATGGACAATTAAACTAGAAAGCAACATAAATTTAGGCTATGAAACCTTTTCTGTGTAGGGGCCCACTGCAAAAAAATGTCTTGAAGAATTACGTGAGACTAATTACGCATCAACGGGCTTGAACTTCGCCTTCTCCTTGCATTAATAAAACAAATTTTCACTATGTAGCAGTATTACATAAATTGAACTTGTTTCTGGTTCAAAACAACCCGGTATTTTTAATAAATTGAATTCAATTGTTTTGAGATGATCTTTCCTTAAGATATTAACAAAACTAAGATGTAGAATTCTAAACAGGACGATGGTCTTCATAGCTTTCATGATTTGCTAGATGGAGATAAAATCATGAAGCTTCCAACTTCTCATCCATTGTCTCAGCCTTCCATTTCACTAATCTTTTGGCCATGCTTTTAGGTGTGATTTCTCTCGATTTTGGACAGGTGAGTAGGAAAAAATCCATGTATGGATTATTTCAAAACTACCCATATGCTTTTCTCCTCTCCTTCATCTTCGAAACCTGTCAAACAATGTTGGTAGCTGCAAAAATAGAGATTAGCTACAAAATTGCATGAATTCTGTAGCTAAATACAAAATTGATTCAAATAATAAGAAACATTAGAATATAAAAGAGAGATCATTTAAATGCCTTTTCAAAGTGAAAATGTATCAATTAAAACTGATTGGGTTTGTGAATTATATAAAAAAGGAAGGAAAAGTGGTGAAATAGATGTCAAAATAAAGAGTCTTGAGGCTCAAAAAAGATGTTCGAAGAAGGACTTTCATTTCATGTTCATTACCTCGAGCTTGTGAAGACTGTGTTCATGAGGAAAGCAAAATTTTTACACCCACTTTGCAAGAAGGTGCTCATAAGCATGCAACTAATGAGAATGGTGAACAAGAGGATGTTGAAAGCTCTAAAACCACTGAATGCATTGTTGGTATTCTGAAGAGAGCCGTTACCTCATCAAATTCACCTCCCCAAGAAGGCGACAAAGGTAAATGTTCAAGATATAAATATGCTTTTAATCAAGTTGTTTTTTATTATGATAAACATGGGAAATTATCACATAAGATTTGGAGAAATTTTGCATGTTCCTTTTGTGGTTTTGATAACCATAATGTTTCAAGATGTTGAAAGAAGATAGCCATGCACATGAAACTTTCAAAGCAAAGGAGGCAGAAAGCCAAAGACAAAGCAACCCATGCTGAAAAGAACAAGCAATTTTTTTACATTCATTGCCATAAGCAAGGTCATCTTATAGACAAGTGTTCGACTTTGTATCGAGAAAGTCATCAATGACATTGGAAGAAGGTGGAGAAAGAGAATGGCAATAATGGAAAAGAAGATTCCATAACTGATGTGGGTGGGGATGATTCACATGATGATGATGTACAGCTGAAAGAAGTGCCATTGAAATGGTTTGGTAAGAGATGGTTAGATTTCTTATCCAGTTAAGGCTTTGTCTGTCTTTTGATGTTGATGCATTTTTTTTCCAATGGAATTCATGTTGCATGTTTATGCCAAGAAGGTGACTAAAAGTGGAGTATGTTGACTCACATTGTTGCAACAAAATTTGTTCATTTAAGCTTAAATTTCATGTACATATGAATGGGATTCTTCTACTTATGATTGTACTTGTGAGAGAGTTCAATAATTTTATACATGCATGAGAGTTTGTGTGTATGAATAGTGGAATTTTGATGATTTCATTGTGCTTGAACATGCATGAGTAATTGACTTGTGTTGGTCGATTGATTTGTTTAACATGTATGTTGTCAACTTGAGAGTGTTGATCATTTGCACATGCATAAGTGTTGATTTGTGTTGATTGATTGTGTGAAACGTGCATTTCATATCAACTTGGAAGATTTTATTTTTGTCTCCAAATATGAAAAAGACATGTTGACGAAGTGTTTCATGAGATGTGAAATTCTTTTTGTTTTGGGAAAAGAATCGTCAAATTGTTATATGCTGGAATTGAAGAGTCAGTCGGTTGAAGAGGAATGTTTTGTTGACTTGTGTTTGGTAGATAAGTTTTGACACCAAGATGTGAGAGTACATGGCGATGTTCACATGATGTGAAAATTAGTTGCTTTGAAGGAGCAAGAGGATATGTCACCAAATTATGTTTCTTACATGTGTGTTTGTGACAAGATATCAAAGAATTTTCATCCAAAAAATTTGCAGCCATTGTAGACCATTTTATGTGTTGATGCCAAGAAAGAGAAGGAGATGGAGAATGCATTCTTCCAGATGTGGAATTTGGAACTGTGGAGGTAAAAGAATGGTCTTTTCTTTTCTTATTTTTACTGATGTTCGAACTCATTGTTGTAGTTCACTCATTGTGCAAAAGAGGAACATGATTCTCAGTGGGAAGACAATCAATTAGTTTTCCAAGCACCGAGGAATCAATTTGGTATATCAAAGAGTTATATCAATAAGCAAGTAGCCAGAAAGTGTTGGATTGGATCAGCAACAAAAGGAGAACATTGGTTGAAGAGCTAAGCCATTTGCAAGGCAAGGCAAGGCATGCCAGTGACCAACTGGTTTTCATAGTGATTTTTCCAAGTAGATCAAGATGATACAACTTGGGAAATGGAAGAGTATTCATCTCTCATGATATAACCAGCTTTTGTGGGTCTAAAAGCAAGTCAATGGGAAGAAGTGATCGAAATCTGGATTAGGGGAAAAAAATAGCTCAAAAATGAAAGTGCTCATAATTTCACCAAACTAGAACTTTAGCAGCCATCCCGTCGCCAGGAATCCAACGCAACTCGTTTCGTTGAAAACTGAGTTCGGATGAATAAGTTATGGTTTTTTTATTGCCGTTCAAAACAAGCAAATTTTAAAAAAAATTGCAGAATAGGTATAGGCTGATGACATGGTAGCCCAGTCAGCATGCAAGGAATATTCTTTAGTTTTTTTCCAATCGGACTCTGATAAGTGTCACTGCTGGATTTTCCAGTTTGGTTTGTGAAGGTAAAATTTGTCCAATATCCTCCAAGATTGAATTTGGGTTCATGATGATTTTTATGTGGGAAATTATTATTTTTAATTAATTAAGGTTGGATATATATAAATATATATATAGATAGATAGATAGATAGATATAGATATAGATATAGATATAGATATATTACATTTCATTTAAATTCTAGAATTTATTATATTATATCCCACATATATCATTTAATATATCCAAAGTCCCCAACATTTACATTGTATTTTAATATGACAATGTCAAACCTTATGGTAACGTGTATGGAGGAGTGCATATATTATATGGGAATTTCAAAGGTTCGGTGGCATTTCAAACGAATTATATGGTGGAGTAGATTTAATACATATACATTGGCAAAGTCATTAACCATGGCCGATGGCATATATTAATGTGGAGCGTATGTAAATTATATGAAAATTTTGTTTGAGAAGTTTGGAGTGTGTATTTCAAATGGCATTCAAAGGTTTTAAAACTATGCCAAAAACATGTATGGGGGGTGAGGTCAGGGCTCAACCCCATGACCTCCCTTTCTCCACTACCACTCGTTACCAATGGGCCATGGCCTTAGAGCTTGAAAGGTGTGGCACCCAAATGACATCTAAATTGTAGCAGATTCTGGGATGGCAAAACGGAGGGGGCCAACACGCCTCCCACAAGACCTTGTCATATGCCCAAGAGTTAGCACCAGTACAAAATTGCGCTTAGTGTGCATTAATCCACTAGTTAAGCACACTTATCCCATACTTAATCCATAGTTAACATTTGGTGGAAGTTTTGGTGGATTCCCCAAATTTAGTGCCACTTCTAGATTTTTCGGGGTTAACTAGCAGTTTTTCGAGATTTAGAGGCAGAATTTAGGAAAAACTTTAATGAGGCCTATCTTGAGAAATTTTCGACCAATTTGGACTCAGGAATAGTCATTCCTAGTATATTGGCATGCTATGAATCCATTGGAACAACTTGCAGATGCATTGGAGCAAATCTATAGGTGTTTTTGGTCACACGAATAATTTTTAAGCTTAGGACCACCAGGAGGGAATGCCATGCCTAGATCAGCTGAAGGAAAAATTGAATGAGTGAATAGTCATTTTTAGATGTATTTTATGTTTTGAACACATTGGTATAGTTTTCACAGGCGTTGGAGCACATATGAAGGTGTTTCTTTCACTTTGGAGATTAAACAAGCCCATGGCCACCAAGATGGGAGGTCAAGCCTAGATCAGTTGTAAGCCAAATTCAAAGATTTAATAGTCATTTTTGGGGTTTTCATGTCTTATGAAGCCAATGGAATAGTCATAAAATCCATTGGAGAATCACATATGTTTTTAATCATACATTTGACTCATAATCCTAAGAGGGCCTAGCTAGTTAAAGCAAGTCCATGGAGATGTATCCTAGGAGGGGTGAAATCCATTATCATCCATTGTGTTATGTGGTTGCTGTGAGTTATGTTTTTTCATTTCATTTTCTTTAAATGAGTTTTTAAAAGTTAATTAACTCATAATTTGATCATCAAAGACACATGAAACTACACACATAAACCCATTCACAAATGGTTAATGAGACGATCCTAATCACAATTTTTTAATACTAATGAGGGAGATCGCATAGCAATAACTAGTTTACCCATATTCATATCATCGCCCTCCTAGCCTGACAAGGTATCAGAGCCAACCCCCAAATTAGTTTTTTTTTTCCCTAGTAACTCCCTTCTGCAATTTATTGTTGCTTTGCAATATACCATTTCTGTCATTTCCCTGCGTACATCTTTTTTTAAATTTCACTACCTCCCTCCCTGACTAGTGTGGATTCTCTATGTAATATCACTTTCTAATTACTATGAAAAATACATACTGCTCTCCCTTCATCTTTGTCCGGTCCAAATTGGTTCCTGCTACGACCGAGACTGCTAACAGTGCCACCGAGAACATTGACGTGGTGCGCATGTTGGACTATGACCAAACTGTGACGGTTGCACTATTCTTTACATTGTGTTATTTTGTGTGCAGTATAGCATTATCTTCTACATGGTAAATATTATGATGATTTGTACTTTGATATGTACATTGACTCTCCTTTTTTTTTATGAAGACGGAATGGAATTTTTAAATGGTGGATAGTCATTATATCAATGGTGTGATATATACATATAACAAGGGTCGTGAGGTTAATTATTTTTAAATTTCATGATACATGGTATAATGTAATTTAAAAAAAAATAAAGGTCGTTCATGGTTAATGGATACATAAATTATGAAACCATTATTTTAAATGAGCACATGTTGTGATTTGATGACATATAAATTTGTTGAGTGTTTATTAAAGGGGGTATATATATTGTATGGAGTGCTATGAGTATGTATGGAGTGAATATATATATATATATAAGTAGTGATATATTATTATGGTGGTGTGATTATTCATATGCATAGCAAAGAGTGAAGTTTTGTTTTGTTTTGTTTTTTTGTTTTTTTTGAAAGTAGATAGTTTTTTTGAGAATGCATTCACATATCTCTATAGTTGGAGGAGTTATCTTTAGTAAGGAGACTACCATGAGTGGTCTAGGAAGATAAAGCACACCTTGATTTTCAATTAGTTGTGGAAAGGAGTTTGTGAAGGAGAAGTAGACAATGCACCTAAAAATCCCACTTTAGACAAGGAGCTTGCCATTTGGGAAAACGAGAATAGCAAGGCCTATGCTTTGATTGCAGCATCAATAAATGAAGAGATGATTGTCGTATATTTCAGCATTTTCAAATGATTTTGAAGCTTTAAAGAAGTTGAAGAAATTGTATGAATCATACTTTGAGCTTGAAGTTATTCAATTGATGATCAAGTTGTTCAATCTTGAGTTAAAAAATGATGACCCTCTTCCCTAAATAAGATCCATTATGAAAGAGAGAAGGATTTTGGAAAGAATATAGCTTCTCAATATTCTGGTGAAGTTCTGTGCCTTGCACAAAAATCGAAGAATCATGCAAAAGATTATTCTAGAAGAAGAGGTGGCTGAAGAGAAAGAGCAAGGAAGAATTTTAGGGGTGGGGGGTAGAAATTTCCGAAGAGAAAGGTTTGAACTTCATTGTATATACTACAATAGAAATGGACATGATGCCTCCACATGTAAGATTCCTTGGGATAAAATTAAGCTGGAAAGAAATGAAGGAAAAGGTAAAACACTTAGTAAAAGGAAGGCAAAAGTACCTGAATCCACTCATTATGTTGTGGCACATTGCAATATTGGAGTACCTGAAGAGTTATTTAATGCTTCACTTGTTTCATGGAAATATGCTTGGTTTCTTGATTCAAGAGAAAATTTCCACATGACTTTTAGAAGATATTTTTTTGAATAATTATTTGACAAAGTTGATGGATTGGTCTACTTTGTAGACAAGTCAAAACTCAATCCATCAGGGCTTGGCACCATTAAGATCAAATTGTCTAGTCTTCTATAATTTCTTCTACATGATGTACTATACCTCCGAGAGTTGAGGAGAAACATGTTTTCTTTGGTCCACATCTACTAGCAAGGAAAATCCATTCATATATTTGATCACAAGTTTGAGGTTATAAAAGCATGAGATCACTCACTTTCCATGACTAGGATAAAAGAATAATGAATACTGAAGCTACAAGGAACCTATGCTCGTGAAAAACACTTTTCATATAGTTCTCACTATGAAGAAGGTACACTTACATCAAGTCTTTTATGACATTCTCTATTTGGACACTTGAACTATGACAACCTTTGTTTTTTGGAGAAAAATGATGTTACTAGTTTGCCTAAAATTCTTGGGAAACTCAAGCAATGTGATGCTTGTATCTTAGGAAAGCACAGTAGACAATCCTTTAATGATTCTCATTCCAGAGTACATAGAAAACTTGATCTCGTTCATTTTGATTTATGTGGTCCAATGCATGTTACTTCTGCAAATGGTAATAAATATATGATGACATGTATTGATGAACACACCAAAATGTGTTGGGTTTATTTATTGAAGAACAAATCTAAAGATTTTAAAGCATTCAAGTATTTTGATGCATGGCTTAAAAATTATGCACAATATCACATTATCTCTATTCGTATTGATAATGGAAAAGGATATACTTCAATTGAATTTGAAAACTATCTTCTCTAGCATGCAATCAAACATAAAACGTTTGTGCCTTAAATATGGCACAATGGACAAGACAATCTTAAATATGGCACACTCAATGATGTTTTTTAATAATATTAAGCTGATGTTTTAGGTTTATTTAGTTCTATGTGTTGTGCATATAAAGAATAGGTTCACATATCATGCTATAAAAAACAAGACTCCCTGTGAAATGTGGTATGGCTACATTCCTTTGATGAGGAATCTTAGGGTTTTTGGTTCCACCTAGTATGCCTTGATACCTAAGGAATAGAGAAACAAACTCGATGAAAGTAGTCCCAAATATGTCTTCTTCGGGTATCTCCAAAGCATATTGTATTTATGATGAACTTAATAAGAAGCTTACAATATCTAGATATGTGATATTTCTTGATCTTCCAAGACTAACAATGTTGTTGAACGAAAACTTGATCGCTTGGATAGATTTAGACATGCAAAGTATTTTCAAGAGTTTTATAATAAGATTCCACATCTTAAAGGGGGGATCCCTCATGAAGCTCCAACCACTAATTAAGAAGACACTTTGAGTGATGTGAATGAGAGAATTGGGAGGCTAAATATTGATTCAACCCCATTTCAGTCAACTAAGTAGCATGGGCCTTTCAGAAAGGTCCTCAAAAATGGCTAACAAAGACACTTGAAAGTTTTTATCTTTATGAGGTTGGAAAGACAGGAGAAAGAAGCTTTGTTAGAAAATGGAGTTGATGTAGACTATCCTGATTCACATGTTAATATGGATGTCTCTTATGATTGTGAACTAAATTTGTCTATATATTTTGAACCAACTTCCTTCAAAGAAGTCGCTTCTCGTGATGAATGGAAAGAAGAGATATGGAAAGAATATGATGCTTTGATAAATAATGGCACATGTAAACTGGTTGATCCTCCATTAGGAACTAAACTAATTCACTGCAAGTGGGTCTTCATAAACAAGTATACAACAGATGGTTCACTTGAAAAGCATAAAGTTGGGGTTGTGAAAAAAAAATTTGGACAAAAGGGAGGGGTTGATTACGAGGATACCTTTTCCCCCACAAAAAAATGGGCTACCATATGAACACTCTTTTCCTTCTTAGGTCAGAACGATTGGAAATTCCATCAAATGAATGTAAAAACTGCTTTCGTGAATGGAGATCTAAAAGAGAATTTTTTTATGTCCCAACCAGAAGGATTTGTTATGAAGGGTCAAGAACATAAAGTATGCAAGCTTAAAATCCTTATATGGCCTCAAGCACGTACCATGAGCCTAGTATGAAAAATTAACAGAGCATATTTTGAAACTCAATTCCAAACATTATGATCTTGATGATGCAAATTTGTTTGTCAAGAAAGTTGGAAAAAACATTGTGTATCTTGTGGTGTATGTCGATGATATTCTGATGACAAGGAAAAATGAGAATTACAATGAATCCATAAATAAATAACTAAGGAAAGGTTTTGAAATGACATATTTGGGTTATGTTCACTACTATATTGGTATTGAAGTAACCCTACATATAAATTTTATATTCCTCTCTCAGACGAAGTACATTGGAGATCTGTTGAACAATTTTGGCATGGTCGAGTGAAATCCTTTGACTACTCCAGTGGAACAGAACTTAAAGCTCACATCCACTGAAGGAAAATAATTTGAGGATGCAATAAAATATAGAGAGATCGTAGAAATTCTCAACTACCTAACTACTACCAGACCAGACATTTCAATTTTTATTGGAATCCTCTCCAGGTTCATGCAAAATGCTTGTGAGGGTCAATGGTCTACAACAAAAGAGTTCTAAAACACTTTAAGGGAACTGAAGACTTTGAACTCAAGTATACACAGGTGAATGAATTCGACTTAATTGGATACTCCGATTCAGATTTTTATGGAGACAAAGAAACCGAAGTATCTACTTCAAGTTATGTTATGAGTCTTGGATCAAGAGCTACCTGCTAGAGGTCACACAAACAATCAGTTCCAACAGATTCCACAACTAAGGCAAAATATGCGGCAACATCTTAATCAACAAAGGAAATTGTGGCTTAGGAAAATTCTAGAAGATTTGCATGAGAAACAAGAGAATTCAACTCCTCTTTTGATTGATAACACTTATGTAATAAATTTTGCCAAGAACCCAAAGTTCCATGATCGAACCAAGAACATCAATATAAAGTATCATATGATTCGATATCATGTTGAGGCTAAGACAATCCACCTATGACATTGTTCCACAAATGAGAATATTGAAGACATCCCTTTAGATTAAGGGGGGAATGTTGACACCTAATATTTTGGATTAGGAAAATCCATGTAAATATTGTAAATAGAAAAATAAAATAAATTTGAAAATGAAGGGACATTGGGAGATGAAACCCAATAATCTCCCTCTCCTTGTATATATCCATGTTTTCTCTTAATGCAAAAACACAAACTGATTTGTGGAGTTACCATCCTGGCCTCACAATACTAATGCTAATGTCTAGAAATCAATTAAAGATTTATAGATTAACTAGAAATCAAAATAACATTTAAGTATTTTCTATCTATTAATGATATATTGTCAAACATTTCAATTCTTTTGTTGCAAGTTTTATAATCTCTGTGATTTAGTATATTAGTTGGACTCATTACTTCGAGGTTCTTGTTATACTTTTAGAATTTACTCCAAGAATTTATTTTCCATGGGAAATACAGAAAATTTGAGAAAATATTGGGATTTTTCAAACATGGAAAATGCTTGGCTTATCGAGTGCCTAAATCCCCAAAGAAGAGATAAAGTTATGCCCTTTCTACTCACATACTATCACACCTCAAATTTCTCTTTATTATTATTGTTAACTTAAATTGCTCAGTGTGATGATCCCCTTTTATATTTATAAAACACATAAAAAATGACTATTCCATGGGAACCTTGATATATGAATTAGTAAGTGTTTCTATCCAACTCCATTTCATTACCAAGCAACATATCACTTGTCAGTGACCACTCAATGAGACATATAGAGGGTGTAAAGAAGATTCAATTTTGACCTTATATGATTAACCATCTATTATTGCAAACATTGAAAACTACTTCTTTTCCAAGAGGTTTTATCGATGCAATTATCCTATAACATCGATAAATAGACATTGGGAAATGAAACTTAATAGTCTCCCTTTCCTTGTATATATCCATGCTTTATCTTAATGAAAAAGAAAAAAAATGATTCATGGAGTTACCTCCTGGCCTGACAAGATATCAGAGCTAAACCCAAAATTAGTTTTTATTGCAGCTCTGCAATCTACCATTTATATCATTTCTCCCGTATTTTTTTTTTTAATTTCACTATCTCTCTGCCTAATCTACCATTTATATCATTTCTATGCGTACTATTTTTTTTAATTTCACTATCTCTCTGCCTACCTGGTGTGGTTTTTTGTGTACTATCACTCTCTGAGTACTTTCTGCTCTTCCTTCAGATTTTTCCTATCCGAAATAGTTCTTGTTGCGACCGAGACTGCTAACAGTGCCACCAAGAACACTGCGTGGTGTGTATGTTGGACTATGAACGAACTGTGACTGTTGCACTACTCTTTACGTTGTGTTCTCCTATGCGTGGTATATCAATATCTATTTCATTTGTAAATATTATGATGTTGTGTGCATTGAAATGTACTATGACTCTTTTTTTTATGAAAAACAAACAATATTTTTAAATGGTGGATAGCCATTATGTCAATGGTGTGATATATACAAAGGGTCATGAGGTTAATTCTTTTTAAAGGTTGTGATATGGTATAATGGATTTTTAAAAAAAAGGGGTTTGTGTCATACATAGATAAGTAAGTTAGGAATACATTATGGTTCATGGATACATAAAATATGAAATCATTATTTTAAATGATCACACGTTGTGATGTGATGACATATAAATTTTTGAGTGTTTTTTTAAAGGGGTATATCTATATATATATCTTAAGTAGTGACATATTATGATGGTGTGATTATTCATATGCATACAAAAAAGTGAAGTTTTTTTGTTTTCGAAAGTAGATAGTTTTTTTGAGAATGCATTCACTTATCTCTATAGTTGGAGTAGTTTTCTTCGGAAAAGAGAACAACCATGAGTGGTCTAGGAAGATAAAGCATATCTTGATTTTCAATTAGTTGTGGAAAGGAGTTTGTGAAGGAGAAGGAGACAATGCACTTGGAAATCCCTCTTCAAAAAAGGACCTTGGCATTTGGAAAAAAAAGAATAGCAAGGCCTATGCTTCAATTTTAGCGTAAATAAATGAAGAGTTTATTCTTCATATATTTCACCATTGTCAAATGATTTTGAAGCTTTAAAGAAGTTGAAGGCTTTGTATGACTCACACTCTGAGCTTGAAGTTATTCAATTAATGATCAAGTTGTTCAATCTTGAGTTAAAAAATGATGACCCTCTTGCCTTAGCATCAGAAATAAGATTCATTATGCATGACATAAAATCCACTAGTGTTGAAATAGATTTTCCTCTCATTGCCTATTTCAAGGCACTATATCCCACTTATGCACATACTTTTGAGTCATTGCAAGAAAGTACCAAACTTAAGGAGATTTATTTTGACTCCCTTGAGAAGAAGTTTGTTGAAAGAGATAGGCCTTTTGAAAATAAGATAGCTTCTCAATATTCTGATTAAGTTTTGTGCCTTGCACAAAAAGAGAAGAATCATGCACATGATTCTTCTAGAATAAGAGGTGGTCAAAGAGGAAGAAGGAGGAATAATTTTAGAGGCAAGGGGGGTAGGCATTTCCAAGGAGAAAGGTTTGATCTTGATTGTATACGATGCAATAGAAATGGACATGATTCTTACACACATGTAAGTTTCCTTTGGATAAAATTGAGCAGGAAAGAAATGAAGGAAAAGGTAAAACATATGGTAAAGAGAAGGGAAATGCACATGAATCTAATCATTATTTTGTGGCACATTGCAATATTGGAGTAATTGAAGACTTCTTTAATGTTTCACTTGCTTCATGGAAATATGTTTGGTTGATTGATTCAAGTGAAAATTTCCACATGACTTTTAGAAGACATTTATTTGGATAATTTATTAACAATGTTGATGGATTAGTCTACTTTGTATACACATCAAAACTCAAGCCATCAGGGCTTGGCACCATCAGGCTCAAACTGCCTGGTCTTCTAGACTTTCTTCTACATGATCTTCTATAACTCCCAGGGTTGAGGAGAAATATTTTGTCTTTTGTCCACATCTGCCAGCAAGGAAACTCCATTCATATATTTGATGGCAAGGTTGAGGTTAGAAAAGCATCAGATCACTCACTTGTCATGACTGGGATAGAATAAGAAAGACTACTGAAGCTGCAAGGAAATTCTACTCGTGCACAAAACTTTTCATACAATTCTCACTATGATGAAGGTACACTTCCATCAAGTCCTTTATGGAATTCTATATTTGGACACTTGAACTATGACAACCTTCATTTGTTGAAAAAAATGGTTGAACTAGTTTGCCTACAATTCCAAGGAAACTTAAGCAATGTGATGCTTGTATCATAGGAAAGCACAATAGACAATCATTTCCTGATTCTCATTCCAGAGCATATAGAAAAAATGAACTCATTCATTCTTATTTTTGTGCCCAATGCATGTTACTTCTGAAAATGGTAATAGATATATGATGACATTTATTGATGACTACACCAAAATGTGTTGGGTTTATTTGTTGAAGAACAAATCTAAAGCTTTTGAAACATTCAAGAAATTTCATGGATGGATTAAAAATGATTCAAAATCTCACATTAGCTCTATTTATACTGATAATGGAAAATAATATACTTCAAATGAATTTGAAATAGTATCTTCGCCAGCATGGCATCAAACATCAAGCAATTGTGCTTTATAATCCCCAATAGAATGGAGTAGCTGAAAGAATGGATAGGACAATCTTAAATATGGCATGATCAATGATGTTTTTCAATAATGTTAAGTTGATGTTTTGGGTTGATGTAGTTCTATGTGTTGTGTATATAAAGAATAGGTTCCCATCTCATGCTATAAAAAACAAGACTCCCTATGAAATGTGGTATGGCGACATTCCTTCGATGAGGCATCTTGGGGTTTTTAGTTCCTTGTTATTCCTTGATACCGAAGGAACAAAGAAAGAAACTAGGTGCAAGGAGTCCCAAATCTATCTTCTTCGGGTTGCAAATATCTCCAAAGCATATTGTCTTTATGATGAACTTGATAAGAAGTTGATAATATCTAGATAGGTAATGTTTCTTGAATCTTCTAAGACTAAAAATGATGTTGAGCGGCAACTTGATCGCTTGGATAGATTTATACATGCAAAGTATTTTCAAGAGTTTGATAATGAGATTCCACATCTTAAATGGGGGATCACTATACTGGATCAATCTATGGAATCTCCTTTTGAATCACTCTCTCCCCGACATGAAGCTCCAACCACTAATCAAGAAGACACTTTGAGTGATGTGATTGAGAGAATTGGTAGGATAAATCTTGATTAAGCCCCATCTCAGTCAACTAAGAAACATGGGCCATCTTAGAAAGGATGGTTGGCAAAGACACTTGAAAGTGTTTGTTCTGGAGAGGTTGGAAAGACAAGAGAAAGAAGCTTTGATAGAAAATATGGAGGTGATGTAAACATATTTTGAAATGGCATATTTTGGTTATGTTTACTACTATCTTGGTATTGAAGTAACCCAACATCCAAAGTTTATATTCCTCTCTCAGAAGAAGTACATTCAAGATCTATTGAACAGGTTTGGCATGACTGAGTGTAATATTTTGACTACTCCAATGGAACACAACTTAAAGCTCACATCCATTAAAGGAAACAAATTTGAGGATGTGACTAAATATAGAAAGATCGTAGGAAGTCTCAACTACCTAAATACTACCAGACCATACATTTCATTTGTTGTTGGAATCCTCTCCATGTTCACGTAGAAGCCTTATGAGGGTCATTGGTCTACAGCAAAAGTTCTGAAGTACTTGAATGGAACTCAATACTTTGGACTCAAGTATACACAGGTGAATGACTTCATCTTGATTGGATACTCCAATTTATATTTTTATGGAGATAAAGAAAATTGGGTATTTACTTCAGGTTATGTTATGAGTCTTGGATCGGGATTTATCTCCTAGAGGGCATGTAAACAGTCAGTTCTAGCAGATTCCACAACTAAGGAAAAATATGTGGCAACAACTAAATCAACAAAGAAAATTGCGTGGCTTAGGAAAATTATAGACAATTTGTAGGAGAAGCAAGAGCATTCAACTCCTCTTTTGATTGATAACACTTCTATAATAAAGTTGGCCAAGAACCCAAAGTTCCATGATAGAACCAAGCACATCAATACAAAGTATCATTTTATTTGACATCATGTTGAGGCTAATACAATCCACCTACGACATTGTTCCACAAATGAGAAAATTGCAGACATCCCTTTAGATTAAGGGGGGGAATGTTGACACCTAATCTTTGGGATTAGGAAAATCCATGTAAATATTGTAAATATAAAAACAAAATAAATTGGAAGATGAAGGGACATTGGGAGATGAAACCCAATAATCTCCCTCTCCTTGTATACATCCATGTTTTCTCTCAATGAAAAAACACAAATTGATTTATGGAGTTACCCTCTTGGCCTCACAGCACTAATGTTAATGTCGAGAAATCAAATAAATATTTATAGATTAACTAGAAATCAAAATAAAATTTAAGTATTTGCTATCTATTAATGATATATTGTCAAACATTTCAATTGTTTTGTTGTAAGTTTTATAATCTTTGTGATTTAGTATGCTAGTTGGACTCATTACTTCGAGGTTCTTGTTAGACTTTTAGAATTTACTCTAAGAATTTATTTTCCATGGGAAATACACAAATTTGAGAAAATATTGGGATTTTTCATACATGGACAATGCTTTCCTTATCGAGTACCTAAAGCCCCAAAGAAGAGATAAAGTTATGTCCTTTATACTCACATAATATCACACCTCAAATTTCTCTTTATTATTATTGTTGTTAACTTAAATTTCTCAGTGTGATGATACCCTTTTAGATTTAGAGAACACATAAAAAATTGACTATTCCATAGGAACCTTGATATATGAATTAGCAAGTGTTTCTATCCAACTCCATTTCATTACCAAGCAACATATCACCTATCAATGGCCACTCAATGAGACATCTAGAGGGAGTAAAGAAGATTTATTTTTGATCTTATATGATTAACCATCAATTATTGTGAACATTGAAAACCACCTATTTTCCAAGGGTGTTCATCGATGCAATTATCCTATAACCAACTAATAATAGGTAATACATTTAAATATTTCCATCTAATTCATGCTAAGATTACTTTTAAATACAAAAAAAAAAAAAATCATTAGGCCAATACTATTATAACTAGAACAACCAATAAATGGATGTCATCACCTTCTTGTGCTTTAATATTTATCCATAAATGGTAGGCCTATGGCCAGTTGGTTAAATCAACATGACTACACATTATGGAATAAGAAAAATATTGTCTCTTATAGATTGTAAAACATTTCTATATAGGATGATTATTCCTCATTCAAAATAGAGGTTGTGTATTCTTACAATGTTGTAGTTTGGAAACAATTCTTCACATATCCACTACCATTCAAGATAGAGAAAAAATAAATACTCTGAATTGAGAAAATATAACATAAAATTGATTCATCATGGATTAGGAATCAACCTATACAATGTTGCTATGACTATGTTTAATACAACTCAAATATCATTGTAGGTGATTGAAAATACCACCCACAAAGAATAAAAGGACCAATAGAAGATTTCAACACTATGGTGAGTGGCAATGAGTTATTGAAGTTTTCATCTACTACCAAGACATAATATTTAGGCAATAAAATGCACTAAATATATAATGGCAATTAAATGCACCATAATCAACACAATTTTTTGTTTGCTTAAGAAATTTCTTACAAATAGTGATTTATGCATGCCCATAAATCTCAAACATTATTGTTCACTAAAAAATTGTAGATATCCATGGCTCAATGACACGTTTGCTCTATGGAGAAACTCCATTGTTTTTTCCTCTAATTTTCAAGCTAGTTACACTCTTCAAACTCTCATATTTACTCCTCAAGCTTCCCAATTTATCTTTACATCACCCCTTTGATTTCATTCTTCACTCTAACCTTTATTTTTTAATGGATTGTCTCCAAAGGCTAACTATCACAATGGTTTATTTCAATTTCCAAGAACATTTGCCCAACTTTGAAAAAGAATAAAATTACATGTTTATTACAAATTAAAATAAAAAGGTGATAGATTAATTCAAATCATCTCTAGATCAAAATAATTAGGGAATGTATAAAATTGGTTGATTTTGGAGTTGGAGGTGATAGTAACAACAATAACCTTTCTCCAATTCAAAGAATTAAATTGTATTTGAGTCTTCTTAATTAGTTATTGAATTCAAAGTATGAAATTGTAATTGAGCCTTTTTAATAAGTTTATGTTACTACAAGGAAAAGACCCTCTAGTGGAGGCTATAATGGAGGTTTTTAGTGTTATAAAATTGGCCAAAATTGTCAAAAAACATTTGCTACAATATCTATTTAAAAAAATGGAGGTTTTGGTGGAACTTCTAATGGAATTTCAACACAACTAAAAAAATTGGGTGACCAAAGGTTGTTACAAATGTTTTTCTCATTAGTGCATGCATCAGGTGTCAATGCACCGGTGTGTTGTACCGTGAATGCACTGGTACTGTAAACCTACCAAGCACCAGGATGGAAAACAAATTTTGAACATCCCGAGGCGTTTAGCAACGACCCTGTGCATGTTAGCCAACCAGTCGCATCAGGCCAATGGAAGGTGCATGAAGCAGGTCGTTAAGGTGTAAAACCACACCAGACCCTCTAGGTGATAAAACACACCGAGCCGTTAAGTTATAAAAACGCACCGGGCACGTTAAAGGCAAACTGCACCGGTGCATGCAACGCTTATCGGACCACTCGGGTAGTAGTCATCGATAAAGCGCACCAAGCATTCTAAATGGTATTGGTATTTGTGCGGTACCCATAGGTTGTAGAAATGCACCGATGCGCAGTATCATACAAACGCATCGGTGTGTAGTAACTAATAGGCACTAGTTTTCATTTTGTATTTTTTAGAAACATCGACCTTTGATAGTGAAATTATTGTGATTTTTTAAAATTCATTATTCATCAAAAGTCGACACAAATCCTATAACAGTATTCATATCAATTAAATTTTTATTAGTGCATTTGAATGTGATGTTTGGATTAATTTTTTATATCATATCATTAGACTTCACATCTCTTCATTATAATATTTAATCATCCATATATTTAATCATTGGTGTAACATTTCACAACGACAATGGAGAACACAATAAAATAAATGAAAACATTTTTTATTATATATATATGAATAAGACACTCTTTGTAATAAAAAATGGGACAATTATTTGTATCCCTATGTCTTTCAATTGGGACACTATGTCCATTACATTAAACAAAATATCTGATTTAACAGACAAATATTTCAAAAAATATAATGTCTTTCTTTGATATCCAAACATATTGATCGTCATTCTTCGTTGGAACTGTTGTCACAGCTGGAGCTACTTCCATGGCTTGGGTTATTTTGATAATGTTTTTTTCATTGGGTTGATTGTTTTCTTCTTCTTCAAGTTCCATCTAGAAACATAAAAATAAATTGTAATGAGTGTATATACATTAGTGAGAATAATGAAAATTTCAATATTAAATAATATACATCAACGTAAATAAAAAATAAATGTACCATAGCAAGAATTGACTCATGAACTATACAAATTCTTTCAAAACCAAATTTCATGCCATATTTCAACAATTCATTTGTTGGTGCAGTTCCATACTTTGTTTCCTACAAGTTTTATACCCCATAAAAAATCATATATTTAATATAAAAGATTTTTTTGTTCTATTGATTATAGACGGAGCTAAGTAAAACAAGATAGATGCTTACAAATTCCATAATTAATTTTTGATATGCAACATATACTGACAACCCATATTTAACCCAATGTCAATCAATTCATCTGATGGTTCTTCTTTATATGTTAGCACTTGTTTGAAGACATTCAATGATGATTGTTGTAAAACAACTTAAAATATACAAAAATGAAATCTAGTTAAGTTGTTATAAGGAAGTAAAAATTACTCACAAACATAGATATCAACCATTTTCTTCCTTGTCGTCCTATTTTATGTGTTGAATGGGTTCCATTTTCTTTACTTTTCTGCAAGAAAATACTTGAAAATGAATATTTAATGCTAAATTGTTTATTTATTCTACTTAATTGAAAAATTCAATGATTACATATTACATTTGAAATGTGTTGTTGTTGATATGGCCCCTCGTGCGATGTAGTTATGCCCATTTCTTTGACGATCTCCTTGTACATCTTTTTGGACATTCCTACTGGCATATTTTTGATATCAGCTCGTTCATCCTTTGATATTTTCATAATCTCCCTGAAAATGTAACATGACAATAAACTATTTAATTTTTATATTGATATAGGAAAAGTAAATATAACAAAAGTATAATTATAAATTATTGCTTTCTAGTAATATACAAATATAATTCTAGAAAACATTTAAAGGAATATTACTTTTTCATTCCTTTTTTTTTGTACGTTTTTTCTATTAGAAGTCTGACATGTCTCATTGACCAATTCTCTAGAAACTCATCCTGTAGTTTAAATAAAATTTGGTTCTTGGAATCATTGGATTGATTTTTGTATTGTAAGTGGAAATAATGTCTATACATTCGTTCCACTAGATCCCTCAAAGTTTTGTAAAAAAATTTCCCCCTTTCATTAACCTCCAACACCACTCCAGATGAGCTAAGGAGAAATAAATTTTCATTTCCATGCTTTATTTTTTTCCTTTCTTAGAAAAACATTCATTTTCTTCGCTTTTGGTCCCTATAGAACATTAAACATATGTGAATTAATATATTTTTTGAAACATGTTATCTAATATTTTTAAGTATATTATTAATGAAAATTCAAAAAAGAAACTCATATTGAATTGATAGTATTTTTTCATTCACCTGATTCATCCTTCTACAATTTTTTCATCAAGATTTTACGCTCTTCTGGTCTTATATCAGAAATAATATTATCTATCTTCGTCATTTTGTGGCTCTTCATGATACATAGTAAAGAATACATATTATTTAAACTCACATATAGTTCAAAAATAATAATTTTTATAAAGAATTTATAAAGAACTTTCCATTTTTTCTTTTCTCGGTGTGCTATCAGTATTTTTGTTGCTTGATCTCTTGTCAACCATTTCTTTATCAATATGAAACTTGTACCATGCCATTCATTAATATATTTTATAAATAAATAACATAATTTTTAGGTTAAAAAAAAAAATTTCAAGAAAACAATGTGCCTTTCAAACAATACACACAGAAGGCGGTGTAGTGTGTTCTTATAAACGCACCACCAAAACAGTAGGAACATCGTATGATGCTCTCTGTCAACAAGGAGACCCAATTCATTATATGTTTTTTTTTTTTTTTTAAGACAGTAACGGTTAAGTTTTATTAAGAGGCAGCAAAACAGTTGCCGCAAGCAATTACATTACTGCTCTGACTGAGAGCACAGTTCGGTATTCTTCTTTTGAGACAGAAATACTTGATGCTGGGACTGAGGTCGCCCAGAAAGAGGTTTATGTTTACATTGTTACCTTGGATGGTGAGAACGCTGGAAAAGGCAGCAAATAGAGGAACGATTGAACGCTGGAGAATGCCGGAAGGACCACGACTGCGTTGGAGAGTGCCAGAAGGACCACGATTGAACGCTGGAGTTTGTATAGAGGAAGCAACTTGATTTCCCTCCATGACAGCATGCAGACCCATAATTTGGCAATTCAGGATGTTGTGAGAGGATCACTACCTTCGATTTTCTGTAGATCCACTATGAATAGCTGACAGAACATCATTGCTTCTACCACTGATGCTGATGATAATATTTGCCCAGCACCCACTCTTCAAATTGCGACTAGTAACAGCGGGAAAAGCAGGGAGAGGGCACAGGTCGAGAATTTGGGGAGAATGGCCAGGTTGCTTCATAAGAGAAGGATCCAAGTTCATTAGCAACTGGTCGTTCAAAATGAATATGAATCAGATCAGATAGGGAGTAAGATGGCCAGAGCTTTGAAACAGGGGAGAGCTCGGAGGAAAAGAAGCCCAAAAATCACTGGTCTTATGGAATATTGCAGATTGAGTCAACATTACTAACTGAAAGTGACCTTATACTCCGAAGAGAGCCTAGATTGGCTTCCTTTTCCGCCTGGGAATTTAACTGCCTGAGGATATGAAAGAATGAGATTTTGTGGAATTTAGGCAATATAAGCCTGATTTTCCTGAGGATGGTGTCTAATTGAAGCTGAGAAGGATTCTTTTGGGTGTTCAATGCCTGGATAATGAGCCTAGAGTCCCCGAAGACAGAGATGGAGAGGAATTTACCTTTAATTGCTTGATTTAGACCCTGCCACAGAGCAAGAGCCTCTGCTCTATTATTATTTTCCTTGCCCAGACCCCAGGCAAAACGAAGCACAAATGAACCACCAGGACCCAAGAGAACCCCACCGCCTCCTGCGATACCAGGGTTACCTTTAGAGGCCCCATCGAAGAATAGACAATGTTCATTCATAGCCGACCTCCACTTAATGAACTCCTGCTCGTCCAGTCGAATTTCCCAGTTGGAGTGGGAAAAAGCAAGAGGAATGGGACAATCCTTATGGTTTGGGAACAACCCTTTAAACTAGAGATCCTCCTCACTGTCTAGCACTTTTTCATTCTTTGTGGCAGTATTAGCTTCTAGGGCTTCCCCCAAAAAATCCTTCACCTTAATGATGACTCTGGTCGGGTTGTAGCTTTCATTCCTGAATATTCTGTTGTTCCTCTCCAGCCACAGCTTCCAGCAAATGAATTTGGGAATCCACATCCAACTAGTCTTGAGAAGGTGTTTTTTGGAGAGACTGAACGAAGATAAATTGATCCAGTTTTGAGTAAGATTTGGAATGTTCCCTGGGAGCTCTATTTTGTCAGAATCTAGCATCAGGACACCCTTCCAAACTTCTTGAGCAAAGGGGCACATTAAGAACAGGTGATCAGCGGTTTCTTCATTCGACAAACAGAGGGTGCACCTGGAAGGCCCTTCCATACCACGCCTACGGAGATTATCTCTAGTGAGGATACTATTATGTGCTAACGTCCAGCAGAAGAAGTCAACTTTGGGGAGAGAGGGGAATGCCCAAATAAATTTCCATTGAGTAGGATCCGGAGGTACGTTCAGAATTGCCATCAAACTTTTGTAACCTGCAAAAGCTGAATATGAGCCTAAGAGTGATCCCCACCCTTGTTTGTCCTTAGCAGAAGCTTTTAAAGGGGATTTCCTTTGGAGCATATCCAGAAGAACCGAGGCTTCCCCCTCCAGCCGCTGAGGAACCTCCCCCAGATGCCAGCTGTCCCATAGACAAGTTGCATCCTTCGTCCAAATGGAGATGTCCCAGAGGGTATTTAAATTGCGGGCCTGAAGCCAAGCTTTGATATTGGTGAGTTCTTCCAACTGATTCAAAGGATGATCACCAAGAATTGGATCGTCCCAGATTCTTATTTTTCGCCCATTACCTGGGATCCAGTACAGATTATGGCTGAAGTGCTCCAAGGCTTTGAGACAGAGTTTAAAAATAGGGGAACCTTTAGAGGTTCTTGGAGGCTGGTCCAAGCATCTTAGGCGCTGCCCATGAAAATATTTTTTCCACAGGACCTTCTTGCTCCAACTTGATTTCCCAGTGACAATTTTCCATAGCAACTTGGATCCCAAAGCCAGATTTTGGGTATCCAGATCACGCATTTGGAGACCTCCTTCCAAAAATGGCTTTTTAAGAGTGTCCCATTTTACTAGGTGCAACCTTCTTTCATTATTTTTTCCCCCTTCCCACAGAAAATGCCTCAAAAGTGTGTCCATTTTACTTATGAAGGTTTTAGGGGCAAGGAGAATGGAATGCTGATATAATGGCAGACTTGAGAGAACAACTTTCATCAGAATGACCTTTCCAACATTATTCAGCCATGAGGCTCCCCAAGCTTGGATTCTGAGTTTAAGCTTGTCAAGCAGGGGTATCTAGTGGGCTACTTTAGGATTTTCCTTGAAGATTGGGATCCCCGGGTATTTAAAAGAGTCCCAGGTCCAAGACCCTTCCATATCTAGAAGCCTTGCAATGTCTGAAAATTCCTTGACCGAGCAGTTCTAGCCATAGATTGTGCTTTTAAGGTAGTTAATATTGCTGCCCAAGACCTCTCTATAAATGGCCAGCTCCTTCTTGAAGGATCTTGCAGAGTTTATGCTTGCCCCACCAAGCAATAAAGTGTCATCAGCAAATTGGGCATGGTTTATGTCTTTGGCATTGCGAGCCATTCGAAGGCCAGGTAGGGTATGGGTCTGTTGACCGAAGTCAAGCTGAAAGCTGAGCACAGAGGCTTGGATAGCATAAAGGAGTGGGGAAAAAGGACAACCTTGTCTTAGTCCCCTAGAGGCTTGGAAAAAATCTAAAGATCGACCATTAACCAACATCGCTATCCAAGGAGAGGCAATGCAGGCTTTAACCCAATTTATGATGGCTGAAGAGAAGCCCATTTTCTTCATCACAATAAACAGGAAATCATGTCTCACCCTATCAAAGGAATTTGCCAAATCAAGCTTAATCACCATACCTTTCTCATTTCGATGATAGCTTGAATGGATTGCTTCTTGCACCAGCACAATATTGTCCAGAATCTTTCTCCCTTTGATGAATCCTCCTTGGTTTTCAGGGATAATGACTGGTAGAATTTTCTTGAGGCGATTGGCTATAATTTTGGTGATCAGCTTGTAACTAGAGTTACACAAAGATATTGGCCTGAATCTGCTAAAATCGGAGGTGCCTTTCTCTTTCGGAATCAAGGCAAGAAAGGATGAGTTAATGCTGCCTCCAATCTTGGCACAAGATTGAGATTTCCTGACCATTCTCAACAAGTCATTTTTTATAGTGGCCCAACAGGATAGATAGAACCTAATGGTGAACCCATCCGGGCCAGGAGCTTTATCCGGTTCCATACTTTCCAGAGCTTTTTTAAGTTCATTCATGTTGATTGGAGAAGTCAGCATAGAATTATCAGATTCTTGGACACAATGAGGAATTAAATCAATCAGATAGGCTTGAGGATCAATGGGGGGATCTTCGGGTGCAGAGTAGAGACCTTTGAAGAAAGAGTGAGCTGCCCACTTTATGCCTTCAAAATCCTTAACCACTGCATTTTGATGATGAATTTCTTTAACTGTTTTGAAGTGCTTGCGTGCTTCAGCATGTTTGTGGAAGAAGCTTGTATTTTTGTCTCCGGCCTGTAACCAGAGAGTTCTGGATTTATGTCTCCAGAACTCTTCTTCTTCCCTACTTGCTTTGTGGAATTATTTTTGCAAATCAGTTTCTTTTTGAAGGAGGTCTTGGGAAACAGCAGTGTTTTCCAGAGATAATTGATGGGCAGCAAGACTGTCCAGGGCCTCCTTTCTTTTGGAGGAGGGAGATTTCAACCTTCTAGCCCATTCCTTGAGCCTTCTTTTTAGACCCCTCATTTTTTCTTCCCACACATAGAAAGGGGAACCTTGAACTTGCCTATTCTAGGCCTCTAAGACCACCTCTTGGAAACCATCATGCCGAAGCCACATAGGGCTGAATCTAAAGGGAATAGGGCCAAGATTTTCATCCATGGAAAGCTCAAGGATAATGGGTTTATGATCAGAGGTGTTGTTTGGCAGTATTTTGGAAGAGGCCATTAGACCGCATGTTAGGAAAGAGGTTTGGATGATAAATCTGTCCAAACGAGCAGCAATATGGCTGGGGCCAACCCTTTTGTTGGACCTGGTGAACTTCCCAGATGTGGGCTTGATATCCTCCAGATCCCAACCCAACGTAAGGTCTTCAACCCACTCTCTAGCTGGATCCCTGACCGAGGAGCCACCATTTTTCTCATTTACAGCAAGAGTGACATTCAGATCACCTGCAATAATAATGTTTTCTGGACTGTGCAACGAAAGGTAGGACAAAACTGAATCCCAACAATAATTTTTTTCAGCTGGTAAGACCAGAGCATATATATTAAACATACTTACTTTTTGGCCAGAGTCTTTATGGAGGAGCTTCGTGAAAAGCCAGTGGGGGGAGCAGTCTTCATGAATCAGGTTGTAAATAGAGCTATCCTAGAAGGAAGCGATCCCACCAGAGGTGCCTCTCGCACTGACATCTCTCCCATGTCCTTTACGCCAGAAATTTTTGCTAGCATGGAGGAGGTGAAGATCCTCCAGCTTTGTCTCCTGGATGAGAAGGATTTCAGGAGAATATATCCTCACTATATCTTTCAGGGCCTCTTCTTTCAGCCTGCTGCCTAATCCTCTGCAATTCCAGGAGACGTATTTCATTATTTATTGGCTTGGGAGGTTGTGGCTCCTTTTGGAGCCATGCCATGCTTGCACCCGGATCTTGTATTCATCATTCCCTTGAGTGTTTTCTGGGAGCCTTGGAGTACATCTAGATAAGTTTTCTCTTCTCTCTGTTTCTTCTTGGATTTTCGGCCCCTGGCTGATTTGATAGGGGTGACTTGCGAGCTGTCTGATTCATAGACTCTTTCTTCAGATTCTTCATCAAATTCGGATGCTAGGCTGATATGCTCTTCGTTATCTTCTTTTCCTCCATGGTCGCCATCTGCTGGGAGGGTGATTGTTTCAGTACCAGTTTCTTTTACGTTCTTCGACAAGTCTTCTGGTTCTTCTTGAGTCCCGATGGCTTCTGCATTCCCACCTGAGGAGGAGCCAACCTTTGGAAATTCTTTGGCCTTTGTTTTGGTCTGAGACTTCCCCACTGGCCCAGTATTTTTCTTCTCAGTTGGCTTTGGAATAGCCTTGCCTTTTTTAATTTCTTTCCATCCTTCTTTGTCCTCCTTAGTCCCTGATGGGGTTTTAGGACAATTCTGTTGGAAGTGTCCGTGTTCATGACAGGTTCTGCATTTGAAAGGAAATTGCTCATATTCCAGCTTTTGGTAGTGATGCCAGTCTCCAACTGTGAGTTTTACCGCCTCGGGAAAACCAGCTTCTAAGTCGACTTCCACACAGATTATTGCACAGGTGTATTGTCCCTTGTTTTCTGCTTTGTCAATGAATCTGCCCAGACCATTTCCAATCATTTGCAAAGAGTGAAAGCTCCAGTAATGGATCGGAAGGTTGGGAAGCCGAACCCAGACTGGGACCTCCTTAGGGACATCAACTGAAGGATCGAAGTCAGGGGTCCATTTATTGAGATACAAACCCTAATTTCCCGTGAAATACGAACCATTTCTAAATACTAGATCTCGATCTTCTTTGGAGGTGAACTCGAAAATGAAAAAGCCTCTGCCAACCGCATAGCAGATCACATTATTTTTCAGCTATGGCCTCTAGTTGCGTTGAATCCAGTCATCAGTGGTTTTTGTAGAGGCCCAGCGACCCATAAATTGCCCAACCAACCCTCTGTCAGCAAGGGCAAGGGCTATTTTAATCGGTTGTTCTTCATGCAGTGTGATCTCAGGGATTTCCTCAAGTTTTTTTATGGACTTTGAAACCTCAGGGGCTGGTTGCTTCTTCCCTTTCTGTGATAACAAGTGTCGGAAAGCTTCTTCAGACGATAATGGAGGGGTGGGAGAGGGCTCCCCACCCCCAGGTTCACCCATGGCGGCGGTTGAGGAATGCAGCGAATGATGACCTACTCAATCCATACCCCACTAGACAGCACGAAAGGGAGAAATAACCCCTGCAAAACCAAAACAGAGGGTCTATGCGCCGCGCTGATGACCAGTGCGCCGCGCAAGTTTAGTGCATCACGCCCAGCCAAGAGAAACACTAGAGGGTTCGGATCTACGCGTCGCGCCGACCCAATGCGCCGCGAGACCCAAAGAGGTGCAGTTGTAGCTTTTCTTGCTCTTAGGCTCCCAACGTGGAACTGCAAAACATACACATTGGAAGCTGCCAAACCAGGGTTTTAGATGAATTCTACATCGCCAAATTGAGGGATATTTAGGTGGAAGAAGACAAAGAAATCATTGTTGAGCCAAAAATCTTAGACATCATATATCAGCAAACAATGTATCTCAAAGAACAGATTCCGATCATCCCTTGGCCTAACAGCATCGACGGATATCCCACGTTTGTCAACCGTAATAATAGAGTGCGCACAGAGCGAGACTCCTCAAACAACCAACATTTGGATTTTCCTTAACAAGATGAATTATTTTTATGGGATTTGTGAATTTTTTAAGATGTTTAGAAAAAATAATATTTAAATGGGACAAATAGGGACTGCGTTTAGATCTTTCACCATTTTTTGTGTTGTAGTTCGTTGTACCTTTCAGCCTGCATTGTTTCTTTGGATTTCGAAGTTTTTCAAGTTTTAATTTTCTGCAGATCTTCATCTATTTAGTAATGCTCTGTTCCTGCAGACTTTGTTTATTCCATCTATATCTACATATTTCCAAGATTATTTAATGACCTTTAGTTATCAGTTTCACTTTTAGATAGAGGAAAATACAACATAGTATATTTTTTTTCCCTAAATTTTTACAAAATTGTCTTATCCTTGTTTGGTCGGCTGGGTGAAACAGATATCAGACTGCATCGAGATTAGAACTTGTGGCCTTCATTCACCCCAGTGAAAATCAATATGGACTGCGTAGAGATTTGAACGTGTGCCTTTTATTCACCTGAGTGAAAATCAATATGGACTGCATCAAGATTCGAACTTGTGCCATTTATTCATCCTATTAATTATATATATTCACTGGTATCATCTTTTCAAATATACAGATACCAATTTTTGGAGAAAAATCTTGGTATGCCTAGTTTGGGAACGACCAGGCCAGTTATGGTAAGTTGGAAAATTGAGAACAAATATTTTTTACTATATAAACTGTTCTCTCAAATTCTCCAAAACGTTAGCTCAAATTATCTAAAATGGTACAGGGTTTAACAATAAATAGAATTGTGAAATTTCAGTGGAGGAGATGTTCTTAGATTGGAGAGAAATATTCGGTATGGCTGGTTTGGGAATAACCAGGCCAGCTATGGTATGTTGTAAAATTGAGAACAAAGATTTTTTATTATATAAATTGTTTTTTCAAATTTTCTGAAAACGTTCGCTCATATTATCTAAGATGGTATAGGGTTTAACGATAAATAGAATTGTGAAATGGTACCCGAGGAGATGTTCTTAGCTTGTTAATTTCATAGGGCAAAGCTTGTATGCATATCTCAGCTAAAAACTTAAATTTTAAAGGGCAGATAAATGAGATAAAGTATTTATAATTACAAGTGTTTTTTAGGTTTTATATAAAGATGAATTTCTAATTTTTTTTAAAATTATATAGGTTGAACGATTAAATTTATTTTTATTATATAATAAAATTTAATTAATATCTATATCCAAATATGTAAAATAAATTTATAATAAAAAATTATTATATTTTTATTTATATTTATATAATAAATCAATCAATATTGTATCAAGAGGCAAATTTTTTATACGAATACTTAATGTAACTAAAAATATTATGGAAATTATAAAAAAGTATGTCATAACATTTTTTCTAGCAAAAGAGTTTTTTTTAATTTTAGTTTACATTTTAATATATTTGGTATGAATTTTAATATATATAAAAGATTTATTTTTAATTTAAAATATGTAAATTAAGTTTATGAGATATAGACAATGTATAGCAAAATCCAATCATGTTTAGGGATGGTGTGACCAAAGCTGGGTGCAATCCCTAACTGATTTTGATAGCTTAGATGTAGTTGGATCACTATTTCTCAAGTCAAAAGTTAAGCAAGCAATCATCTGAGCACTCACACAACTTAGTAAACAAAAAATAATTAAAATATGTAAATTAAAATGATTTAAAATTTGTATAATTAAAAGGACAAAAAAAATTGAGTGCAAAAAGTGTCAAAGCATTAGAGATACTTATGTTATGATTTGTTCTTTTATAATATTTTTATAACTACATAATATTTTATGTTTATTATTTTAGTTTAATAAATTGAGAAGTAATGAGAAAATAAAATTATAAAATTTTTAATTGCTTTATTTAAAATTGGAAAAAAAAAAATTTAGAGTGAGTAGCTTGTGTATATAGAACTTGGTTTCGTAAATAGTTAGGGTAGCCATATAAATTAAATTACTAGTAATATTGAAAAACATTAGTTCATACTAAACAACAAAAAGGCTTACTTCATCCTGGTGTTGTCTTTTAAATTGGTTTTTTTATTGTATATATGGATTTAACACCATGAAAAACCCCTCGAGCATTTTGATTTAGCAGATTTCACCCATCAAATTGGCCATTTCAATGAATCCATGCCAATTCTAGACAAAATAGATTAGAAAATAAAGCAGAAAACTTTTCAAAAAGTCACACTTAAAACAACTTGCTTCACCATATATATAAAATTGGTATAGTTAAAAAAGAATCATAAAAGTTAACTAAACTATAACTTTGTTTAAAATAATAATAATAATAATTAATGATAAAAATAATTAATATATATTAAAACATATATAGTTGAAAAAAATAAAAATTAACCATGATCTCTAAATCAAATTTGTTACAATAACAAAGTCAATACCACGACTTATCAATACCACATACCCAGAAAAACAATAACTCATTTCATATAAAAATTGCTAATGATTTTTTTTTAATATGTAATTTAATCAAAATGGAAAAAAATATAACTACTATACACTAGTTAGTTTTTTTCTTCTAACAGAAAAAAAAAATCTTTGATTTCTATAACCACTAAGAGTATTCTAGAATATTCTATGGAGGTTAAATTCCTACCATCATCTAATAAATAGTGATAATTAAATTAAAATTCTTGAAACCCTATTCTAAAATAGATATGCCTAATAATTGCTTGCTCATAAATTTTAGTGGGTACTAACCACTAATAATTCTAAGCATTTATAGTTTTGCTTCTACATTAGTACTGCGAAAAACATAAATAATGGTTGGAAGTAACTCCTAGTAAGTATATTTATTTGCATCTTATTCCTATCCAATTTCTATGCAAAGAAGTAACTAATAGTAAATACGTTATTTAAGGATGAGCTATCTTCATTGGAAACCAATATTTATCAGTCTATTGGCCCATAAATGCACCTGGGAAATAGATGCCCACCGTTGGATGGTGTACTTGCTTTAATCCAACGGTGGGCAGTTACTTTCCAGGTGCATTTATGGGCCAATAGACTGATAAATATTGGTCTCCATCTTCATTTAGTGTAACTAATAGATAGAATATTATACTCTCAACAAATTTTTTTGGTCAATTTTGTCCAAAATTTGGTAAAGATTTAGTTATTTAATTTGCGAAATTGAAGCACCCATAGGTTTTTCAGGTATTGAATCTATATATGTATTCAAAAGTGCATTTTTAAAAACAAAAAATCACATTTTTTTTAAATTGTGTTGTTGGATTATGGCTATTAGTTATACTACATTTTTTTTTAATATTTTTGGATGATTTTCATAGAAGGTTTAAGAAATCACTACAAAAATATCTAAAATCAATGCATGAATATTGCAACAATATCCATAAATTATGGCGTAAATTACATGAGCTAGTTATGCATTTGACATTATATTGTGTAAAGGTTGCAATGAGACTTTCAAGCTATTGTTCAATCAAATGTTTGAAAATTATATTTTTTAATAATTTATTGAAAAATAAATGTTCATAAAAATTGTAAGCTAAATTGTTTAATGCTAAAATAATAATGGGCAACACGAGAGATGATTAATAAAACTAAAAAAAAAAACATAATAATATATTTACAACACATTTAAGAAGGTTAGTTGATGTTGTTCTTTAGTTTTTTTTAGACAGGCTATTCGTAAGGTAGCCTTCTTTTGTTTTCTTGACATAATATGTAACATAGTAGTGCATATTAGTGTTGGAAATTAGGGTGAAAGTAACGACTTTGATATTTTCTTATATTATATTTTATGTAATTTTTAATGTAGCATGAAGTATTATGTTATGATATTTTTAGGGGTGTTAATGAAATGTATATCAAATTTATTTCATAATAAATTTATTGTTTATCCATCTCGACACCATGTCAAACCACATATTGGAATTGTGTCTATTTCTAAAGGATTCTAGGGAGAATTATAAATCTTAATCCTAACAATAACTCTTTGCATTATATGCTAGATTGAAAGAAGAGTGGGTTGAATTCTTCGGTATCATTTATGTTTCGCATATTGAGTAATGCAAGAAGAGTGATATAATAGGTAGAGGAGGAAAGGTTGCCTATGGGAGATTGTAGCATATTATAATCTGTAACATATTATAATCTCTTCATCCCCTATATTTTTTTGTCAATATGTAACATCGCGTCCTATGCAAGAGCATCGCTCTCCATTGGAACACCCAATTTTTTTTTGTTTACTTCCTCCACAATCTATCCCATTATTCCCTTTCTCTTTTCAGCTTTATATGCCCATATACATAATATATGCACATATACAAAAGTTTCACATATTATACGGAAGATGTGTGCATATATGGAAGATATGCGTATATATGCAAGTTGTGTAGCACTTCAGCCTTTCTACAGGCACATATTCTGTATATGCGCTTATATTCGATATATATGCAAATAGATATGCACATATACATAAGTTGCACATATCTTCCGTATATATGCAAATATATATGCGCATATATGGAAGTTGCGCATATACCGAAATTTGAGCATATACTAAAATTACGGATATACGGAGGTTGCACTTATACAGTGGCTAAAGTTGCGCATAAATTATGTATATGCACATATTACATTTATGTGTAGCTTTTGTATATATGCATCTACTGTATATGCGCAACTTCCATATATGTGTGTATATGAAAGCTATGCATATACAGCTTCAAATGGAAGTTGTGCAAAAATTAATTCTTTGTATAGGCACAAATTTGATACATGTGAATCTTCTATATATGTGCATATCTTTCTTATATGTGCAAACACATATGCACATATACAAAAGTTTCATATATACAGAAATTGTGCATATATGATGGTTGAAGTTTCACATAAAAAAAATGACAACCAACTGTGTATTTTGGGCCAGTGGCAGGATGCCACGTGGCCTCTTCTAGTTGGTTGAAAGTTATTTTTTAAAGGGAAATGTAGCCTCAGCACTTGTCTGAACCTGATTGGTTCTAGTTTGGTCAAATTTGGTTGGTTGGTTGGTGGCCAACCACATGTTGCCATGTGGCCTAGCCGAAGGCCACCACGTGGCAATGCGAGTGCCATCAAAACTATGTTTGAAGGCCAAACTGCACCCCATGGGATTTGAAACAGTGACCACTTCCCAAAAAGTGCACCACTTAACGAGTCGGGCTACAATACTTCTTATTAAACTATGCATTCAGAAACATATTTAAAGTTGGCATTCACAGAGTTCAGGGGTAAGGGGTCAGGGCTTAGCCCCGACGCCCCCCTACCCACATATTACATTGCATACGAATTTTGCATCGGAGCCAAGGGCTAGGCCCTAACCGCCCGCCCAAATCGCCATCGTAACCCATGTGACTGTTTATTGGTTAATATTATTTTTCATTATTATTGAGTAAATTTGGTTTTATAGAAATGGTTAAATGAAATTGACATTTTAAAATTGTTTAAAAAATCTGAAAATTTTATAATGAAATTTTTATATAATTATCTAAATTTTGAAGTTAATAATCTGATATTTCATTGTATTTTGGTTTTGATTTATTAGTTGATAATTTAACCTTCATTTATTAAACTTAGGGTCATTGTAAATCTTGAACTAATGTATGTATTCTCTTTTCAGAAATAAGATGTTTTTTACATTTTCAAACTTTATATAGATTTGCTTGTTTAAGGAAAGAGTTACAAATTTCTTAGTATGTGAAGATCACTAGAAACTTATTTTTAATATTTAATATTTCATTTTTTACATAAAATTCTAGTTTTGAGTTTTCATTCCTAAATTTTACTTTACATGTTTTTTCCAATTTCTAACATCTTAAATAAGAAAGGTCAACTGGTTGTAAAGGGTTGTAACATCTTAAATATGAGAGGTCATTGTATTGTAATATCTTAAATAAGAAAGATCTTGGTTGGAGATAAGTAAACTGACTATTTTTGTGAGAAAAAAATTATTAACTTTTTTTAATGATTTTGAAATTTTGAAAAATAAGTGTATGATGCATATTATCAAATTCTTTCAATATTGAATTTTAGATGGTCTAATTTTTTCCATATTTCAATAACTATAGTTAAAAAACAAGATTGAGAAGATCAGGATATCACAAACCTTTTTTTTTTTGTTAATTTGGTAGTGCCTCCCTTTTTCTATTTATATTGGTAAAGCAGGTTACAAAAATATGAACATCAGAGTGTGGCCTCAACCTGCCCGTAGGAAACCAGGTCTGTTGGCCATCTCAGTGCATGAAAAGCAAACCAAAACTGGAAAAGTTTCATTCTTCTATATCTTGCCTGAGCTATCTGTTCTATTATCGAATTATCTACAAACTGAGAAACTAAGGAGAGTTCATATAAGTCTGATAATAACATAACAAAACATGATAAAGAAAAGAACTACTCTTCATATGAAGAGACAGGTGCTGGAGCTTTCAGCGTAGATCCTGGCATGTCAACTTGCTGTAATTGTTGGATTTGCTTCTCCATGCGACAAACCCAGTCATCCACTCTGTTGATTCTGTCAGTGGTTTGGTATTGAGTTATCTTAATGTGTTGGAGTTGATCTTTCATATTATACATCATGTCCAGTAGACAGAGTTCAGTCTTGGAGGAGTCAGACTGTGCTTGGCTGGGGTTAATACTCTGTATAGCCTTTGCTAGAAGGCTCTTCAGGATCCAATAAGTGTGAACAGTCTGCTGAAAAAGTGTAAGACGACCCCTGGTGTTCCCTGGATCAGAAATGAAGTCTAAGATTTCTGTCTCGGTTTCATTATTTTCCTGGTCAGTTTGGATATCTCTTTCCCATCCTCTGATTTCCTGACGAACTGTAGCTGAGTTCCTAGTGACATAGTTGGTTGCCAAATTTTCAAGAATTTCCAAGTTAGATTTTCCTCCTCGTTTCTTGGGGATATGATTCGCTTGAACTTGCTTCCCTTTAGCAGACTGGGCTTGTGATTGGCGCTTCCCCATATTATCAGAACACCTAAAAGGCAATACAAACACGCAAGAAAACACGAAAATTGAGTGAGCAATGTCATGGGGCCACCCTGCCCAAAACCTCTGTTTTTCGACAATGCTTCCTTCTACTGAAAGAGAAACTAATAATGACAGCCAATGAGCCATATGACTAAGATTTTAGATAAAATCCTTAGGAGTATACGAAAATGCAGAGACCAAGAGTCTTGTATCCTAATACCTGAATATGGATTGAACGCAATTAAACAGAACCAGCTGCATACTAAGGGTAATGAACATATGAGCATATTTAACAAGGCTCAGAGTGCGCATAGGAGTTGATACAGAGACAGGGAACGACTGAAGTGGAAACTGATCACTATCGAAATCCTTGTGCCAAACAGACAGGGAATACAGGGAACAGAATCGACTGTTAATGTCCCGACGAGCATTATTTTGACACCACCTATACTCTCCTACCAGACTACATACTATGTGAATAGCCACCACAATTATCCAAGGGTTCCATCCTAGATGTCTCATGGTGTGAAACAGGGGATGTTTCTCTTTGGGCCAGAAAGATATCTGAATTACAAGAGTATGAATTGGATGGGTTTGAATAGGACAAGGGTCTCGGAAACATGGTTTAACCCATTTCAGAGAAGGATTAATGTAATAGATGGCCATGAACAGAACAAAATTCACCTTGTGATACAAAATTCTAGGCCAGACCATTACCAATACTATAGTAAGTACAAGAAAGAGGCTAGATACATACCCCCCCTGAATAAAGCGGTTTACAGTTTGGAGATTTCTCAGCTTCCTCCTCGGCGACCTCCAGAGACTAGCATGCAGAGAGCTATGCGGGAACGAATGGAGGAGGAGGGGCGAGCCACTTACCATTTCTAAAAATTTCCTTCCACTACCTAACAGACCAGGCTGGCCTGCTTGCGGTATCAAAAAAGGCGGATCAGTCACGTACCTCCATAATCTATAGTTCCAAGGTTCCATTATGGAATAGAAGTGTACGAGGGACGATCAACTGCCATTTGCACCTCTTATGGCGCTCTATGGGACAAGTGTCCACCCCGATCAGGGGAGGATATTGCAAACCTATTGACACTATTCCCTAGCCATAAATTTTAGAATAGAACATGATGTCTAGAGCTTTGAACACCTACCGTGGATGGAGTTAGCACATTACGAAAGAGGCTGTCTCTTGGTCGCCAAAGACGACGTGGGCATCCAGGGAGCTCCGCCAATTCTCTACCCAGGTCCTGCAGGTGATCGTGCATTCTTATACAGTTTTATTCATCGAAAGTGAAAAGGCACTTGCTCTCTAGAGTCCTAAGACCCAGCGATCCATTCCAGCCAGATGCACCCCATAGTATTATGGCAGTTTCCCTGTTTATTCCTAGAAAAAAATAGGCAATATCTAAGAATATTTCCTTTTCCTATTTTTCAAGGCTGTCATAGCTAATCTTAAGTCTACTCTATATTTCAGTGGGAAGCACTTGGGATAGTTTGCGCAATTGGTCTTCCCAATACTCGCGACTTTCCGAGTACAATAGCGCCCCAATCACTTTGAGGGAAAATGGCAACCCCTCTCACGCTTTTACAAGCTTTCTAACCAGATCTTCATACTCCACAGCAGGAAAAGGATGGTGGAAGGCATAGCAGCAAAAGAGCTATCGAGAATGTTCAAGATCCAGGCCTGTCATCCTATAAATGGATGACTCTTTTATCCCTGCATATATTCTAAGAACGTCCCGATTGCGAGAAGTAAGCAAAATTAAACTATCTGAACAAAGGACATCCTTTAAGGGCGAAAATACTGCACTCAGTTGCTCAGCATCATCCACATCATCCAAGACTATGAGAGCTTGACGACGAGAGAGACGATCTTTTAACTTCGCTATACCTTCTTCCACATTATCTATTACCGGATCAACTCCAGTCAAGTCTATATAAAGCTTACTCTGCAAGGATGATAGACGACACCTAGCTGTTGAAATATTAAAGTCACCTTCTATGCCTTTGTACAGGAAGAAAGAGAGTACAGCAGCAGCAGCAAAGTTTTGAGTGCACAACACTCTGTATTTAAGAAGAATGGGAAATCCGTAAGGATGAATTAAATGTTTTATGGGCTACAACCACAGATGCAGAGAGAAGAATTAATTTTTGATATGGGCGAAGTCATTTCAACAGAAGAATGAAGATTTCCCGAAGATTTAAACTACGGAGGAGCAGTCTAATTAAAGACAGCCATTTTGGGCTTTAAAGCCCTCAACAACCAAAAATGAATGAAATTGATCGAACAGGTAGAAGTCTTTTATGAAAAGTCTGGACAAGTGGTCCCTACGACTTAAGCGCCAAAGCGCAAATCGCAGATCGCAGTTTTGAAGTTTGAGACTGTAGTGTCTTGTTGATGTGGATGTTTGCGATGTGCGATCATCGCAACATCACAACATTGCAATGTCGTAGAATCAGCCTCCGCCCATGCCAGAGTTCCATTGAAAGTTGCGATGTGCGATCATCGTGCCATCGCACGATCGCACAATCGCGTGTTTTATATGTGTTCATCCACATGTGTTATCGCACCGTTGAAAATTGCGATATGCGCCATCGCAATATCGCACCGTCGCAAGTTTTTATTATTCCGCCGTTCCGCCATCGCAAATCGCAAAATGGTCGACTGCGATGTGGTCCCCACTCGTACGTCACGCCAATGTTAAAGTTTTGTATTTGTTTTATTTGTTTTATTTTGGGTTTTGTTCCCGCCGCGCTATATAAAGTGAAAAAGCCTGTGAGGCTTATTGTATTGTAATTGTAATACGTTGTATTGTTGTAACCGATGTGTGAGAGCCCACAGGCAAGAAAAACCACAGTAAGAAGAACAAAGCATTGTTTGTGCGTTCTTGAGAGACAGAGAGAATTTTTTTGTGGAGCACTGCGTCTGTAGCAGTCCCTATTCATATTTTGTGAATGCCTCACTGTTGAGGAAGAAATTTGTAATAGTTTTCAGTTATGTTTTAATTAAATAGAAAGAAAGAATTTTTCATGCCATCTCTGTCTCCTGTCTCAAAAGCAAATTTTTGAATTATATTCTCTGTGTTGATAAAGGAGAGGAGTTTACTCTCTGTTGTTTGGAATTCTCAATATTTCAACATGGTATCAGAGCTAGTTTAGGCTCTTTAAATGTTTCAAAGAAGCTGAAGAAGAAGAAGACTTGTTGCAGTGTTTCTCCAGCAGTGTGAAAGCCCAACAAAGGTCAAATTTCAGGTATTTCTCAAAGAAAACAGAGTTGTTGTTTTTTGTTTAAAAGAGTTTGTTCTTCCAGAAAAGGAAAAACAGTTTGTCTCGGTGAAGTGTTCAGTTTAAGAGCAATGGCTGGACCAAGCACAGGAATGAGCATTGGAAATGTTCAGCTTCCACAGTTTAATGGAAAGAACTATGATTATTGGGCCATTACCATGAGAGCCCTGTTTGTCTCACAAGACTTATGGGAATTTGTAGAAGATGGTTTTGTTGAACCAGCTGATGAACAGGCTTTTAATGCCTTAACTCAAGCAAAGAAGGATTTATTGAAAAACAATAGAAAGAAGGATGCTAAGGCCCTCTTCTATTTGTATCAAGCAGTAAATGAGAGTGTGTTTCCAAGGATAGCAGCAGCTAAGAGATCCAAGGAGGCATGGGAAACTATGAAAATAGCCTATCAAGGTATGGAGAAAGTTAAGACAACAAAACTTCAGTTGCTGAGAAGATATTTTGAAACTCTTTGCATGAAAGAGTCAGACAGTGTTGACATATTCTTTACACATGTGATTGGGATTGTAAATCAGATAAGATCCCATGGAGAAACTCTTGAATAAAGAAGAATCGTGGAGAAAATTTTGAGATGCTTACCCTCAAAGTTTGATGTTATTGTTACCACCATAGAAGAGACCAAAGATCTCTCACGGTTCACAGTGGATGAACTTCATGCCTCACTGATAACTCATGAACAGAGATTGAGCAGAGATGAAAACTCATCTCTTGAGCACGCCTTCAAGACCCAGATGCCTTCAGGAAGAGGAAGAGGTCAAGGCAAAGGAAGAGGAAGAGGTAGAATCCAAAACAGAGGTGGAAGGAACAACGCTTCACACTCATATGGAAGGAGCAACAGTCAAAGTCAGAGCCACGGCCAAAGCAACAGCCAGCAAGGTGGACATCAACACCAACATGCTCATGGACAAAGGTATGAAAAATCCAATGTCCAATGTCATTATTGCAAGAAATATGGGCACTATGCCAATGAATGTAGAAAGAAGCAAAATGACATGAAAAATAAGCAGAATGCTAATGTAGCTAAAGAATAAAAGAACCCAAGTAATGTGCTATTAGCATGTAATGTAGCACAAGATAGAGAAGATGATGTTTGGTTCTTAGACTCAGGTTGTAGTAATCATATGACTGGCAACAAAGCAGTGTTTGCCAATCTAGATGAAGAAGTAAAATCTGAAGTGACCACAGGGACTGATACTAAGATCTCTATCAAAGGAAAAGGCAGAGTTAGTATTCGAGCAAGAAATGGGGAGCAGAAATTTGTTCCTAATGTGTATTATGTTCCAGGTCTAAAATGTAATATTTTGAGCATTGGGAAGCTCATAAACAAAGGTTACAATGTAATATTCAAAGATGATGTGTGCACAATAAAAGATATACCTCCAAGAAAGAAAATTATTTCTGAAATCCAAATGACCAGCAATAGAATGTTTCCGCTCAAGCTCAACATTGACTTGAAGGGAAAAGGAAAGAGTATAGCAGCTGTAACACAAGAAGCCTTCCAGAAGGAATAGAAAGATGAAAATTGGTTATGGCACCTGAGATTTGGACATCTCAATTTCGGAGGATTAAATTTGCTGCACAGAAAAGGAATGGTAAGAGGTTTGCCATTGATTGAGAAGCCTGACAACCTATGTGAAGGCTACATCTTGGGAAAGCAACACAGAGAAAATTTTCCTTCAGGGAAAATCATAAGGGCAAAAGAACCCTTAGAAATCATTCACTCAGATTTATGTGGTCTGATGCAGAAAGCATCAGTTTCAGGCAGCATTTACATGCTGACCTTCATAGATGATTTCACAAGAAAAGTCTGGGTTTATTTTCTGAAATATAAGAGTGAAGTTTTTCAGAAATTTTTCCACTTTAAAGCTCTTGTAGAGAAACAAAGTGGGCAGTATATAAAATTCCTCAGAACCGACAGAGGAGGAGAATACATATCAAAGGAGTTTCTGCATTTCTGCAGAGAGAATGGCATACACAAGCAATTTACCACAAGGTACACACCGCAACAGAATGGAGTTGCTGAAAGGAAGAATCGAACCATAATGGAAATGGTTAGAAGTATGCTGAAGGCAAAACACTTGCCGAATGAGTATTGGGAAGAAGCAGCAAACTGTGCTGCGTATATTTTGAATAGATGCCCCACAAAAGTTGTCATGAACAAAGTTCCAAAAGAAGCGTGGAGTGGCAGAAAACAAGGAGTCACCCACATGAGAGTTTTTGGATGTGTGGCATATGTACACATTACAGACAAGTTGAGAAAGAAGTTGGATAGTAAGGGGGAGAAGTGCATTTTCCTTGGATACTGTGAAGATTCCAAAGGATACAGACTGTATAACCCATCCATAAAGAATTTTGTGATAAGCAGAGATGTGCAATTCATTGAAGAGGAAGCATGGGATGGAAGCATTGAGAAAAAAGTCAATGTTAAAAGCTATTTATCTCATGATGAAGATGAGGAAGATGTAGTTGAAATTAACAACTCATCGGTAGCACAACCTCCACTAGCACAAGGACAGCAAGGGACACCTCAAGCAGCAGCGAGAACACCCTTGAGAAGAAGTGGGAGTGCATCTCCAAGCACACCACATGGAGCAGAAATGAGTGCTTCATCAAGCACAACTACACCAAGTGAAAGCGGAACAAGGTTCAGAAGCCTTAGAGAAGTTTATGAGCAAGGAGAAGCAAATGAAGGTATGAATTCCTTATTTTCTTTGTACTGTCAAGTTGATGATCCTATTCATTTTGAATATGCTATTAAAGATAGAAAATGGATAGAAGCTATGGATGATGAAATTAATGCCATAGAGAAGAACAAAACATGGGAGCTGGTTGATCTCCCAGAAGGTAAAGAAGTCATTGGTGTAAAATGGGTCTATAAGACCAAAAGCAATGCTGAAGGAAAGATAGAGAGACACAAGGCCAGACTTGTTGTCAAAGGATATAAGCAGAAGCAAGGAATTGATTATGAAGAAACTTTTGCACCAGTTGCAAGAATGGAGACAGTAAGAGTAGTGTTGTCCATAGCAGCACAAAACAAATGGAAAGTATATCATATGGATGTAAAATCTGCATTTTTAAATGGAGTTTTAATGGAAGAGGTATACGTGGAACAACCTCTCGGATATGAGAAGAAAGGCCAAGAGCATAAGGTCTGCAAATTGAAGAAAGCTCTTTATGGGCTGAAGCAAGATCCAAGAGCATGGTACAGTAGGATAGACTCCTATCTACTGGAAAATGGATTTGAGAAGTGTGAGGGAGAACCCACCCTCTACATCAAAGAAAAAGATGGTAAGATGTTGATTGTTGTTTTATATGTTGATGATTTAATTTTTACAGGTAATGATGATTACCTTGTTGAAAATTTTAAAACAGTCATGAAAGATGACTTTGAAATGACTGACATGGGTTTGTTGAGATACTTCTTGGGAATAGAAGTAGAACAAAATAAAAAAGGAATTTTTATATCTCAAGCAAAGTATGTGAATCAAGTTTTAGAAAGATTTAATATGCAGGAGTGAAAAGCTACAATTACTCCCACAGTAATGGGATTGAATTTGAGAAAAGATGATAGCAGCAAGGATTTTAATCCAAGTCTGTATAAAAGCATAGTTGGCAGCCTCATGTGCTTGACTGCAACTAGGCTGGATATTATGCATGCTGTTAGTTTGATTTCCAGATTTATGGCGAAGCCAAAAGAAGCACATTGGCAAGCAGCAAAGAGAATTATGAGGTATGTGAAAGGAACAAAAGGATTTGGTATTTTGTATACAGCTTCAGAAAATTCAGAATTAGATGGATACACTGACAATGATTGGGTTGGAAGTGTAGATGATCGGAAGAGCACTTCCGGTTATGTTTTTCATATGGGTTCAGGAGCCATTTCATGGGCTTCTAAGAAACAGCCTATTGTAGCATTATCTACAACAGAGACAGAATATGTGGCAGCTACAACAGCAGCGTGTCAAGCAATTTGGATGAGAATAATGTTGAGAATTTTATGCCAAGAACAGGCAAAGGGCACTGTGATTTATTGTGACAATAGCTCAGCTATTGCATTATCAAAGAATTATGTGTTTCATAAGAGAACACAGCACATAGACACAAAATTTCATTATATCAGAGAATTGGTGAACAATGGAGAAATTGTTTTACAACATTGTAAAACAGAGGAGCAATATGCAGATATTTTGACAAAGCCATTGGCACAGAAAACATTTGAATTTTTAAGAAAATGTTTGGGTTTGATGGATAACCCAGCAGCTGACTTTAAGGGGGAGTGTTGAAATATTAAAGTCACCTGTTGTGCCTTTGTACAGGAAGAAAGAGAGTACAAAAGCAACATCAAAGTTTTGAGTGCATAGCACTCTTTATTTAAGAAGAATGGGAAATCCGTAAGGATGAATTAAATGTTTTATGGGCCGCAGCCACAGATTGCAGAGACAAGAATTAATTTTTGATATGGGCGAAGTCATTTCAGCAGAAGAATGAAGATTTCCCGAAGATTTAAACTACGGAGGAGCAGTCTAATTAAAGACAGTCATTTCGGGCTTTAAAGCCCTTAACAACCAAAAATGAATGAAATTGATCGAACAGGCGGAAGTCTTTTATGAAAAGGCCAGACAAGTGGTCCCTACCACTTAAGCGCCAAAGCGCAAATCACAGATCACAATTTTGAAGTTTGAGACTGCAGTGTCTTGTTGATGTGGATGTTTGCGATGTGCGATCATCGCACCATCGCAACATCGCAATGTCGCAGAATCACCCTCTACCCATGCCAGAGTTCCATTGAAAGTTGCGATGTGCGATCGTCACGCCATTGCACGATTTCACAATCGCGTGTTTTATATGTGTTCAGCCACATGTGTTATCGCACCGTTGAAAATTGCGATATGCGCCATCGCAATATCGCACCGTTGCAAGTTTTTATTGTTCCATCGTTGCGCCATCACAAATCGCAAAATGGTCGACTACGATGTGGTCCCCACTCGTACGTCGCGCTAATGTTAAAGTTTTTCATTTGTTTTATTTCTTTTATTTTGGGTTTTGTTCCTTCCACGCTATATAAAGTCAAAAAGCCCGTGAGGCTTATTGTATTGTAATTGTAATACGTTGTATTGCTGTAACCGCTGTGTGAGAGCCCGCAGGCAAGAAAAACCACAGTAAGAAGAACAAAGCACTGTTTGTGCGTTCTTGAGAGACAGAGAGAATTTTTTTGTGGAACACTACGTCTGTAGCAGTCCCTATTCATATTTTGTGAATCCCTCATTGTTGAGGAAGAAATTTGTAATAGTTTCCAGTTCTGTTTTAATTAAATAGAAAGAAAGCATTTTTCATGCTATCTCTGTCTCTTGTCTGAAAAGAAATTTTTTTATTTATATTCTCTTTGTTGATAAAGGAGAGGATTTTACTCTTTGTTGTTTGGAATTCTCAATATTTCAACACTAGCAGTAGCGACTCTAACGTCATGTAAAAAACAAGATTGCTCGTAATATGATTTCTTTGTGTTGAAGAAAAGTTTTGCCAGGGTGCTTTTCCCCACCCCACCAAGACCCACAATCCCCACAATATTGGGTCCTCCTCTGTTGTGCTGCTACTCCCACAGCACCGTTATTTCAAAATGCTGCAGCTTTTCATCCAATCCAGTTGGATGTGTGGCTACAGGCAATGGTTCTTTTCCAACCTTTTTATGCACTTGTCGCACTACTTCGTCCACGAGCTGGCCTTCATCCCTGGTCATTAGCAAAAGAAAAAGCACAACATGAGTATTTGAAGATTTGTTTATCAGTACAGTTAAGCTAATACATAGAATGAGAGAAAGAGTACTAACCCATTACAGGCCTCCAGCTCGAAGCCGCTAATATGTGAAACGTCGAATAGTGCTTTTCTCCAAGCCGCAAGTCTTTCCTGACTGTATCTCCCTTTATTTTCATGATTAAGAATGGCTTCGGTATACACCCTATCGCTGCTCGTCCAACTGATATTTTTCAAAGTTTGAACGTACACTCTATCTTTGCCCGTCCACCGGAGAATTCTCAAAGCGTAAACGAACACTCTATACTTACCCATCTACCGGGAAATTCTTAAGGCTTCACCACATAGTCTATCACTGTTTTTTCCCTTTCCGTCCATCACAGAGCGGAAAGCTTACCATTATAAAATACCGGAATAATTGTGGCAACACCCGACTCCATGGACTTCAGCATTAAAACGAGCTCGTCTAGACACCATCTTGATTGATTGAGCGTATCCAGAAGATAAAATAGCCACGTGTACGGAGGCCGTTGCTATAGCTCTTTCTATTTGACAATCTATTGCTTCTCCGTGATGCAATTCCTGCTATTCAAGAAAGACTCTGAATCCACACGAAATAAGCTGGCGGTATAGATGGCTTGCGAAAGTTTTTTTCACATCGCTGCCGCGATGATTTAAAAAAACATGGTAACTGTAATTGCCATGAGAAGATGCAGTACTGGAGGTGGAGGTGGAGGCGGAAGCGAGTGTTTGAGCCATTTTTATGAATTCAGGGATACACAGAGAAACAAGAGGAGGGTAAGGATGAGGAAGGAAAACACTAGCGCGGATTAACAGGTGAAATATAGTTGCGCTGGTTGATACAACTACAGGTCACCTCCCAGTTTAGCAGTAAAGATCTTGCGCCTGCGAGTCGAACCTGTTTTAAAGCGCGTCGAAATCGGCAACGAAGTGGGTAAGGCCGTGAATAGTGGATAGGGAAAGTATGGAATTTGATGGGAATTTTTCCCGTCATAAGGCATTTTACCCCTATTTGACGACTGGAACTTGGTGGATGAAAGACGTGATTTTGACATTTAAACTATTTTCAAAAATGTTCTTACTCCTTTTATTTGGATTAACGAAGGCCACGCGATGCATGAATGAAATGACTGTTCATTTAAACGCGTATACGGTCCTGAGGGGCCACTGACTCATTCCGCGTTTCAAACAGTCGACTTGGTTACACCGAAAAAGCAAAGTACTCTTTAAAGAGATGCACCTGTCACACAGTCAGACGACTCTTTCGGGAGTGGCCGACCAAGGTGGGGGTGGAGATGCATCAAGTTGCAGATCAGGGTTGGAATTTGGATTTTTTGGGTTGGAATTTGGATCTCTCTTTACCCGTTACACTAATTTTTTTTTTACATTTTGGGGCATTTTGCTTCCCGTCAAAAAAGTTACCTTTAAAATGTTTCCTTTCATTAGTGATGTTTTCATATTAAATTAAACCTTGATCAATAAAAGTTTGATTACAAAATTTAAATGCTTTCTTTCATTTACTTTGGGTTTTGGGGTGTGATATATCTATGTGAAAGACTTTCTCTCTCTTTCACATAAAGGGCCGATCAGATACATATTTTCTTACAACAACATCAAGTACTCAAATATGTTATGTTATACCTTCTACTTACATTATTTAAAATGTAGTAATAGTGTGCTAATAATGTAGTCTATTATTCATAGTAACACACCTATTAATTTGCCACTCACACGGTAATATCAATTATTTAAACTCCATTACTGATATAGTTTTTTTGCTTCTATTTGAACGTTGATTTAATTGACCATTGTTATCACTGGTTGGAACCACAGAACTATATTTAAGATAATGACAGACTTGGGATTTTCCGATCAGGATAGCCTTTAGTGCTCCAAAATACATTATTTTATCTATGTTACAAAAGAATTGGCTTTTCGCGCTTGCTGGATGGATATTTCTGATGCTAATTTCTAGCGGATTTATATATTTCTTTATGCTGTAGATAAAAATTAGTTTTGAGTGCTTCAAAATACATTATTTTATCTATCTTTCAAAAAAATTGGCTTTTCCAGTTTGCTCGATGGATGGATATTTCTAATGCTAAGTTCTAACAGATTTATATATTTCTCTGTGCTGTAGATAAAAATTAGTTTTGAGATACGACTTAACATTAGTTTTGAGATATGAATTAATTTTGGTTATGAGAAGAGTATAAAGAAAGATGAGTTATTAATTGAAATCTTAAATGGCTAATAAAGTTATAATCTATTTTTTTAATTAATCAATATTAATATTTTAATATTATTTTTTAAACCATACATATATGAAAAAATAAAACAATATCCAATATCCAAAAATTTACAAGATATACTCCACTTCCATGTCTTACCAAATTACATAGTGTGAAAATTATATATATATATATATATATATATATATATATATATATATATATATCACTGCCACCACCACATCCATCAGTGGGTCCCCAATTGCAAGTTCAATTCTAGACCTTGCAATTTTTCCTTCTGTTCATCAAAACATGTGAACATCGTAACACCAATTGAATGTCAAGTTATCATTTGTCATTGTTTTGATTTTTTTTTGAAGTAGGTGGAACTTATGTTGTGTGAGTCTATTTAGTGGAAAGAATTTGTACATTTTTTGGGGATAGTTTTAATTTTTTATAAATAATTTCATTCTCAAACTACGAAAGACTTTGAAAGAATATTTTTCATGAAATTTGAATTTAAAACACTTCATATGTTTTTATACGATAATTTATTTTTTTAATGTTAAACAATAAATCTAAAATAAATTATTTAATATATATTTTATGAATAAAATTTTAATTTATATTTACAATAATTATCTATTAATGATATATTTTTCTTTCTAATTTTGAATATTTAGATGCAACCTTTTTTTATATGTGAGTAATATTTTCAAATTTTTTTGAAGTGGTGGATGGTGTGATTTTTTTATATAACTTAATATCTTAAACTATTAACTTAGTTAATATATTGTTTAAGTAAAAAAATTATATTTTATTATTATTTTTATATCATTAATATTTAAATGTTAAATTTATGATATCATGTATATATATTTATTCACAAGGATACATCACTACTTTAATTTTATGGTGTAAAGAAGACAAATTTGGTAATAAGTCTAAATCATTAATTTAATTGGAATTTTATGAGTTGAAAATATTATTTTTCAAACTTAAGATTTTGTTGTCCAGATCATCAATTCCATAAACATTAATTTTCAACCTTATAAATTTGTTTTCATAATCATTAATTTAATTAAGATTTCACAAAATCAAAAAATTATTTTTCCAATTTGTAAGTTTTTTTTTGTCATTAATATTTGAATGTTAAATTTATGATGTACAATTTACATATTTGTTTAGACGGAAAAATATTTACTTAATGATACATTATCTAAAAAAATGTCTTTTTAATTTATTTATTTAACATTTTAATTTTATTATTAATAAATTTAAATATACTTGTATTTGTCACCTATCTAAATTATTCATTTAACATTTTGATTTTATTATTAATAAATTTAAATATACTTGTATTTGTCACCTATCTAAATCATTCATTTAACATTTTGATTTTATTATTAATAAATTTAAATATACTTGTATTTGTCACCTATCTAAATCATTCATTTAACATTTTGATTTTATTATTAAAAATTTAAATATACTTGTATTTGTCACTTATCTAAATCATTCATTTAATTGATAGATTATTTAGAGTTTTTTTTTTCAAAACCACAAATTACTCTGTTATTATTTTAGTTGGATTACTATTTAGAACTTACATATATTTAATTAACATAATATTATTGGAAACTCATACAAATCAAATAAATAAATCAGTTAAAATTATTAATTTATAAATAATTAATTAAGTGAAAATATTAATTCAAAATATAAGTTTATCATAATTTTGATGAAGATATACATAGTATTTATCATTTAATTTTTTTCATAAAAAATCATTAAAATAATTTTTTTTCACTATTTGGTTATTTTTATAGGAATTTCATTAAAATAAAACTAGTTAATTTAGTTCTTCAACATTTGTATTAAAATTATATTTAATCTTATATATTTATTACACTAATAAAGATTTGAGTCCTTATTACTTATATATATATACACCAAAATTGTCAACATTTTTATTAAAAGCTATATACAATCTTCCATCCATTTCCATGTAAAAAGACTATATATAATCTTCTATTTCTTTCTTACCCAAGGATCTACACTCTTTAAATGTTATATAAAAGTAAAAACTACAAATTTGGAAGAGGGAAAATACAAATATTTACTCATATACATATGTTATGACTTAATGGTGTGGCTAGCACACAATTATGCATTCTCAATTTGTATTTACAAAATATTTCTGGTGTCAGAAAGGTAAAGTTTGGTTTAACAATTCTAAAAGGAATTTTATGATGTTAAAAGAGATACTTATTTCTAAAAATAGTTACAAGTGTTTTATTTATTAGAGGTATAAAAAATTATTTAAAAATTTGAGAAATAATAAAGTATAAAAGTATGTAAATTTCACTTGGAACAAATAAATTAAGAATGTAATACAATTATTAATAGATTATGAAAATTAAAAATTATAATATAAAGATTATGAGAAAAATAAATGAAGTCAAAAGATAATGAGGCACATAAAAGATTAAGAAACCTTGTTCCCTATGATGGGAAAGATGTGTGTTTCTTTACAAAGGAATTTGGTTATCTTTCCTTTTATTTAGTGAAAGGGAGCCAACGTTTATAATTCCTCACAAAAGCCAATTAAATAAATTTATTGGTGTAGAAGAATGTTGATGATATCAAATTGATGAGAATGGTGTGAGTTCCATGAAGCTTAGCTATGCATCTCTAAGCTTAATGGTGTGTAAGTAAATTTAGTATTTTGTTAATTTGTTTGAGAAATTCGAGAGGGTTTGTTTTGAAACCAAAATTGGGCATCCGATCCACCATTCATGGATCTGGAATAAATACTTTTTTTGTATTTACTCATTGTTTGAGTTTAATAAAAAAAATCAGAGTGTGGAGTAAGTGTAATTGAATAGATATTTCTAAGGCATCGAAACGAGAGGCTTGTAAGTGTAGAGGAGCCAAGATTGTTAGGTGATAATTTTCAAGTCGTTGATATATATTTTCTTCTATTTTGTGAATTTGTTGCATAAAAAATATCACAATATACAGGTGAACTAGCTATCTTTTCTTTTCAAAAAAATTCTATCACCTGACAGAAGCATACGATGGAATAAAATTCCGTTAACAAATATCCATCATAGAACATGACTAGGATGACGTGTATTAGGAGCCTTTTCCCGCAAGGAAGTATTCTGCATGTAATTCATGACTGTTGGGCGAATGGTGAGCTAGGATGATGTGTAAGGGTACTGATGTATGAGGCTGACCAATGCGAAGGAGGTCAAGATAACATCGATTCCAGTTATGAGGCATAGTAACCACCTTTTGATCATGATTATAACTTAAAACTCTTTTTGATTGGCTATGAGTTTATTTTCCTTAAATATAAGAAATCTATTTAATAATATAAAATTGAGAAACATGTAATGGAAATGGAAGTTTAACACTTAAAAAAAAAAACATTTTCAAAGGATTAATTTTTTTTAAATATTAAAATCTCAAAATTATATAAATAAAAATAGAGCCAATATTTAAAATCAAGTCAATAAATTTAAATATTGGAAACCTTTCTTTACTTTAAAAATATATTTAAAAATTCGATAACTTTCAATATTATAAACCTTTTTCTACTAAAAAAAATATTTTAAATTCTATATTCATTAAAAGTTTCAGAACCTAATTAGTAAAGAGAAAGAGGTAGAATGAGTGTCGAGGGCTTCAAGGCTTAGGGATCTACAGAATTTCTGAATCCATAGGTACACCATATACTTATTGTCACAACTACATACAAGTTATGCACATATATGGAAGATTATGCGCATATACGGTTGATATACGCATATATGGAAGTTGTGCATAACTTCTGTAATATGCATACACAAATCTCTATATATGCACAACTTCCGTATATGTGCAACTTATATATATGTGTATCTTCTGTATATGCACATAGCTTCAGTATATGCGCATATACTGAATATATGCACATATATGGAAGAAGCGCATATACGAAAGTATGCACATTTACAAAACTTACGCATATACAAAATATATATGCATATATGGAAGATATACACATATACAGAAATTGCGCATATACGAAAGATATGCACATATAAGGAAGTTGCACATCTACAGAATATATGCGCATATACAGAAGCTATGCATCTATGGAAGATATGCGATACAAAATATGCACATATACGAAAGTTATGCATATACGAAAGACATGGGCATATACAGAAGATATGCGCACATACGGAAGTTCTAAGTATACTGAAGATATGAGCATATACGGAAGATATGCGCATATACGGAAGATATGCGATACAAAATATGCACATATATGGAAGTTTCTCATATACGGAAGATATGGGGATATGCGGAAGATATGCGCATATGCGGAAGATATGCACATATATAAAAACTTGCGTATGCGTATTACGAAAGATGCACAAAAATTCTATATATGCTCAACTCTTGTATATGTGCATATACAAAAGATATACACATATAGAGAAGATACGCACAACTTACATATATATGCAACTTCCATATAGTTGCATATACAGAAGTTGTGCAAAACTTACATATATATGAAACTTACATACATTTGCATATAAAAAAGTTGTGCACAACATTAACCTCCTTATATACTTAGCTTCGGTAAGTATATAATATAACATTCATAAAATATAACATCAAATCAACATCATGAATTTAAAATTCATTGAAGATGTTGTCATTGTGTAGCCTCGGGAAGCCCTAGTTGATTTTTGTTATGAGTCTCACATTCATGCTTGGAATATGAAATGGGGGTGACTGGCTAAAATAAATACTTGGTTCAACCAATCAATGGTCGAATGGAACATGGCAGTCCCAAACCTGGTTTTTCTTTGCATACATTAATAAGAGGTTCTTTTCCCTTAAGTTATTGGTTATTAAATTCCCTTTAGAGTCTTTATTAGACGTGCATTCCATGGCCCCATCCCATCCCATCCCATGGACATATATAACTCGAGATATCGTATATCCATCCATTCTCTCACATCCCATCCCGAACCCCGAACCCTCCCAGCCTCCGGAGTCTCCCTCCCCTCTGATGTCTGCATCGTATTTATACATTTCTGACTATGAAAGGATTGTGAATATTGCAGGATGAGGTATGGTACTATACCCATTAATGAGTGTTCATTTGAATTTTGAAAACCCACCCTCCCATTTATTTGAATTTCAAATTTGGGGATGGGTAGATCTGTTTTATTCCATTTTATTCCATGGACATGGATGACACAGTTGTTGAACCCAGTGCTTCTATTGTCAAGCTAAAGCAATGGTAAGCTCATTATAAATCATGTAATTTCTATGTTGTATTCTGCAGTCTCAACGAGAATTTCTAATTATAAACTTTTAGATGTACCTCAAAAGTAATTATAATTTTTTTTCTTTTAGAATTAATTAAAAAAAATTATAAAATTAAATTAAAATAAATTATTTGTAAAAGATTTGTATTTTGAAATAAGTTATGGTTCTTGGGCATGTGGTATTGATAATCCATGGTATTGGCCCATGGTATTGTAACAAAATAATTAAAATCCTAGATCCATAGCATAATAATCAAAAGCATAGATGACCCATGGTATTGATAAACCATGGTATTAGACCATGGTACTATGATTTTCTTCCCTCCTCTCCCTCTATCTATCCCTCTCTTATGGGTATCCCGCTGCTAAATTTGTTGTCATATGTCATCTACTTTAGTGGTATCATCTCTTAAAGTTTCTCTCATGATCTCTCTGTCATCTAGTGTATTAGCTCTTAAATTTGCTCTAATCTTGATTTACTTGTGGTATAATCTTTTATTTAAAGTATAGTATTTGTGCCCATGATAACTATTACTACCACTTCATTTCCTAAAATATAGGAAATGATTTCAGACCATCATAACATTTGTTTGAATGGTAGATTGAAGTGATATATATATATATATTTTTAAATTTTTTCATTCAATATTTATTATTGATTATTGAGGGCATACACGACCCGACCAACAAAAGCAAAATGCATACTCTGGGAGTTATGTATGGGTGAAAATGTGAAGTTGGGTTACACTTTTTGCCCTTTTTTGAGAAAAAACTTTCATTTTTTTCAGTTCTTCAACTTTCTCCAAGCTAATTTTTTTTTTTTGTTTAGAATTTCATTTTGCAATAAAAATAAAAGTTGTCAAAAATTTTGTTATCTTTCTATTACTTATTTTTTGGAATTTTTTTATACACATTTGTTATGTCAACTTAGCGTTTCTTTGAGTGTGTGTTTTTTAACAATCAACGGATTCATAAAAAGTCATGTTAATACACAATGTTGTATTCTTTGACAATTTATGTTTTTGAGAAACAAAACGTGTTACAACAATCTAGACAGAGTCTACTTCGGTTTCGTCATATTTACAAAGCCAATGGATGCATATCATAATTATTAGAATTTGTTGAACTAGTCCAATATGAAAAACTACATATTTTGAATATGTTTCACAACGCAAGAAATTCCTTAACATATAAGTTATAAACTAAAAATCTAAAAACTACCTATTAGAGACAACAGACCAATGTAATGTACGATAATTTTTTCAATTTTTTTTACAATGTATTTTGGAAGATACAGAATTTTGATTTCACTGAATCACAATGACCTTAAGAAATTGTTTGCATCCGTTTTATTACAAAATTAATTAAAATTAGTAAATATTTATGAAATTCCATGAAAGTTATATTTCCTAAAAGTAGATTCAATTCTGAAAATGCTTGTCTTGGTTCCGGCAGTTAATTTAGAATGTTTCATGGAGTTTAATTAGTCCAAAGTTGCAGAAACGTATTCAGGGCTTGGCTTTACGTAATTGGTGATGCGTTAGTTCGGCTGAACTCTTAAACAAAGTTCAGTCGAATTGTTTTTTGCGCCGAAGACACGTTAAATCAAACGACAAAGTAGTTCAGCCGAACTATTTATTAGAATTTCGGCTGAACTTTTACCTCTCTTTCCGTTGGCCGGAAAGTACTGCAGAACCCCTCCAAAAAAACATTTCACGGCAATATAAATTTCCCCGAAACCATTTATTATTTTCACATATTTTCGCATGTTTGGTCTAATTTTACAAAAGTCTTGATCTGATTTTGAAAAGAATTGTTTTGGGTTTAAGGAATTTTCTTGGAGGTACATTCAAAGGAATTTTCTTTGAGACACATTATTTTCGTACATTTGATTTGATTTTGCAAGGAATTTTTTTGGGTTTAAAGAATTTTCTTGGAGATACATTCAAAATTTCTTGGAGGTACATTCAAAAGACATTTCTTGGGGGTATGTGATACAGTTTTTTGGGCTTCATATTTTTTTAAAGTATGAATTTGGGCTTAATTTTGAAAAGACATTTTTTGGTTTTGGGTCGAAGTAAATATTTTATAATGATTTTTTCAAATGAGTTTTTGTGTAACTTTTTAAATGAAATTTTTTTGTAGGACTTGGAAGGAAATATTTTGAACTTCGTTTCATTTTTATAAGACATTTTTTTATTGAATTTTTTAAAATAAGTGTTTTGGATTGGAGTATGTATTTTTTGAAAAAATTTTAAAATGAGTTTTTTTTTTTTTTAAATTAAATCTTTTGTGATGTTTTTTTTAATTGAGTTTTGTCTAAATTTTTGAAGGAAATTTTTTGAACTTCATGCTCTATTATCATGGAAAACTGAAGAAATTGTGAGAGAAAATATGATCGAAAAAGAGACCCTAAGGAACGTAGAGAAGAGACGAGACAATCTCGCAAAAAAGATAGAGGCACTCTCAAATATTGAAGGGGAAAATCAACCTCAACTAGAAGTTGAAACAGGTATGTAAATATAAATATTATGATTTTGATATATTTAAAATTTTCCTAGTGTAAAATGTGAAGCTTAATTTTTATTTGATGAACTAATTTGAAAAATATTTTGCAATGTAAACAGAGAGATATATTCCTCAAAACATTGATGATGAGATACAAAATTTTGAAAGAGAAAGTGAAAGAGATATTGAACCAATGATTGAAGATGGTGAAAATGATGAAAGAAATTCAAGTGAAGAAATTGAATCACAAGGTATATATATATATATATGTTGAACACATGCACATATTATTGAAATTATACATATATTTATTAATTTAGTTATTTATTGAATATGTAAACTTATTATGTATTATTCATTCGAATATGTACAGATGAAATCAATGTCGATGATGAGATGTTAGAAAATGTTGACACTCACACATATGGAGATAAAAAAGCTGACCATTATATACGATATCGTGTTAACCACATTTTTTAGAAGTATTTCATAAAGGAAAATGTGACAGTTCAAGCCCAAATGTTGAAAGGTCTCCTATCATTAAGGAAATTAAAAGAAGCTACGACTTTATTGGGTATTCAAAAATCAACCAAAGATAAAAAAATGAAGGAAAATGTGATACAAAATATAAATAGTGTTATAAATTCAATGAAAAGATCTAGACAGAAAAATGTTTCAGTTGTATGTAGAGCAATACATATGGTAGTGGTTCCATCAAGTACTAAAGAGAATCACTTCGTAAAATCTATGGCATGAGCATTAGAAACCTCGCAAAAAACTTTGCACAAAAATCGAAAATTTCGGTTGCAAATAGATGTAAATGATGAACTTACTTGTTGGAGAGCTATTTGTAGGCAACCATATAAAGATAGACTTGGAGAAAATGTTAAAAAAATAATATATGAATATTGGAAGAACAATTCGCGTGTTTCGCCAACTGCAAGTCATGTGATGCAAAGAATAATAACACGAAATCAGTACGAAGAACATGAAAAACATTTCTTGGAAACCACTCAAATAGATTTGTTCAACAAGTTCAAAGAAGAGAATCGTGAAATTCGTGTTTCAATTAGTGCTTTTGTTCAACAAAAACCATGGTATGGAAAACCTATCACTGTACGCGACACTTGTTGCTGTTATCATGTGGAATTTGAGTTATATTATGGCACATTCCTTGATTTTGGTAGAACATTTTGGAAGGATTCACCTCATCCTTCCACTATCCGTGATTTCATATCTCAAATTCTATGTGAAAGAGAAACAAATATCGTACTGATATAAATGATCAATCATTGTCCAACATGAAAGTGAAATGGAAGAGATATGAATATATCCATGCATCAATTCAAGGTGAAAATAGTGTTAAAAGAATTGAATTACGAGAAGAAGAAATTTTTGTGATAGACTTTTTGAGAAAGTTTGAGGCAGAAATTTACAAATACACCAAGCATTCCCATAGAGCTCGATGGAAAGACTTGCAATTCAAAAAATCCCGTGAATTTTTTCCACCAGGGACCATTTTGTCAGTAATTGATTTTGTAGAAAACTACACATTAGTTCCACAAAAAGAAATTCAGAGTGAATACTATCATTTTGACCAAGTCTCCATGCTCGTCCATATTCTATATAGACATGCTGAACAAAACATCGATCATATAGAAAGCACCAGTGAAAATCGACATATTATTAAGGAATATCACTTTTATATTAGTGACGATCGTACACATGATACATATTTTGTACAACATTGTTTTGGAAAAATTTATGATTCCTTGAAAAATCGTGGAATAACATTCAATGAACATTGGATATGGTCAGACGGATGCGTAGAACAATTCAAATTTGCACGATCATTCTTTTAGTTATGTTGTCTTCATAAGAAAACCTGCATTAAACATTGTTGGAATTTCTTTGAGACTAACTGGCCATGGAAAAGGAGAACATGATGGTGCAGGGGCATGCAAAAAATGAGCACTTTGAAGATATCAAGTGAACCCCTCTGCAATCCGACTTGTGGATGCGAAAGAAGTTGTTCAATGGTGCATTGCTGCTCTAAGCCATGAGACTAACTGATCAAGGGAAGTGCAAAGGTACATTCAATTTAATTTTTATTGGATATCTAATTAAATAAACAGTGTGCATTTATCACAATGATTATCTTTGATTGTATTTTGATATCATATTTACATTCTTCTTTAAATTTTTCATATAAAGGTTTTTTTGGCATATTGGGATCGAAGACGTAGATAGATCGATTGGAAATGATGTTGAAACAATAAAAGGGACTTGAAAATTGCATTCAATTAAAACAAAGTCGTCCAAAAATGTATTTGCATTGGATAAACGAAAATATTCTTGTTTTTTTCCTGTTGGAATAGACAACAAAAAATCCAATGACGTTTGGGAAAACAAAATGTATGTAAAAGATTGGAAACATACAAAGCTAAATACAAAGGGCAAAATGTCCGTTGCAATGTTTGAAGAAATGCAATCAGAGGAGACTACAATATCATCCGATGGTGATCGAGTTTCTGATCTTGTTAGGGAAGGTAACATTTGATTTTCTTTCTAATGGTAAAGATCTAGAAATAAATTTGAATATGTATAATTTTGTCAAGTTTGTTTTATTGTGAAGGAGATGTTTTTGTTGTAATTACACCTTCTGACAATGATGAAAATGTGAAGTATTATTTGATGCATTGCACTGAACAAAAAATGAAATTATTAGAAGACTAAAATGATCACATATTTCCATATGAAAGAGGATCTATTATACTGAAAGGTTATTTTTTCAGACAAACTAATCAAAGTGGGAATTTTGTTTACTTTGAAGACTATGAACCTGATTTCATAAGTTGTTAATATAGTCACTTCGTGTGTGCAGCACGCATAAAGTTGATCGAGGTTCAATCAAAGAAAAAAATGAATATTAAGAAATGGAAAATGTCAAAATCCGATCATGAACGGATTATTGAAGATGGCATTACATTGGAATTTTTTTTATTGAACTGCCCAACAATTTATTCTCTTTGGATTATATGTTCTAGAACTTCTAGTACTCAATTAAAAATTGAGCTGCCATGTTATGTTATCTGTGCAAGTGTTTGCACATGTACAAATTGTTTTGGTATATGCACACTCTAGTATCAACTAAAAGTAGCTTTTTTATACATGCATTGATGAAAAATGTTGCATACATATTGGATATATGTATACAGCCATAAATCTATTCAATTACACTTCTCCACACTCTGATTTTTTTTATTAAACTCAAATATTGAATAAATACAGAAAAGGTATTTATTCTAGATCCATGAATGGTGGATCGGATGCCCAATTTTGGTTTCAAAACAAACCCTCTCGAATTTCTGAAACAAATTAACAAAATACTAAATTTACTTACACACCATTAAGCTTATAGATGCATAACTAAGCTTCATGGAACTCGCACCATTCTCATCAACTTGATATCATCAACATTCTTCTACACCAATAACTTTATTTAATTGGCTTTCGTGGGGAATTAAAAATGTTGGCTCCCATTCACTAAATAAAAGGAAAGATAACCAAATTCCTTTGTAAAGAAACACACATCTTTCCCATCATAGAGAACAAGGTTTCTTAATCTTTTATGTGGCTCATTATCTTTTTACTTCATTTATTTTTCTCATAATCTTTATATTATAATTTTTAATTTTCATAATTTGTATTACATTCTTAATTTATTTGTTCCGAATGAAATTTACATACTTTTATACTTTATTATTTCTGAAAATTTTAAATAATTTTTTATACCTCTAATAAATAAAACACTTGTAACTATTTTTAGAAATAAGTATCTCTTTTAACATCATAAAATTCCTTTTAGAATTGTTAAACCAAACTTTACCTTTCTGACACCAGAAATATTTTGTAAATACAAATTGAGAATGCATAATTGTGTGCTAGCCACACCATTAAGTCATAACATATGTATATGAGTAAATATTTGTATTTTCCCTCTTCCAACTTTGTAGTTATTACTTTTATATAACATTTAAAGAGTGTAGATCCTTGGGCAAGAAAGAAATAGAAGATTATATATAGTCTTTTTACATGCAAATGGATGGAAGATTGTATATAGCTTTTAATAAAAATGTTGACAATTTTGGTGAATATATATATATATATATATATAAGTAATAAGGACCCAAATATTTATTAGTGTAATAGATATATAAGATTAAATATAATTTTAATATAAATGTTGAAGAACTAAATTAACTAGTTTTATTTTAATGAAATTCCTATAAAGATAACCAAATAGTGAAAAAAAAACTATTTTAATGATTTTAAGGAATATTACTTTTTCATTCCTTTTTTTTTTGTACGTTTTTTCTATTAGAAGTCTGACATGTCTCATTGACCAATTCTCTAGAAACTCATCCTGTAGTTTAAATAAAATTTGGTTCTTGGAGTCATTGGATTGATTTTTGTATCGTAAGTGGAAAGAATGTCTATACATTCATTCCACTAGATCCCTCAAAGTTTTGTAAAAAAATTTCCCCCTTTCGTTAACCTCCAACACCACTCCAAATGAGCTAAGGAGCAATTCATTTTCATTTCCATGTTTTATTTTTTTCCTTTCTTAGAACAACATTCATTTTCTTCGCTTTTGGTCCCTGTAGAACATTAAACATATGTGAATAAATATATTTTTTGAAACATGTTATCTAATATTTTTAAGTATATTATTAATGAAAATTCAAAAACGAAACTCATATTGGATTGATAGTATTTTTTCATTCACCTCATTCATCCTTCTACAATTTTTTCATCAAGATTTTATGCTCTTCTGGTCTTATATCAGAAATAATATTATCTATCTTCGTCATTTTGTGGCTCTGTATAATACACAGTAAAAAATGCATATTATTTAAACTCACATAGAGTTCAAAAATAATAATTTTTATAAAGAATTTTTAAAGAAATTTCCATTTTTTCTTTTCTCGGTGTGCTATCAGTATTTTTGTTGCTTGATCTCTTGTCAGCCATTTCTTTATCAATATGAAACTTATAACATGCCATTCATTAATATATTTTATAAATAAATAACATAATTTTTAGGTTAAAAAAAAAAATCAAGAAAAAAATGTGCCTTTCAAACAATACGCACCGAAGGCGGTGTAGTGTGTTCTTATAAACACACCACCAAAATAGTAGAAACATCGTATGATGCTCTCTGTCAACAAGGAACCCCAATGCATTATATGTTAACACAGACATAAATTAATAAAAAAATAAAATTTTATCAAATAGTACGCATCCAGTGTGCTATACTAAAATAGCGCACCGATGCACTATTTAAACTTTAAACAAGGTGCACTGATTAAAAATATATATATATATATATACTTTTTAGAAACATGCAAAGGCCGACATGGATTGGGATCCAACTCTGCAAGTGGTCCCGCATGTTAGATGTCATACACCTATATATATAGTAATATAAACCCTATAAATCTAAAATGAAAAGCCATAATTGGGAAGTCACAGAAATAAGAATAAGCAAGGGCAGAAACAAGAAGAAGCAAGGGTTTAACGTAAGAATGGTTTTTTTTTTCTCTGAAAGTGCATAGTAAAATTCAAAATTTTACTATGCATGTATTAAATCCAACAGAAACTGTAAAAAAAACAATTATTACAGTAAAATTTAACAATTTTACTATACTATAGGGTTTTTGTGCGAATCACCAGATGTTTCAAATATTAGTTCTCTTAATAGTGTTGTTGTTCGAAAGTATTTTGCTTCTCCACGTGCTCTCGTGCTCTCTTGCTCCAGGTATGTCTCTCGTGCAAATCCCTCCCTGAAAATTTTTGCAAAAATAATGAAATAATGAATATTTTTTACTATTTTTTTTTTTTTAATTTTATGAAATTAGATTTCTGAAAATAATTTTTCGCCCATTTTTCAATTACTGCTTTTTTCACTTTAAAAAAATAAAGTTGAGTTTTTTTTAATTTCTGGATATTCGGTGTGTTTGTTAACTAACTGCACTGATGCATCAATTAATAACACCGCACCAGTGTGCAGTAACTAAAATGCTCCAATGCGATTAATTGTACATTCGCACCGATGTCAATAAGTCCATTTTTAAAACACCAAAATTAATTTTAGTACACCAAAATTTATTGTTTATTTTTCTCAAATGCAGGGAGAAAATATCAAAATTATATCAAATGGACAATTCTTCAAAATCCAGCACGTTTCATAATATTTCTCAAAGTCCATCGCAGAGTTCTCCCCATCTATCTCCAGAAGTAATATTTACTTTAGATTTTATTTATATATTTTATTATCTAATTAAATTTATTTATTTTATCCATGTCAATCAGCTAAATAAAATTGATGTATACAAATTTGCAGGTTCATGCAGATTCAGAATCGAGTTCAGATGCACAAAATATTCAAATAGCTCCAAAACGTAGGAAGATCTTATCAGGAGCAACATACCACAAGGCGAATTTGGTAGATGACAATGGATAGCCACTTCACCCTGTTAATTGTAACATTGCATCTTCTAGCCACAATCCTGGGACAAGGATGGTAATAATAATTTTTGGTATATTAATGTAATTATTTCAACGTCAAACCAACTAATCATGCATTTTCGACGTGCTTACTAATTGATATTATCGATTTTGTACTAATCATGTTCAAATATATTTTTTGAAATTATTAAGATTGTAGTGATGATGACCGGTCCTCCTACCATCTTCTTTTGGTCTCGACGACAATGTCAAATCGACAGAAGGCTAAATTAAGAGAAAAAATCGAAGAGGAATGATACCAAGAATGGTTGAATCAACCACCTATTCAATTCCCACTGCGCCCATATTCACCAATTAGGAATGACTACGAAAATAGTAGTTCTTCACAATCTGGCAATGGAGGCAATCAAATAGAGGTTGGTATGGATGATTACTTAAGAGATACGATTGCCATGGAGATGATGTTTTTATATGCATTCCAGAATGATGATCAGCTAGGGGATGATGCTCATATTGCTGATACCTTTTTCGAAAGCCTTAAATTTTCTTCCACCACCCCTCTCTTTCGACCTGGCAGTCAGTCAAAGTATACCCAGTTGGGGACAACGATGTTACTGTACAACTTGAAAGCAAAGTTTGGCTTGTCAAATGCATGTTTCTTAGAAATTTTGAGGTAATTCACCATCAAGTCCTCCCTTATATTTTGAGAAATATAGTCACACAATGAACATTACAAATGGTAAATTTTATGAATGTTAATAATTATATCGGCATTAATGTACATTTAATATTGTCCATGACCAACTACAGCTTATTCAAAGACAAGGTTCTTCCAAGTGATAATGTCTTGTCAAGTAGCTCCGAAGAGGCAAAGAAATTTTTGAAAAAGTTGGGTGTTGAGTACATATCATATCATGTATGTCCAAATGACTGTATTCTATATAGAGGAGAATATGCAGACAAAGGGATATGTCTGAAATGTGGGCATGACAGGTGTGATAAATAAAAAAATAAGGGTAAATCACATGGTCCTCCTTTTTAGATATTGAGGCACATGCCTATAATCCCAAGGATTCAAAGGCTCTTTCATTGCAAAGAATTAGCTATGTTGTAGGGATGGCATGCCTCACACAGAAGTGAGTTGGGAATTATGTGAATCCCAACATATTCAATAGCCATGAAGCATATAGATGATACATGGCCCAAAAATTAAAGAATTAAGTATGAAGCCTACGACTCAGCATAGCCATGGATGGTGTCAACCCATATTCCCTCCAGAACACCAACTATTCAGTTTGGCCTATAGTGGTGATCAATAATAATATCACCCCATGGTTTTCCGTGAAGAATGGACATCTTATGTTGGTTCTCATAGTCCTTTGTAAAATACAAGTGAAGAATATGGGTGTATACATACAACCACTGGTAGATGAATTGAAGGAATTATGGGATGGGATAAATGTATACAATGTATCAAGACCCATCACAGTAGAGAGGAGTTTTACTTTGTATGGCATATGTGCTTACATGACACATGATTATTTAGGCTTATGATTTTTCTTTGATAAATTACATGTTTATTGATTTGTTTATATATGTAACAATATTCTTTCGAATATTAGTTATTTAATTCGTTGTAATTGTGCTGATATTCATGATATTCTTTAACATTCCATGCATATTGTATACAATAATTTCACAGGTCTTGTAACAAAATGATATTTTGGATGTAAATGTTGTGGACGTTCTCTGAAATCTAGATGGTCCAATGATCTACGAAAGCTAGTGTATGACTGCTCTAGGGTATTCCTCCCAGAAGAACACCCTTACAGAAGAGAAACATCCGCTTTCAATGGTAAATGAGAGAGAACCCAAAGGTCTCCAATAACGACACCAGTTGAATGGCTTAGAGCATATGAGAGAGAGAAGGAGAAGGAGTTCATAGAAATGTTCAATTCAAATGGGGAGCCTATGTTCGATGATCCATAATTTTTCGACATCTATTTTGAGAAATTTCCCATTGGGATGAAATGGAAATCTACCTTTTATAACCTCCCATATTGGGAGCATCTTAAGATTACCCACTTATTAGACCCCATGCATATATTTAAAAATGTTTCATCTTCTTTATGGAGGTACATATCATCGAAACAAAGTGACACATTGGATGTTAGGAAGGATCTTATTACTTCAAAAACTAAAAAGAAACATTGGCCAAGACGATTAGAAAGTACAGGATCAGAGGTAGGCGCTGGTCCCTCTAATTGGTATTTCAAAGAAGGTAATGTCCCATGGATTTAAAAAAAATGATTGTCTTTCTTTGGAAAAGGAAGTTCATTAGGGGAATTTTGAGGTCTAAAATGGGCCTCCTAAGAAAAATGTACAATCAAAATTCACTTTATGAGAACCAATCACATTTTAGGGGATGACATCATCTCTAATGGTTGAGGTGGCATTGCTTGAGTTAAAGGTACTTACTTGGCACATTTTCAATGGTGGATAAAAACTCATGGTTAACCATGGTAGTGTTCTAAGTACTTTTAAAGTCAAATTAAAGTACTCATAATAAATGTCATTTCACACTTTTTGAATAAAATAATATTACTGTCATTTCATATTTCTTGAAAGAAACAATGCATATCCCTTTACATTTATTATATTATATTATTTTTATATAGTATATTAATTACATGTTATTATACAATTTAAATAATATGAATTTTAATTAATAGCATATAAATAAATTAAGAATTTATAATTTATATTTATATTTAATTTTAAGTTATTTAAGTACAAAGGACAAATGCATTATTTCTTCAATGATAATGATTTTTTCTTGAAACTCTCATTCTTATTTATAGTCACATCATTACAATTTCTTTATTAATTTTATTTTGGTACAACTTTTGAATTGAATTTAACTATGGTTACATGGATTTTGGTGCAAAAAGTGAATTGAAAATTCATATATATTATTTTATTGGTTTGGCTATTATTTTATTATTTCCTTAGGAGGCCCATTTTAGACCTCAAAATTCCTGTAACGTATAATGGGTGTGAGGGTGCCATCTTCATACGGGTCTTCAATATAGCGTTGCTTCACCATGGATGACCATTTGTCAGGGTTGAAATCGCATGATCATTTGAATCTTCTAAGAGTGCGTATAATGTCAAAATCATGATTTTATTATTTGTTATATTAATAAATTTTATCCCATGCAAGGATCATAAAACATAACTAATTTTGTATATTATTTCATGTGTTTATAAATTTTCAGTGTCATTATCTTTTTTTTCGTGTGTGGGTGTGTGAAACATGCATTCCCCCAAGATCTAGGATGTGCCATATCTAAATTATTTGCATTTGTACATTGGATCATGTCAAAGTAGATTCCTATGGCTAGTATTCTACGGTTGCGTCAAGAGATAGTTTAGATTGTTTGTATGTTTGAGAAGGAACTGCCGACGAGTTTCATGGACTTGCAAGTTCATCTTCTAATCCAACTAGTAGATGAGTTTGAATTAGTTGGGGTGGTTTCTTGTCGTTGGATGTTCTTTTTAGAGAGGTACATGAAGAAATTGAAAGGTTTTGTTTGATAAAGGGAAAATCCCGAGGGGTCTATGGTAGAGGGGTACATATCATATGAGTCTTTCTATTATGCTAGTGAGTACATCAAGCAGATCGACAATAGACTAGGTGCAGTGGTTTGGGACGATGAAAGGGATGAAGACAAAAGAGAAGGGGAGTTGCTCCGAACAATTGGAAAAAGGCGCCTAATAAAGAGTAAGTGACTTATAATATTTCAAATTTACACAAAGTAAATATTCATGTTGAACTTTGATATAATGTATATTTTAATCTCATATGTACTATATGTCGATTTGATTTCATCAACGAATGCATAAATTGAAGCAATCAATAAATTTGTTCTTTACAATTCCAAAGTGACACAACCGTGAGTCGCATTGTACGAACAAAGGAGGATGAAATTGGATAGTAACAGGAAAGAATTCAGATGGTTGAATGGTAGAAGTGTGCCTTATCCCGATCATTTAAAAGAAAATATGCCAATTATATGCCCCAACAGTTGGGTTGTTGACCAAGTGAGAGAGAAACATAGTGCAACCAGTCATTACCCGTGTGCTGAAGAGGATGTGCTCAATGTAGGGATTGGGTGCACCCACTCGGTAATGCACCTTTGAAATCTAACATCTATATTTCATATTTTAACAGTTGGGTTATTATAAGACACAGGACACTATGATTTTTTAACTTTTTATAGGTGAGTTTTTTCTCATTTATATGGGCATATGGGCACAATTTTCACACAGAAAATTTCGATGATGGACACATGACACAATACTGTGGAGTGAAAGTCAAGTTCGATCAATCTAGTCGAGCTAGCCACCGTGATCAAAACCTAGTACGAGGGATGTTAGGTTATGTCGGAAAGATACAAGAGATCATTGAAGTGGATTTCTCTTCTTTCCAATGTGTTATTTTTAGGTGCAAGTGGTGGGACACATTTGATCGGAATAATGTAAAGGAATATCGTGATTGTAGGCTGATAGGTATCAACTCTAAAAATACGTAGGATGAAGCTAAGGAGCCCTATGTTTTCCCCAAACACTGCAACCAGGTGTTTTTTACCCAGATGTGTTGGATAGGGATTGGTGGTTCGTATTGAGACATGACCCTGGATCAAAACATATTTTGGAGAACAATAGTGTTATCATGCCAAGCGAGCTGGAAGATAATGAGGGTAATCATGAAAACCGAGAGTGATATGGTATATGTGTTATTTCATCATTTATACTTTTAAGATGGGTTTTTATAAAGAAGATGACTTAATTACCTTATAACTAAGAATATTTTTTTTCGAAACATTATAATATGTATTTTGAATTAAATGGTTTGCATTTTTTTAACGTTAAAATCATTTCACTTGATAATTTGCAATTATGTTGATCTCGAAAACAATGGTGCACTGTATAAAGTTCTTTTTTTTTATAATGTCAATTCCTAAAATAGTACAACTACTTGATTGCTTTAAATGTGTGTGAATGATATCTTCAAATCATACATTGTTATTTTTTGTATGTAAGATAATAATAAAATAATGATAATTCTAAACATGAATTTATTTTCATTATTTTCTAAACTTTATTATGTTACAAAAATTCATATTATTCTAGATTTATTATTTTATAATTATTTATATTCATACAAATTTATAATTTTACAATTATGGTAATTTAACAATATTTACAGTATACATTTTACTTATGGTTGTTATGGTTCAAAATTGACAATTAATTTACAAATTTACAAATTTACAAATTTTAATAAAATTGAATGATGAAAATACATACAATTACAATTACAATTTTACAATTTTACAATTTCACAATACAATTATAATTACAATTACAACTACAATTAAAATTTTACAAATATTTTACATACAATTACAATTAGAATTTTACTATATTACATACAATTAAAAACAAAATTTCAATTACAATCATTACATAATATTTAATAAATATCATGATTTAATAATAAAAATAAACATCACAATCAGGATAACCATCATACAAACATCATATTCGACTAAAATAAACATTCAAATTCGCTAACATCATCTATTCATCATGATCATGATCATCTAACAAAATACAAGCACTGTAGAACATCATCACAACACAAACATCAAATATACATCTCATGCCAAATAACTGCTATCACATACACATCTATCTGCAAGCACATTAAATGAACATATCTAACATGACCTAACAATATACACATCATGATGAACACCAACATGTAAATTAAGTACATCAACATGAACATAAAAGACATGGACCTTATATATATAACTATATAATGTCAAAAATATACAAATGTAATATAACAACATATAAATGTCAAATATCTGGTGGTACATCAATACTAATACTAGTCAAGGCCTGTGCAATCGATGGTGCAACCTCATGCTCAGATAGACAGTGTGCCTACTCTGGAGGTGTCTGTTGATTAGTCGATGGTGGAGTCTGCTCAGGAACTACCTGCTGATGACTCGTCGATGGAGCAGCCTGCTCAATGGATGGTGCAGTCTGCTCAGACGGACCTATCTCCTCAAATGGACCTGCCTGCTCAGGACTAGGTATCTGTTAAGATGGTGCAGACTACTGAGACAATGCCTGCTGATTAGGACTAGATGTTGGTTGCTCATCATGATCTCCACCATGAGGTGGAGGAGGAGGTGGAGTACTAGAATGATGATCACTCCCCTCATGATCATGATCATTAGATGAGGCGCTGCTCTGTCGTGCATCTCCAAGACGCCTACCCCTCCTAGCCCACACCAGTGCTCTGGAAGATCGAATGATATGATGCATGAGGGTCAACATATCACGGGGCATGCCTCTCTAGAGATGTGTGAGCCTACAATCAGCCTAGATCTCTCTAATCATAGCCGAGCGAACCCCCTCATCAACTAGGAGTCGACAAAGTTGGTCGACAGAGTTGATGATCATGATCATCAAATGAGGTGTTGCTCTGTCATGCATCTCCACGACGCCTAACCCTCCTAGCCCACGCAAGTGCTCTGGAAGCTAGAACGATATGATGCATGAGGATCAACATATCACAGGGCATGCCTCTCCAGATATGTGTGACCCTACGATCAGCCTAGATCTCTCTGATCATAGTCGGGTGAACTCCCGCATCAACTAGGAGTCGATAGAGTTGGTCTCCCAACTCCATCCTAAATCGAGTGTCGAGCCTACGCCTCACCCCCGCGTGTATCTGCACCTGATTAGGATTAGGTCTGTCACCCTGATTCTCCGGCTCTGCCATCTCCTCGTTAACATCTACACCTGGATCATTCGGTGGTGATGGAATCTCGTCCCCAACGAATGTCCTAATATCTACAAAATATATAGTACACAACAATAATTAAACATTTTCATTAAACAATTTAATAAAAAAATTTAAGAAACGTGTTAGAATAAATTTAATAATTCTAATTAATTAATTAAGACAATAAAATGAAACATTATTAATTTAAAGAAAACACTAATATTACCTCTCGCGTCCGGTGGCTCATCCTGTGTGAAGAGGATGTTGCTACACCCTCACCAATCCAAACCGACATACAGACATGGCACCAGAACGAAGGAGTAATCATCAACACTAGATAGCAACTCCAGTGCATCAGGAGAATTCTTGGCGAGAAATTCAGACTGGCCCCTCTTTGGCATCATCTGGCCCTACATTTGCATCCGTACATGTAGCATCGACAAACGAGGCTTCCAAACAAAAGTAGGCCTCCTCTCTAGAAACCTCTCAAAAAATAAACAAAATAAATTTGAATCAAAAGGGAAGGTCAACCTCCCACGTACCTAAGAATGACATCTATCTAATGCTGTACAAAACTGCAGCAAAAAAATCACAGACCATTTCACAATTCATGGCACCTGGAATAAAGAATCAACATACAATAAAAGTAGGAAACTAATGCATTGCCCATCCCTTGTATAGTGTGCAATGGTTTCCTGCAGTAGTGAGAGGCACCTCACCTCCTCTGCACCAAAAGAAGCAATACATAACTGACCACCGGACACCTGAAAATATGCATGAGAAACTATATCGTCTCTTAGGAGCAACTGGGTGGTTGCCATAATAGGGCGAGGGTACATAAGACTCTCTCTTTCTCTTGCCTCCCACAGGGGAATCACATTATATTGGTTCTCCATATGTTCTTGTTGTTCCCTTTGTTCTCTTTGTTGACGTCGTTGAATGATTCACATATTAAATACATTTTTTCTATTGAATGAGACATGTATATATATCATTTTTTTTGAAAAAAAATAGTCGGTGTGCCCAAAAAAATAATCACAAACTGGTACCAGTGCATACGTTTTTATCACGCACTACTCTTGGTGCACATGGAAATTGTTCGTACACCACGAAAGATAAAAAGTGTTTTTTCTGCGATACGTTGACGAAACTATCCACCCATGGAAATTGTTCGTGCACTGCAAAAGATAAAAAGTACTTTTTCTGCGGTGCATTGACGAAACTATCTGCCCATGGAAATTGTTCATGCACTGCAAAAGATAAAAAGTACTTTTTCTGTGGTGCATTGACGAAATTATCTGCGCTAGGGCGGATAGTTTCGTCAACGCACCATCCAACAATAATGCATGGTCAATGGTGCGGTCCTGTAAATGACTGCACCGTTGACCATGTACTATTGTTGGGTGGGCAGTGCGCTGACCTAACTATCTGCCTCGAGGCGGATATTTTGGTCAATGCACCACCCAACAACAGTACATGGTCAACGGTTCGGTCCTGTAAACGATGGCACCATTTACTATGTAATGATGTCAGGTGGGTGGTGCGCTGACCTAACTATCTGCCCCGTGGTGGATATTTTGGTCAACGCACCACCCTCCCAACACTAGTACATAGTCATCAGTGTGGTCGTTTAAACGACCACACCACCATGTTAGTTTTAAAAGTATTCACGATGCGCGTTTTTTCGGTACCACAGTGGAACCCTGTGCGGTTTCTGTTAACACCGTTCATGGTGCTTCCTGTAAATTTACACATAGCACTGCGATTGGTGTGAGCAAATGGCTCGAGCACACCGCGCAGAATGAAAATAAAATTAAAAAAAGCCTGGTGCACCCAAAAAAATAGTCACAAACTAGTACCGGTGCAGACGTTTTTATCGCACACCACTCCCGGTGCGCATGGAAATTGTTCGTGGACCACAAAAGTTATAAAGTAATTTTACAGTAGGGCGTTGACGAAACTATCTGCCCCAGGTTCCGGTGCGGTACCGAAAAATGCACACCTTGACTAATTTTAAAAATAACATGGCAATGCAATTGTTTAAATGACCACACTATTTACTATGTACTAGTGTCAGGGAAGGCAATGTGTTGACCAAACTATCCACCCTAGGCTAGATAGTTAGGTCAATGCACCGCCCAGTAGTAGTAAATGGTCAACGGTGCGGTCTTGTAAATGACCGCACTATTGACTATGTAATGTTGTCAGGGAGGTGGTGCGCTGACCCAACTATTTGCCCTGGGGTGAATAGTTTGGTCAATGCACTGGCCTCCCGACACTAGCACACAGTCAACGGTACAGTTGTTTAAACGACCGCATTGCCATGTTAGTTTTAAAATTAGTCATGGTGCGCATTTTTCGGTACCACACCGAAACCGGGTGCGGTTTCCGTTAGCACTGTTCGCAGTGCAGCTTGTAAATTTACAGGCAGCACCACGAACGGTGCAAGCCGAACTGCTTGAGCGCACCGCGCAGAATTTAAAGAAAAAAAAATGGTTAATTTTAAGGTATTTTAAACATCTAATCCGCTAAAAAGTTTAGTTATTGAGAAACAAGTGAAATACTTGTACATTTGTGCGCCGAGAAAGTATATTTTCTAAGGAATTGAAGAAACCAAATTTGCCCACCTTTTTCGAAAATTCGAACTCTATAAGGTGGGGAATGGATGGCAACAATGCGTTCAATGGGAGCACCAATGGGAGGTCACCTCACACAAGACAAATTCACACTGGTGCTTGAGAGGTTTGGAGCACTGAAGACGTAAGAATGACATTATTACAACCGGTAATTATTTTTATTTAACCATGTTTCAGTGTGCGGGTTTTTGAGACGTACCGGGCATTATTATCGATGGCCCACCACACGTCGTTACGATGCACTGGATTACTGTGACCCACCAGGCCTATTTATACGTAGAGCACCGATGCACTATAATACTTATACCTTTACTACAAATGGATATCTGGGCTATTTTTATAAGGGGTTCCTCAAAAACATCAGCTAGAGGGTCTTTTCCTTGTAGTGTGTTATGACTTGATGTATGTAATTGTAAAATTATTGATTTTTTTTTATAATAGCAAGGATGTTAAATTATAATCAGAATTTAGTGACATGTTCAAGTGGTTTTTAGTTATTTAGTATTTTTTTATCTAAGTCCAATAAATCATTTCTATTTCAAGAAAAGCACAATAATGAGGCAGTGGTGATAAATGTGAAATGAATGGTGTATATTTTTCAATAGAAAAAATTTAGTGATACTAAATTCTAACAACGCAAACATTAATGATAGAAATAATGCACACACTCATATAATTCCCTATGGTATATAGTTCACATTTCAAAATTGATTTATTATATATTTATCTACCAACCAAATCTGTAATGATTTAAAACAATAGAAGTTTATGAAACTTGATTTTTCTATCTTCTAAAGTTGTAACTCTGGTTTCAAATAAGTAAAGCACCTTCACATGAAAAAAAACTAGATAACCATAGAGTTCGTGATGCTAAAAATAAAGGAAACAATGCACTTCCCAGAATAAAAACTAAAACCAAGTATGTTGGTCTTCGAAAAAGACTAGATAGAAATAAACTTCAAGCCCTATTTATTTGGAAGAAAATGCAAAAATATCAAACAAGGAAAAGCTGAAAATGACCAAAATGGTAAACTACTAGTAATATGAAATAAACCAAAGTAATTATAACTATGATCATGGATACAATAAGATAGATAACATATGTATTGAAATAAAATTAAGAGAGAATCAAGAGTTAAAGATACCAAACTAGGAATGATGATAGTTGTATCCCCACAACAAATAACATATGAATTGAAATAAAATTAAGAGAGAATCAAGAGTGAATGATACCAAACCAGGAATGATGATAGTTGTATCACCACAACACCACACTTCAATGATAATTTCCCTTTAAAAGCTAACTAGCAAGATTTCTCTCACAACACCAACAACTTCCTAAAATTGATATACATGTGCATAGGACACGATAAACTATTTTATGCAACTATAACTACAAAACTTGAAATTTTTAGATAACTCAACTTAATATTAAGGAACACACAGATGAAAGAAATCAATAATTCTCTACAAATATGTTAAAAAAAAACAAACAATCACTTTAACTATATTGAATATTATTAAACCACTATGCATAAAACATTTAACAAAACTATATATATTCAAAATTACAAAACTTAAATATTTAACAAAACTCTATATAAATATAACAAAACCTAATCCACCACATTTTGAAATTACATTTCTATCTCTAAATAAAATCATAAAATTATAAGTATATAAATGAAACCTATAATAATTTTCAAATAAATCTTCAGTCTCTTTTCACGTTTCCCAAATAATCAAAATAAATTAGAAGTATTATAAATCTTTTCTCCTTTGCATTAAACCAAAATTTAAAAGAAAACTTTAAAACTAAAATGAAAGTTAATTAAATTCTTTAATAATTCATACTTATGCATATTCTCATGTTAAATTAGCAAATTTGGCGAATTAGCACTAATAAATAAAACTAGCAATTGCACCATCACCAGATGTTGCAAAGGAAACGCCGTAAGATTGTAGTGATTTTGGTCAATTTTAGTCAAGGTAGGGGAAGCCATCAGGTTCACTACTAATGTTGTTTTTCATTGTAAATTTGTTGTCTATTTCATTGTAAATTTGATGTACATATTGTCAATTGAAAATTTTAAAATAATTTATTATGTGAAATGGAGAAAAGCGTTGCCATAGACATTGTGAGATGACTCAAAAACCCTAAAAGGCTTTTAATAATTTGCAGCGAATATATATGATAGGATGAGGTAAGAATAAATATTGGAAAAAAACATATAATTTTCGAGTTGTTCTTAATGACTTTTTGGAAGTTTTTCTGGTGGATTTTTAGAGTCCAAATTTTTTAGAGTCCAAAAGATCTCACTAAAGACAACTCCTATAATTTTTCTAATATTTTAAACCATCACATCTTCATTCTCACTTTCACTAATATTTCCCAACAGCCTCACTCTCATTTAACTACATCAAAATCTCCAAATTGTTGCTCAATCTACTATTAAGAATAGTTACACTAAAATAATTTAATTATTTTCTTAAACATTGACTACCTTCACTTTTGTTTATTCATTAAAGCAGTTACCATTTTGTATTCCCAACGAAATTATAAAAGGTGGAAACAAATCACCATGATATATTGAATCACTGCAAGTAGATAACTCCCCAGAGAGCTCATCAGAAATAACCCCCAGTGCGCTCTTCTGAACACCACCCTGCAAGGATGGCCATCTATGGCCATCTTCTCCTACCGGGAATCAGAGAGAACCCATTAATAGCCCATCAAAAATTGAATGGAAAGAATGGAACATAACTGGTATAGTATCTATTATGAATAACATACCTCGATTCGCCTCAGCAACTACCAACAGGTGGCAATTTGAATCGACCACGGAGCATGATTGAATCGTCTAACAAAAGATCCAATGGCACAAAGTATGATAGAAAGGCACTTAGGAAAGTTGTTTTCAAATAATAGCACCTTACGGCATAAAAATAAAAAAATAAAGTTTCCCGTAGTTTCAATAATAATATCAGAAATAGTTCTCACAACACTAATTTTTATGAGATAAAATTTTACTTTAATTTATAGTTTACCAACACTAATTTATAGTTTCCAATCCACTATTGATAAAATTTTACTTCAATTTATAATCAAAGACTCATTTAAATTTTTTAAATATTGATATGACTAAATGTGCTGCTATTTTACTTCAATTTATAATCATAGACTCATTTAAATTTTCTAAATATTGATATGACTAAATGTGCTTCTTTTTTCAATAGATTAACCCAAAAAAAACATAACTAACTACAATATTAACACTAAACTAAACCCTACGAGTGATAAATATCTTCTCATCAAATTTGAACCAACGTAGCATTAATCCTAGCATTAGCTTTTCACTAAAGCCACATTTGAAAGCTGTATCAATAAAAATAAACTAAGCCTCATTTTGTGTCATCGAATGGAGGAGCTCAATAACCTTTTTTAAAACATCACTCTCGGGATTTTCCGTCTCAGTCAACACCAGTATTCCCTTCATATTTTCGGTACCTCCTCCACGAGCATTGCATGAGTTGAATTATGTTTTTTAAAACATCGCTTTCAGGATTTTCCACCTCAACCAATTCCAGTATTCTCTTCATATTCTCACATTTAGATGTCAACATGCTTTTCAATGATATCAATGTTTCTGTTGGAATAATGATGATTCCAAACAATAGAGAGTAAACTCCTCTCCTTTCAACACAGAGAATATAAATCAAAAATTTGCTTTCAGACAGGAGACAGAGATGCAATGAAATATGCTTTCTATTTCATTAAACAGAACTTAAAAAAAAACTGTTACAAAATGTCTTCCTCAATGGAGGGATTCACAAAATAGTATCGAGACTACTACAGACGCAGTGCTCCACAAAACAACTCTCTATCTTTACAAAACAACACTCTGTCTCATATAATACCAACACTGATGTGTTCTTCTCTTCTCTTCCGCGCTGCTGTGCAAAACAGAATAAAAATTCATTGCATGGATCTCGGGCCTTTTACATTATATATATGGCGTGGTGGGAACAAAACCCAAAACAAAAGAAATAAAACAAATACAAAGAAAAACCTTTGCGCAACAATAAAACTTTAACATTGGCGCGACGTATGAGTGGGGACCACATCGCAGTTGGCCATTTTGCGATGTGCGATATGGCGGAACAGAGGAACAACAAAACTTGCGATGGTGCGAGATTGCGATGGCGCGATGGCGCAGTCACGTGATCGCATCGCAACTATCGGTGATAACATATGGATGGGCGGAATGAACAAAATGCGATATTGCGATCTGCGATAGCGCGATTGCATCGCATATCGCAACTTTCAAACGGCGGAACATATATATATATATATATATATATGACATGTTATTGTGCGATCGTGCGATGGCGTGACGATCGCACATCGCAAATAATTCACATCTGTAAGACATTTAAAACTTAAAAACTGCAATCTGCGATTTGCGCTTTGGCGCTTAAGTGGTAGGGACCACTTGTCTGACCTTTTCATAAAAGACTTCCGCCTGTTCGATCAATTTCATTCATTTTTGGTTGTTGAGGGCTTTAAAGCCCGAAATGACTTTCTTAATGACTTCTGCTCCTCCGTAGATTAGAACTACGAAATTCTTCATTCCTCTGCTGAAATGACTTCTCCCATATCAAAATTAATTCTCTGTTGTCTGTGGCTGCGGCCCATACAAAATTTAATTCATCCTTACATTCTCCATCATTCTGCTTTGAATACACAGTGTTGTGCACTCAATCTCCTCTGCTGCTGCTGTACTCTTTTTTTGCTCAAAGGCACGACAGGTGACTTTAATATTTTCAACACTCCCCCTTAAAGTCAGCTGCTGGGTTATCAATAATACCCAAACATTTCCTTAAAAATTAAAATGTTTTTTGTCCCAATGGTTTAGTTAGAATGTCTGCATATTGCTCCTCTGTTTTACAATGCTGTAAAACAATTTCTCCATTATTTACCAATTCTCTGATATAATGAAACTTTGTGTCTATGTGTTTCATTCTTTTATGAAACACAGAATTCTTTGACAATGCAATAGCTGAGCTATTTTCACAATAAATCACTGTCCCTTTTACCTGTTCTTGGCATAAAATTCTTAACATTATTCTCATCCAAACTGCTTGACACGCTGCTGCTGTAGCTGCCACATACTCTGCCTCTGCTGTAGATAATGCTACAATAGGATGTTTCTTAGAATCCCATGAAATGGCTCCTGAACCCATATGAAAAATATAACCAGAAGTACTCTTCCGATCATCTACACTTCCAGCCCAATCACTGTTAGTGTATCCAACTAACTCTGAATTTTCTGAAGCTGTATACAAAATACCAAATCCTTTTGTTCCTTTCACATACCTCAGAATTCTCTTTGCTGCTTGTCAATGTGCTTCTTTTGGCTTCTCCATAAATCTGGAAATTAAACTAACAGCATCCAGCCTAGTTACAGTCAAATACATGAGGCTGCCAACTATGCTTTTATACAAACTTGGATCAAAATCCTTCCTACTGTCATCCTTACTCAACTTCAATCCCATTACTGTGGGATTAATTGCAGCTTTGCACTCCTGCATATTAAATCTTTCTAAAACTTGATTCACATATTTTGCTTGAGAAATAAAAATTCTTTTCTCATTTTGTTCTACTTCTATTCCCAAGAAGTATCTCAACAAACCCATGTCAGTCATTTCAAATTCATTTTTCATGACTGTTTTAAAATTTTCAACAAGGTAATCATCATTACCTGTAAAAATTAAATCATCAACATATAAAACAACAATCAACAGCTTACCACCCTTTTCTTTGATGTAGAGGGTGGGTTCTCCCTCACACTTTTCAAATCCATTTTCCAGTAGATAGGAATCTATCCTACTGTACCATGCTCTTGGCACTTGCTTCAGCCCATAAAGAGCTTTCTTCAATTTGCAAACCTTATGCTCTTGGCCTTTCTTCTCATATCCAAGAGGTTGTTCCACATATACCTCTTCCATTAAAACTTCATTTAAAAATGCAGATTTTACATCCATCTGGTATACTTTCCATTTGTTTTGTGCTTCTATGGACAACACTACTCTCACTATTTCCATTCTTGCAACTGGTGCAAAAGTTTCTTCATAATCTATCCCTTGCTTTTGCTTATATCCCTTGAAAACAAGTCTGGCCTTGTGTCTCTCTATCTTTCCTTCAACATTGCTTTTGGTCTTATAGACCCGTTTAACTCCAAAAACTTCTTTACCTTCTGGGAGATCAACTAACTCCCATGTTTTGTTCTTCTCTATGGCACTAATTTCATCATCCATAGCTTCTATCCATTTTCTATCTTTAATAGCATCTTCAAAATGAATAGGATCATCAACTTGACAATACAAAGAAAATAAGGAATTCATACCTTCATTTGCCGCTCCTTGCTCATATATTTCTCTAATGCTTCTGAACCTTGTTCCACTTTCACTTGGTGTAGCCGTGCTTGAAGAAGCACTCAATTCTGCTCCATGTGGTGTGCTTGGAGATGCACTCCCGCTTCTTCTCAAGGGTGTTCTTGCTGCCGCTTGAGGCGTCCCTTGCTGTCCTTGTGTTGGTGGAGGTTGTGCTACGGATGGGTTGTTAATTTCAACCACATCTCCTTCATCTTCATCATGAGACAAACAATTTTTAACATTGACTGTTTTCTCAATGCTTCCATCCCATGCTTCCTCTTCAATGAATTGTACATCTCTGCTTATCACAAACTTCTTTGTGGATGGATTATACAATCTGTATCCTTTGGAATCTTCACAATATCCAAGGAAAATGCTCTTCTCCCCCTTACTATCCAATTTCTTTCTCAATTTGTCTGGAATGTGTGCATATGCCACACATCCAAAAATTCTCATGTGGGTGACTCCTTGTTTCCTGCCACTCCACGCTTCTTTTGGAACTTTGTTCGTCACAGCTTTTGTGGGGCATCTATTCAAAATATATACAGCACAGTTTGCTGCTTCTGCCCAATACTCATTCGGCAAGTGTTTTGCCTTCAGCATACTTCTCACCATTTCCATTATGGTTCGATTCTTTCTTTCAGCAACTCCATTTTGTTGCGGTGTGTACCTTGTGGTAAACTGTTTGTGCATGCTGTTCTCTCTGCAGAAACGTAGAAACTCCTTTGATATGTATTCTCCTCCTCTGTCAGTTCTGAGGACTTTAATATACAATCCGCTCTGTTTCTCTACGAGAGATTTAAAATGGCAAAATTTCTGAAAGACTTCACTCTTATATTTCAGAAAATAAACCCACACTTTTCTTGTGAAATCATCTATGAAGGTTAGCATGTAATTGCTGCCCGAAACTGATGCTGTCTGCATCGGCCCACATAAATCTGAGTGGATGATTTCTAAGGGTGGTTTCGCCCTTATGCTTTTCCCTGAAGGAAAATTTTCTCTGTGTTGTTTTCCCAAGATGCAGCCTTCACATAGGCTGTCAGGATTCTCAATCAATGGTAAACCTCTTACCATTCCTTTTCTGTGCAGCAAATTCAATCCTCCGAAATTGAGATGTCCAAATCTAAGGTGCCATAACCAATTTTCATCCTTCTCTTCCTTCTGGAAGGCTTCTTGTGTTACAGCTGCTATGCTCTTTCCTTTTCCCTTCAAGTCAATATTGAGCTTGAGCGGAAACATTCTATTGCTGGTCATTTGAATCTCAGCAATAATTTTCTTGCTTGGAGGTATATCCTTTATTGTGAACACATCATCTTTAAAAATTACATTGTAACCTTTGTTTATGAGCTGCCCAACGCTCAAAAGATTACACTTCAGACCTGGAACATAATACACATCAGGAACAAATTTCTGCTCCCCATTTCTTGCTCTAATACTAACTCTTCCTTTTCCTTTGACAGAGATTTTAGTATCAGTCCCAGTGGTCCCTTCAGATTTTACTTCTTCATCTAGATTGGAAACATTGCTTTGTTTCCGGTCATGTGATTACTACATCCTGAATCTAAGAACCAAACATCATCATTTCTGTCTTGTGCTACATTACAAGCTAATAGCACATTACTTGGGTTCTTTTCCTCTTTTGCTACGTTAGCATTTTGCTTATTCTTCATGTCATTTTGCTTCTTTCTACATTCATTGGCATAGTGCCCATATTTCTTGCAATAATGACATTGGACATTGGATTTGTCATACCTTTGTCCATGAGCATGTTGGTGTTGATGTCCACTTTGCTGGTTGTTGTCTTGGCCGTGGCTCTGACTCTGACTGTTGCTCCTTCCATGTGAATGTGAAGGGTTGTTCCTTCCACCTCTATTCTAGCTTCTGCCTTTTCCTCTTCCTTTACCTTGACCTCTTCCTCTTCCTGGAGGCATCTGGGTCTTGAAGGCGTGCTCAAGAGATGAGTGTTCATCTCTGCTCAATCTCTATTCATGAGTTATCAGTGAGGCATGAAGTTCATCCACTGTGAACTGTGAGAGATCTTTGGTCTCTTCTATGGTGGTAACAATTACATCAAACTTTGAGGGTAAACATCTCAAAAGTTTCTCCACAATTCTCCTTTCTTCGAGAGTTTCTCCATGGGATCTTATATGATTTACAATCCCAATCATATGTGTAAAAAATGTGTCCACATTATCTGACTCTTTCACGCAAAGAGTTTCAAAGTCTCTTCTTAGCAACTGAAGTTTTGCTGTCTTAACTTTCTCCATGCCTTGATAGGCTACTTTCAGAGTTTCCCATGCCTCCTTGGATCTTTTAGTTGCTGCTATCCTGGAAACACACTCTCATTTACAGCCTGATACAAATAGAAGAGGGCCTTAACATCCTTCTTCCTGTTTTTCTTCAATAAATCCTTCTCTGCTTGAGTTAAGACATTAAAAGCCTGCTCATCAGCTGGTTCAACAAAACCATCTTCTACAAGTTTCCATAAGTCTTGTGAAACAAACAGGGCTCTCATGGTAATGGCCCAATAATCATAATTCTTTCCATTAAATTGTGGAAGCTGAACATTTCCAATGTTCATACCAGTGCTTGGTCGAGCCATTTCTCTTAAACTGAACACTGAACTTATACAAACTGTCTTTCCTTTTTCTGAAAGAACAAACCTCCTTTAAAAAAAAAAAACAGAAATAACAACTCTGTTATCTTTGAGAAATACCCGAACTTTGACCTCTGTTGGGCTTTCACACTGCTGGAGAAAACGCTTCAACAAGTCTTCTTCTTCTTCAGCTTCTTTGAAACATTCAAAGAGCCTGAACTAGCTCCGATACCATGTTGGAATAATGATGATTCCAAACAATAGAGAATAAACTCCTCTCCTTTCAACACAGAGAATATAAATCAAAAATTTGCTTTCAGACAGGAGACAGAGATGGCATGAAATATGCTTTCTATTTCATTAAACAGAACTTAAAAAAAAAACTGTTACAAAATGTCTTCCTCAATGGAGGAATTCACAAAATAGTATCGAGACTGCTACATACGTAGTGCTCCACAAAACGACTCTCTGTCTTTACAAAACAACACTCTGTCTCATAAAATACCAACACTGCTGTGTTCTTCTCTTCTCTTCTGCGCTGCTGTGCGAAACAGAATAATAATTCATTGCATGGCTCTCGGGCCTTTTACATTATATATATGGCGCGGCGGGAACAAAACCCAAAACAAAAGAAATAAAACAAATACAAAGAAAAACCTTTGCGCAACAAGAAAACTTTAACATTGGCGCGACGTACGAGTGGGGACCACATCGCAGTTGGCCATTTTGTGATGTGCGATATGGGAGAATAGCGGAACAACAAAACTTGCGACGGTGCGAGATTGCGATGGTGCGATGGCGCAGTCGCGCGATCGCATCGCAACTATCGGCGATAACATATGGATGGGCGGAATGAACAAAATGCGATATTGCGATCTGCGATAGCGCGATTGCATCGCATATCGCAACTTTCAAACGGCGGAACATATATATATATATATATATATGACATGCTATTGTGTGATCGTGCGATGGCGTGACGATCGCACATCGCAAATAATTCACATCTGCAAGACATTTAAAACTTCAAAACTGCAATCTGTGATTTGCGCTTTGGCGCTTAAGTGGTAGGGACCACTTGTCCGGCGTTTTCATAAAATACTTCCGCTTGTTCGATCAATTTCATTCATTTTTGGTTGTTGAGGGCTTTAAAGCCTGAAATGACTTTCTTAATGACTTCTGCTCCTCCATAGATTAGAACTACGAAATTCTTCATTTCTCTGCTGAAATGACTTCTCCCATAGCAAAATTAATTCTCTGCTGTCTGTGGCTGCGGCCCATACAAAATTTAATTCATCCTTACATTCTCCATCATTCTGCTTTGAATACATAGTGTTTTGCACACAATCTCCTCTACTGCTGCTGTACTCTTTTTTTGCTCAAAAGCATGGCAGGTGACTTTAATATTTTCAACATTTCAAGACCTGGCCGCTCTTCGACTGCACAACACCCTTCCATCCGCAGGAACTGAAGCTTTGCAAGGCCACGAAGCCCACTTATTTTATTTAATGCACAACAATCCTCCAGGTAAAGTAATGTTAGTGTGGTCGGCAATGCTCCAATCTCCACGAGATCAGCACAACCGGAGAGATCGAGCGTTTCAAGGACTGGGCAAACGCCACCACCAAATGATATTTCAGCTATTCTCGTCTTACACAGATTTAACCAATTGAGTCTAGGCATGCACTTGTCAATAGAAGAGTCGAACAATCTGCAGCCTCCTTGAACGTTCTCCACACTGCCAAATGGCAGTACACCACCAATCGGGCATTCCTCTAAAACCAAATATATAAGATTTTCCAACTCCCTGACATCTGGCAGGTTCTCTATTTCCTTACACCCCTTCATGTACAGATATCGAAGCTTTGGAAGGCCACGGAGTCCCCTTACTTTCTTTAATGCACGGAAATACGACAATCTCAATGATGTTAGCATTGTCGGCAATGCTCCGACCTCCACTAACTCATCACAATAATAGAGATTGAGGTATTCAAGGTCGGGGCAAACACCTTCACCAAATGTTATTTCAGTTATTTGAGTCGACAGGTCTAAGGATTTGAGTCGAAGCATGCACTTGTCAATAGAAGGGTACATCAATCTGCGGCCTCCTTGAACCTTTTCACGAATCGGAGATTTTATTAATAAGGATGCCAACGGTTTCAACTCGCCAACCAAGTCAGTGAAATATTTCAATTCCCTCGAGAAAAGTCTCAATTTCTTCAATTTCGTTAGCTTACTGAGTGAATGCGGAAAGGTTTCCAATGAAGGGCTGGATATAGCCAGATTTTCCAAATTTCTGAGGTGTCTGAAGCTGGGTTACACTTTTTTCCCTTTTTTGAGAAAAAAATTTCATTTTTTTGGGTTCTTCAACTTTCTGCAAACTATAACAATTTTTCCGTGTAGAATTTCATTTTGCGGTAAAAATAAAAGTTGTGAGAAATTTTGTTAGCTTTCTATTACTTATTTTTTGAAATTTTTTTATGCGGATTGGATATGTCAACTTAGCGTTTCTTTGAGTGTGTGTTTCTTAACAATCAAAGAATTCATAAGTAGTCATGTTATGTGGCAACGTTGTATTCATTGAAAATTTGTGTTTTTGAAAAACAAAATGTGTTACAACAATCTAGACAGAGTCTACTTTGGTTTCGTCATATTTACAAAGCCAATGGATGCATATCATAATTACTAGAATTTTTTGAACTGGTCTAATACGAAAAACTGCGTATTTTTGATATGTTTCGTGTGGCAACAAATTTCTTAACATATAAGTTATAAACTAAAAATCTAAAAGCTACCCATTAGAGTCAACGGACCAATGTAATGCCCCATAATTTTTTCAATTTTTTTGACAATGTATTTTGGGAGACACAAAATTTTGATTTCACTGAATCACGATGACCCTCAAAAATTGTTTGCACTCATTTTATTAGAAAAATAATTAAAATTAATAAACGTTTACGAAATTCCATAAAATTTATATTTCCTAAAGGTAGATTCAATTCTGAAAATGCTTGTCTTGGTTCCGACAGTTAATTAACAAGTTTTCATGGAGTTTAATCAGTCCAAAGTTGCAGAACCATTTTCAGAGCCTGGGTCTGCGTAATTGAGGACGCGTTAGTTCGGCCGAACTATTAGTAATAGTTCGGCCGAACTATGTTTTCCGCTTACGAGCAGTTAAAACTAACGTCACAATAGTTCGGCCGAACTTATTATCAAAAGTTCGGCCGAACTATTGTGTAATTTTCCGTCGGCCGGAAATTTTTGTGGAGCCCCCTACAAAACACATATTTCGCGGTCAATATAAATTTCCGCGAAATGATTCACAATTTTCGCACATTTCGCACTTCATTTCATCTTACAACTTGGTTTGAATTCAAAAAATTTTCTTCAAAGTTTGGGTTTAAAAATTTTTTTTGGAAGACATTTTCTGGAGGCGGCGTGATTTTTCTTGGAGGTTCAAAGTTTGAATTTAAAGAACTTTTTTGGAAGACATTTTTGGAGGTGACGTGATTTTTCTTGGAGGTATGTACGCGTTTTGTGTTGAAATAAATCTTTTGAGATTTTTTGTTCAAAAATTTTTCTTCACATTTTAAGATTTAAAGAATTTTTTTGGAAGACATTTCTTGGAGGCGGTGTGATTTTTCTTAGAGATATGTACGTGTTTTGGATTGGATTACGTATTTTTTAGAAAATATTTTTTTAAATTAAATTTTTTGTGATATTGTTTGTAATTGAGTTATTGTCTAATTTTTTAAAGGAAATTTTTTGAACCTCATACCCTATTATCATGGGAAATCGAAGAAATTGTGTGAGAAAATATGATCGAAAAAGAAAGCCCGAGGAACGTAGAGAAGAGACGAGACAATATCGCAAAAGAAAGTTAGAAGCTCTCTCAAATATTGAAGAGGAAAATCAACCTCAAGCAGAAATTGAAGCAGGTATGTAAATGTAAATATTACATGCTCTAATGATATATATTTAAAAAATTTCTAATGTAAAATGTAACGCTTAATTTTTATTTGATAAACTAGTTTGAAAAATATTTTGTTTGATGTAAACAGACAGAGATATTCCTCAAAATATTGAAGAAGAAAATCAACCTCAAGCAGAAATTGAAGCAGGTATGTAAATGTAAATATTATGATCTATTGATATATTTTAAAAGTTTTCCCAATGTAGAATGTGAAGCTTAATTTTTATTTGATGAACTAGTTTGAAAAATATTTTGTTTAATGTAAACAGACAGAGATACTCCTCAAAATATTGAAGAAGAAAATCAACCTCAAGCAGAAATTGAATCGGGTATGTAAATGTAGATATTATGATCTATTGATATATTTAAAATTTTCCTAATATTTATCGACATATTTATTAATTTAGTTATTTATTGAATATGTACTATTTTTTCGAATATGTACAGATGAAATCACTATCGATAATGAGATGTTAGAAAATGTCGACACTCACACATATGGAGATTAAAAACCTGACTATATTATACGATATCGTGTCGAGAAAATTTTGGAAATGTTTTTCAAAACTGAGGTGATAGTTCAATCTCAAATGTTGAAAGGTCTCTTATCATCAAGGAAATTAAAAGAAGCGACGACACTATTGGGTATTCGAAAATCAACCAAAGATAAAAAAATGAAAGAAGAGGTGATAAAAAATTTTAGTGCTATAGAGTCAATTAAGAGATCTAGAGATAAAGATGTTTCAAATATACGTAGAGGAATACAAATGGCAATGGTTTCACCAAGTACTCAAGAGAATCGTTTGAATCTAACATCTATGGCACGAGCACTGGGAACCTCGCGAAAAACTCTACACAAACATTGAAAATTTCAACTGCAAATAGATGTAAATGATGAACTCGCTTGTTGGAAAGCTATTTGTAGGCAACCATACAAAGATAGACTTGGAGAAGATGTTAAAAAAATAATATATGAATATTGGAAGAACAATTCGCGTGTTTCACCAACTGCAAGACATGTGATGCGAAGAAGAATAGCACGAAATCAATAAGAAGAACATGAAAAAAATCTCTTGGAAACCACTCAGATAGAGTTATTCAACAAGTTCAAAGAAGAGAATCGTCAAATTCATGTTTCACTCAGTGCTTTTGTTCAACAAAAACCATGGTATGTAAAACCTATCACCGTACGCGACACTTGTTGTTGTCGTTATCATGTGGAATTTGAGCTATATTATGACACATTCCTTGATTTCGATAGAACATTATGGGAGGATTCACCTCCTCCTTCCACTATCCATGAATTCATATCTCAAATTCTATGTGAAAGAGAAAGCGATGAACTATTTTACAAAAAAAAATGTGTTGGTGGTAAAAAATGCGATGATTGTGGAAATTTGACTAAATTTCAAAACAAATATCGTATTGATATAAATGATCAATCATTGTCCAACATGAAAGTGAAATGGAAGAGATACGAATATACCAGTACATCGATTCAAAGGGCAGATAGTGTTAAAAGAATCGAATTACGAGAAGACGAAATTTTTCTAATAGACTTTTTGAGAAAGTTTGAAGCAGAAATTTACAAATACACCATGCATTCCCATAGAGCTCAATGGCAAGACTTGCAATTCAAAAAATCTCGTGAAGGTTTTCCACCAGGAACCATTTTGTCAGTGATTGATTTTGCAGAAAACTACACATTTGCTCCACAAAAAGAAATTCAGAGTGAATACTATCACTCTGACCAAGTCTCCATGCTCGTTCATATTCTATATAGACATGCTGAACAAAATGTCGACCATATAGAAAGCACGAGTGAAAATCGACATATCATTAAAGAACATCATTTTTATATCAGTGACAATCGTACGCATGATACATGTTTTGTACAACATTGTTTTGGAAAAATTTATGATTCATTGAAAAATCGTGGAATAACATTCAATGAACATTGGATATGGTCAGACGGATGCGCAGGTCAATTCAAATCTGCACGATCATTTTTTCGGTTGTGTCGTCTTCATAAGAAAACCTCCATTAAACATTGTTGGAATTTCTTTGAGACTGGCCATGGAAAAGGAGAACATGACGGTGCAGGAGCATGCATAAAACGAGCACTTCGAAGATATCAAATGAACCACTTTGCACGCCGACTTGCAAACGCCGAAGAAGTTGTTCAATGGTGCAAAAATGCTCTAAGCCATGAGATTAACCCATCACGAGAAGTGCAAAGGTACATTCAATTTAATTTATATTGGTAATCTATTTTTAAACATTGTACATTTATCATGCAATGATTATTTTTAATTGTATTTTGATATCATATTTACAAATTCTTTTTCTAATTTTCCATATAAAGGTTTTTCCGGCATATTGGAATCGGAGACGTAAATAGATCAATTGGAAATGAAGTTGGAACAATAAAAGGGACTCGAAAATTGCATTCAATTCAAACAAAATTGTCCACAAATGTGTTTGCATTGGATAAAAGAAAATATTCTTGTTTTTGTGATGTTTGCATAGACAACACAAAATCCAATGACATCTGTGAAAACAAAATGTATGTGAACGATTAGAAACATACAGAGCTAAATACAAAGGGAAAAATGTATGTTGCAATGATTGAAGAAATGGAATCAGATGAAACTACAATATCATCCGATGGTGATCGAGTTTCTGATCTTGTTAGAGAAGGTAACATTTGAATTACTTTTTAATGATTTAAAGATTTACAAATTTAAATTTAAATATGCATAATTAAATGTTAAATTTATTTTAATTATCGCAGAATGTTTTTACTGTAATTGCACCTGTGTGTATTGTGCTGAAGTATTATTTGATGTTACCTTTGAGCAAAAAATGAAATTATTACAAGACTATAATGATCATGGATTTCAGTATGACAAAGGGTCTATTGCGAAGAGTTTCCTTTTTTTCAAACAAACTAAATGAAAGTGGAGACTTTGTTTACTTCCGAAGACTATGAACTGATTCCATGATTGTCAATATAGTCCACTTGGTGTGTGGAGCACGCATAAAGTTGATAAGAAGTTCAATCAAAGAAAAAAATCAAAAATTAAGAAATGGAAAATGTCAAAATACGATCATGAACGGATTATTGAGGATGGAATTCCATTAGAATTTTTGAGTGAAGTGTCCAACAATTTATTATCTTTTAGACCTTTCGAGTACTCAACTAAAAAAAATTGAGCTGTATATTGTTGTGGTTTGCGAGATGTTACAAATTGTTTGGGTACAAGCATGTGCTCTAGTATCCAATGAAAGTAGTTTCTATACATGTGCATTGATTAAAAATGTTAAAAATGTGTGGATATATATATATTCTAGAATAAAATTAATTGTTCTTGTATATTAATTGTTCTTGTATATGTTCTCAGGCCATATGGTACAAATTATTTCACTTTATTTTGTAAAGTCGATTCGTCCCATATGGCCTAGCCTCCAAGGGAATAGAGATAACAAGTGAGTTTGTCCCACTTGCACGAGATCTCGGCTTTTAAGTACAATTCTTTATTTTATGTCAAGCATCTTGTAGTGTCCTAGCGAATAAATTCTCTTTGTTCAAGTTTCCGGTAAAAGTTGTCACGAATGACACCTCGAACTCTTGTAGTAAACACCATACCTCATCTCTCTTGCTCTCCAATATTATTGTTTAATTATTGCTACTTTAAAAAATGTATTACATTGTGATAATTTTTTTAGCTTAGACTAAAATCAATGAACCATTTATTAATCCAATGTCTTTACGAAGTAATGTACCATCATACATGCAATTATATCAAATTAGAAATCAACATATACAATGAAATCAATGGGGATTGTCTTGTTACAAGTAACATGTAATTTCAATTTACCATATGTGCAAATGTAGGTTGAAACCATCCAAAACTTTAAGTTGTAAATTGAAACCATCCAAACTTTGGTTTAAAACCCTTTTGATTATATATTGTGCATCATTAAAACATTTAACATTTAAAGTTCATTAAATATCACATGCAAAATGGAATTGAAACCATCCAAAAGCTGGAGTTTTAAAAACTTCACATGCCATGCCAATTATAATTCAACAATCCAGCAAAAACATTTAACAAATTAAATATCTTACATGATCGTTTCAAGTTTTTAGGTAAAAGTTGTCCTTGGGAATGACCTACTAGGATATTATAAATACTAACTTTGTGAATCCATTTAGCACATTGGAGAAAAATTCGAAAGTCTTGGTATCAGTAATTTTAAAGTATCATTCACCCTGGGAGTGTAAAATATTCAATGTGGGTTGGTGACGATGCTCACTTGTAGCTTGAAGCGAGCGCAATGACCAATTCTTTAATGAATTCCAATGCACTAGACCAAAGTTGGTTCAACCTACTTCGTTTCTCTGAAAATTCAAGGATGGACTTTCTAGACAAGCTGCTAGAAATTGAAAAGCTTGACATGGAGATACGACAAGGTAGACAAAGACTTCGGGGAACTCTTTATGGAAAAGGCTCACTTGGAAGGAAAAGCATTACGTTGCGGGCTAAAGTCAAGAACATGGAAGATGAGTCAAAGAGGGACTTTTAGTCAAGAGCCTATTAGTTTGAAGAAGAAAATGCATGTGTTGGCACACTTGGAAAAAAATACAGCCACATAAGAGGATTGGTGCACTTAGTTTGGAAGGAGTCAATATATCGTAGAGCGATTGAAGGCAATTCAAAGAGAAGAGCTTGAACCAATTCAAGGGACGAGGATCGAATTGTTCTGTGGAGCTTCATGAGAAGAGATATGTGAAAAGCACGGTTAAGCCATGGCAATTATATTTCAAAAATTCAACAAAAAAATTTAACAAATTAAATATCACACTTAAAATTAATTTGAAGTTTTCGGTAAAAAGTTGTCCTTTAGGAATGACCTGCTAAGAATATTATAAAATACTAACTTTTGTAAGATCATTTGGCATTGGAAAAATTCGAAGTTAACCAAATTGTCAATCAATTTAAAGTATCATTTCACCTAAGGAGTGTAAAATATTCAATGTGGATTTTGACGGTATCCTCTGGCTTGAACGGCGCCGATGACCAATTCTTTAATGAATTCCAATGCACTAGACCAAAGTTCGTTCCAACTACTTGGTTTTCAGAGAAATTCCAGGGATGGACTTTCTAGACAGAAAACTACTTTGAAATTGAAAAGCTTGACATGGAGATACGACAAGGTGAACAAAGACTTGGGGAACTCTTTATGGAAAGGGGCTCCAATTGAAGGAAAAAAACCTGCTTTGCAAGCTAAAGTCAAGAACATGGAAGATAAGATCAAGAGGGACTTTCTTGATCCAAAACCTATTGGTTTGAAGAAAGAAAATGCATGTGTTGGCACACTTGGAAAAGAAGACGACCCTAAGAGGATTGGTGCACTTCGTTTGGAAGGAGTCAATATATGTCGTATTGGAGCAATTAGACGAATTCAAAAAAGGAAAGAGCTTGAACTAGTTCAAGCAGACCGGAATCGAATTGTTCTGTGGAGCTTGAGAGAGATATGTGAAAACAACTTTGAGTAGGCAAGGGCTAGTTCGAAAAACATATTGGAAGAGGAGATATTTGAAGAAGATTGCGAAAATAAGGCGCAGAGACGAGGGGGAGAATGATGATGAAAGTTCCTTGGACTTGAGATTCATGTCTACAGCTGTACATGGGGAAAAAAGTTCTCTTGCTTTGATAGACAGGGCTACACAGCTTACCTAAGTCGAAAGCTTCATCTTAGAAAGAGGAAGGCTAAGCATCGAAAAGAGTTGAGTGCTTTCCAAGGCGGTCAACTCGAGGATAAAAACGACACAGTGGTGTCATGAAGAAGGCACACATGAGAGTAGGGTCATGGTTTGGAAATATAGACTTAAGAGTCATTGACATGGATGTAGATATTCTATGATGGATACATCCCAATGATGTCACAGAGACATTCTCTTAATTCTTGTGATCAATCTTAAACTATTTTATGAAAGATAGATAAACCATTTAAATATTTAGCTAGAACTCTTGTAGTAAACACCATACCTCAAGTCTCTCTTGCTCTCCAATATTACTAAGGTTTAATTGTTATAACACAAAAATCATTCTACATTGTCAATAATTTTTTGCGCTTACAGAAATCAATGAACACTATTAATCCAATGACTTTTTACAAGTAGTAATAAAGTCATACATGCAATTATATCAAGTAATCAACATATACTACATAATGAAATCAATGGGGATTGTTTTTATTTCTGAAAGTAACATTTCAATTTTACATGTGCAAATGTAGGTTCACATTCTATCATTCATGTAGTTTTAAAAACTTGAGATACCATTAGAATTATAATTCAACTACCAACAAAAACATTTAACATTAAATATCACATGCCATGCCAATTATAATTCAACTATCCAACAAAAATATTTAACATTAAATATCACATGTCAAATGTAATTAAATTAACTTATTACTTCACATTCACATACTAGAAATACAAGACCATCGAAACAAAAATCAATGAACAAGTTATTAATCCAACAGCTTTTAAAGTAATATACCATCATATGTATGCAATTATATCAAATCGGAAATCAACATATCTTTGTAATGAAATCAATGGGGATTGTCTTGTTACAAGTAACATTTCAATTTACCACATGTGCAAATGTAGGTTCACATTCCATCATTATTGTGGTTTAAAAACTTCCAAATGCCATGCCAATTATAATTCAACTATCTAACAAAAACATTTAACATTAAATATCACATGCCATGCCAAATTATAATTCAACTATCTAACAAAAACATTTAACATTAAATATCACATGCCATACCAATTATAATTCAACTATGTAAAAACATTTTAACATATGTCCAAAAAACATATTGTAATAAAATATGTCCAAAAATTGTAAATCTCACTCAAGTATCCATTTGTATCAAGTTTAACAAATTTTAAAACCATCTAAATTTTGAAATAAAATCAAATCTCTTGTATATCTTGTCCATCGAATGGAGGATCTAGCCTGCGGGTCTCGAGTTAGCTCCCTATCATATGACAAAACCTACATACAATGCACATGTACTTGAACATTAAAATTTGAAGTTTTAAAAATGAATGAGAATACCTATCTCGTCGCTAAAGTCCTCGGTTAAAAAATCTTCTATATGAACCTAAATTCTAATTTAAATAACTCAAAATATAGATCTCTCTACCTGTCAATTTTTAATGGAACTTTTTGAAGTGTTCCTCGTGGAACTTGTGAAAAATTGTCCATACTTGTACATCTCCCAATGAAGTAGAAGGTATATCTCCTAAAGAAAAAGAAAGTCCCAGGCATCCCCGAAAAACATGAGTGAATTAGTGCACATTAAAACATTTTATCGGAGTATATATATACATACATGTGTGTGTGTGTATAAATTATTTATTTTAGAGTCACTTAAAAAACACTAACATACATGTGCCAACATATCATTATGGTCAAACCCGGTACATCGTTTGAGCCGGAGGGTCCGAGAACGTAATATTAACATTTTCATCACACATCATGCACCGAGAGAAATTTGCCAAATGGTGTTTTAACTTATAATCATACATTTTTGTTAGATTAATGTACATACAATAAATGTATACATGTGTACATACACATGTATTTATTACAAATTGTACACATGTATATGTAAATATAATTTAAACCCTAAGGTCACTAACACATCACAGTTAAATTATGCCCTCTTATCTGAAAAAATTAGGTCTTGCGGACCATTGCGACAATTTATTGTGTATGTTCGGAGGTCTTCAACATTCATGTTGTAAATCTCCTCATACGTATGATAAACAAAAAATTGGCAGTGCATTTTCACGTGCTCTTTGTCGATTTAAGCCAAGATCAACTCCACTCAATCCACTATGAACATTTTCGATCATAACATCTCACTTCCGACTTATTTGAGGAAATCGCATCCATGCGATTGCGGGGGGTTTCGACTCGGGGGCCGGTCGACTCACCAATGGCAGCTCGGGCGAGGCAACTCCACATCTCGCTTAGCACCCTTACGTTGATATAATCGACCTCTCCCCCGGAACAAAAAAGATGCAGAAGGAAGGTCATTTTAGTACGGTTTCATATCTAAAAAAATTACGCATAAAACATTTGTACCAAAATGAAGACCTCATCGTTCCATGGAAGCCTTCAGAGAACGCAAGATGTGAACTATACAAATATTGTGCTGTCTCGCAGGTGGCCGAAATCTTTTCCTTCAACATCTTTCTTTTTGGCTTATTGCTTATAATTACGAAAACATTGACTTAACATAGCTCTTGAAGCATCTTTTTTTTGTATCCTTGCCATTTATCGGACCTATCAACATTTCTCTTCTTTCTCATCACTTCTACAAACAAATCGTTGATTTGGCCCAAATCTTTGTATAATTTTGCCATTTCACTCAATGAATGTGTAACTATTTCTAGGCTTTGTCTATAAATGGGTAGAGACAAATCCTGGAGATCTCTTTGCAATTTTGCATAAAGGGCTTTGTACCTTTGTGGTGCATTACGCCATGTTCGTTTCCCATGGTATATCAGTAATCCTGATAGGATAAGTTGTGCTAGGTTGACGGCTTCTTCTTCAATGTGGTGCGCTTCCCTTCTATCGTCTTTTTGACCTTTGGCTCGAACATTTTCAGCCTGCTGCATCAATATATATATAATTTCATATAGTAGAAAAAACACGTGTAAAAAAATTGTACAAATTTAATGAAAAAATATTGAAATTGATGGCAACCTTGATGTTGATGGTTAACATCATCTCCAACATGACACTATAACGAGAACCAACCCCGAGGAATGATCTTTCTTGAGAACAGGACCCACGGTGACCTGTTGAGAACCAGTGATTGAATTCTTTGGCCTTCGAGAGATAATGTCACCCCCTTCCCTCAACCTACTACCTCGACCGGTTGAACCTTGGCCACGCTCCATTGATGGAGTAGAAAGCCTTCTCCTCTTGCCTCCCTAAAAATTAAAATATGAAACTTATTAACAACTAATTTCACTCACTGATTAATAAAAAATCAATCCCTTATGTACACACATGTATGGAGATTTAGATTATATTTAAATACGTAGACATCCTCCAATCCACGAGCCTCCATATGGGATTCGGCCGATCTTCGTCTTCCATCCTCCATGATATATATCTATTCTGGTCGACATTCACAAAATAGATTTCAAAAAATCAATACCTCGGTAAAATCCAGTTTGAAATTTCCATTAAATCAATTATGTTCTATATTTCTTACATTGCCCCTCCTATTTTCTTTCCAGCCAAGGTTTATAAAATAACATGAGAAGCAACATGAGACTTAGAACAATCATTTCCATTATCTTTATGGAAAGGCAAGAATGATTATATCCTTGAGCTTAAGCTTATGTAGTTTGTCAATTTTTATCATATATTTTTTGCTTAAGTGTAAATGTTTTTATCTATGGTACAAGTCATGGGTTCCCAAATTTTACCTTGTATAAGCATGATTCTAGGATTACTAAAATTTGTACTTGGTTTTTTAAGAATATATCAAGCAAAGTTTTTGAGAAGCAAATATGGATTGTTCCTTAGAATTTGGCACTTTGAATTTCCTTCCCCCATATTTCTTGTGTGGTCCTAACCTTAAAATGGCTAATATTGGTTTGTCATCATCCATCTAAAATGACTTAGCGAGATGAAAATTCTGGTGTCAATGTCATCACTTCACACCATCTCATACATGACCCTTCTACCGCTATTATAGCCATGAATTTTTGAAATACATCATCACTGTCCACCTATCCCATGAATGATTGTGACAACAGTGAATAAAATACAATTTATAGCGAGAAAATAGTTTCTAGCTTGTCCTCCTCCATAGCCCCATAGCTAGTGATTTCTCCAATTTTCCACTTCAACTTTCTATTCTAAAATTCATTACTTGACTAATTTTATCGATAGCCACACCACTATACATATAATTATCATATACACTACTACATTAATGAACTCTACGTTGTTTTTTATTGTAAATTCCAATAACAAACAATTTTAATTGGGTTAGTAGTGTATATAACAATTTCACTGACTTCCGGTGTGTTGTGACTATTAGTAGAACAACTTTACCAAAATGAATTTCAAAATAAAATGTTGAAAGAGAAAAAATAGGCAATCATGGATATGGAGTGCGTGGGGGAGGACAAACTTATAGTGATCCTTCCTTATCAAATTTCCTTTATTCACCTAATGTCACAATCAATCATGGTCTAGATAGAAGGATGACCTACCATAAATTCAATCATATATTGACAAAAAGGGTCATATGTAGATGGTGTTAAACGATGATTACAAACATGATAATTTTTCATCTACTAGGTTTGAGATGATTACAAACCAATGCTAGCCCATTAAAGGTTATAATCATTGGTGCCTAATGTTAAGTTGGACAATTTAAATCAAAGTTAAACAACAAAGTACAATTTAGCTCATTTTTAGTCGAAGTTAGTTAGAAGAATTAGCTATTGGTTTCTACCTTCAATTTCCTGCGAAAATGAATGTGTATGTACTTTTGAGAGACATTAGAGACATTGAAGTACATTCGTTTCCTACGAAAATGAATGTGTGCACGTGATTGCAAGAGACATTAGAGACATTAGAGGAACGAGGTCCAAATTTTTGATGAAAATGTCTTTATGAAAGTAAAGGGTTTTAAAGTAAAGCATGTACAAGGCATCGTTGAGCCAAATGTTCTTCAGAGGGCCTAATTATTTGGGTCTTGGTTATGGAAAACATGGAAAATGCTCCAAAGACAAGGAGGCTTGTGAGGTTTGTGTTCATGATGAATGGAACATGTACATAGTTTACCTTAAAGTTGTTGTGTTTTACGGATATTAAAATGAAGAACTTCTATTTAGATCCATTCCGATTAATTGCGAGGCATTTACTAGATATGTCACCTTTCATAAAAGATGAGATCTAGAGCTACTGGCCCTTCTGGAGACTACTGCCTATAGAACTTGTAGAAGTAAACACTAGAGGCATTAACAATATCAAAGAACGTTTTCATGCTCGAGACATGGGAATGTGTCTCTTTCCCTACGCAAAAAAATAGTTCTTGAGGTAGTTAATCTTCATAGACGAGTCATCAAGCAAGTCAATGTGATCATCCCTCCTTCCCTCCCCTTCTAAAATAATTATGTTTTGCGAATTGACCAAAATATGGGAGACAATTATCACAAATCCAACGTACGATTTATGCATGATGGAGAATATCTAGCGCTTTCCCTTATTAAATATATTGTGAGGGAATGCGCTAGAGATTCTCCATTATCATGTCATGTGTTAGGTAGAAAAAACTGAAAGAATCAACTTGTAAGGTCATTTTAATGGGGTGGAGGTCGAGGGTCTTTGCAAATTCAAAGTATGGTGCATGTTGCATGAAGGCAGAGATGTTGAAAGTGAGTTATATTTAGACCGCAATGCAACAAATATGGAATTTTGTACATGAGCTCTATTATTTGACTTAGAGTGAGTTGTTTGAAAGAGCATGTTTTCAACTTGTGTTTGGTTGATGGTTTTGTCACCAATATGTAAGAGTACATGGGCATATTCACATGATGTGAAAAATTTTTTTTTCTTTGAAGGAGCAAAAAATGATCGCCTTTTAGGTTTGATGGTTTTGTTTGTGACAAGACGTCACAAGATTTTGCGAAAGTCCACTCATTAGCGAGAGCCTCATGGTTACAACCTATCCAGGCAATCAAATGGGAGTGCATCCTTATTTTGAAAATAAATGAAGTTCTAGGCTACTGGGACTCAAACTTTCATAATTTTTAAATTTGAAATATAATGATGTTGTTTCAATGCGTGAATCCACAACCCTAACACATGAAATCACTAATCTAATTACACATGAAATAAATAGTTATTTTCTCCAAAAATAAAAATGTAACTAAAAACTAAATTTAATAGTTGAAACAAAAAAGAAACGCCATTGAAATGGTTTGCTGGCAAATGGTTGGAGATTTTACATCTAAGTTAATTACAACATGTATTTTGATGTTTCATTAATTTCTTTACCAAATTCAAAGTATGGTGCATGTTGCATGAGCAAGATGTTGAAAGTACATGAGCTCTATTATTTGACTTAGAGTGGGTTGTTTGAAGAGGCATGCTTTTGTCAACTTGTGTTTGGTTGATGGTTTTGTACACCAATATGTAAGAGTATGGACATATTCACATGATGTGAATTTTTTTTTCTTTGAAGGAGAAAAATGATTTGTTTTCTCGAGTTTGATGGTTTGCTTGTGACAAGACGTCCTGAAAAGATTTTGCATAGGTCCACTCTTACTTGGAAGCCTCATGATTACAACCTATTCGTGAGAATCAGGTAAGGTGCATCTTATTTTGAAAACAAGTAGGATTCTAAGCTACCTGAGACTCAAACCATCATTTTTAAATTTGAAATATAATCGTATTCTTGTTTCCAATGCACAGATCACAACCCTAACACATGAAATCACTATTCCTAATTACATGAAATAAACGATTATTTTCTCCAAAATTAAAAATACTGTTAAACTAAATTCAACATAGTTGAAAAGAAAAAGAAGCGACATTGAAATGGTTTGGTAATAAATGGTTAGATTTCTTATCAATTAAGGCCTAGCATGTATTTTGATGTTTCATTAATTTCAACACTGCAAATTCCAAAGTATGGTGCATGTTGCATGAAGCAAGATGTTGAAAGTACATGAGCTCTATTATTTAGCTTGAGAGTCCGGTTGTTTGAAAGAGAGCATGTTTTGTCGACTTGTGTTTGGTTGAGTGTTTTGTACAATATGTAAGAGTACATGGACATATTCACATGATGTGAGTTTTTTTCATTGAAGGAGAAAAAATGATGTGTTTTCAGTTTGATGGTTTTGTTTGTGACAAGACGTCACAAGATTTTGCGAAGGTCCGCTCTTGAGCGAAGACCTCATGATTACAACCTGTCTAGTGAGAATCAAATGGGAGTGCATCCTTATTTTGAAGGAGAAATTTCAATGAGCTTTAGGAAATTTAATTTCAAGTCATTTAATTTCACTGAAAAATAATTTGAAATTTTATGAAATGAATAGTATTTAGGAAGAACAATAGTCCCTCATGGAATATGAAGAAGTAGCCACTTCATTTTGTATATGTCATGCTTTGAATTACTCCTCAAAAATTTCAAAACATGTATATTTAATATACCCATCCCGATTTTCATGGGATCCATAGCACATACATTTCTATAATACCTAGTTGTTGTGGGCCTAATTGTTCATCACTTTCAAAGGAATTACATGGGTTGTTTCTCTAAATCTAGCATGTAGTTGTTAATAATATTTTATTTATTAGTAGGAATATATGAAAATGTTTATGAATTACATTTTTGTTCACTTAATTATCTTTTATAACTCTATAGGATAGTCCTCAAAAGTAGGGTCATCTACTTCATCAAATTTTAAAGACTTCTTAACTTTGTATCTTTATTTCATATTTGCATAAATTCCCTAGATAGGATAGAAACAAGATATTTTTCAGAGTGTTGAGAAATGACCAACATTAATTTCATTTATTGCCTCTTTGTATAGGTATGGTTGAATGTTGTACGCATCTTGTTTTGTAGATCAATTTGTTGTTTTCATAGATTTGCTCTTAAAAATTATTTGAAGTGGGAGCGAAGAGTTGGTTTTCTTCTAAGTTGGGCTTGTTTTCCTTTAATATGTGATCCCGTAACTGCTCTAATTCATATTTTTATCTCTTCTATTAATTATCTGTTCCTTTTTTCTATGTATTGTTAGTACAAGGGGGTGAAATAATTTCTGTTATCATTTTCTAAGTCTTTGAGTTCATTTGAATCTCCAATAGTTGTGTTGGTGTGGTGGGAACCATGCTGGAGTTGGGTATTCCATTGATGTGGTCGAGGTACTTGGTGTATGAGGAGCATCCAAGGTGAGGCGGATTGGGATCTTGATAAGGTGGATATGTCACTTGATGCATGCGGTGATGATGGTATTTGATGAGTAAAGGACACATATAGATGAGATGAGTGTCTTTAACATAAAACTGTCAAAGGCATGTATATAGCTGAGTTTGTGACATAATAAATGGTGGAAGAATCATCGACATATGAGGTTGGTGTAAGTGGTGGTGCTACTATTGAGGCATGATGTATGGTATGCACTTGTCTTGATATCGTCGAGGTTGTACTGATATTTGTGTATAATGTTTATGTTCCATAGCGGCAAGAGGTCGTTGGTTCTTAAGCCTTATTACGTGATGAGGTGGCAACATCACATGATGGAGTGAAGGGGAAGGCTAGGTGCTTAAGGGTATGAAGGAGATGCCCTTCAACTCATAGGCATGGGGCATGAATTCGTGGGATGACTAATGTGTCTCGAAAGGGCACACGGGGGACTAACCTTAGGTATTTTTGGTTGAAGGTTCTTTCTAAAATAAAAATTATAAATAACTATGGAAACTTGCATTAACGTATTGTTATTATTGTGTGTGTGATCCTAAAAATATGATCTGACAAGAATAAATATACTTGGAAAATATAACCAAATATATAATCAAAATTAATTTGTGAAATACAACCAACCATATAATTGAAATTACGAGTGTAAAAGACATTTTTATTATAAAAATAAAAATAAAAGTAAAAATTTATGAAAATGATATTGTATAACAATTATCCCACAAAAATTATTGTAGAAAATTTTTCAAAATTGAGAATACAGCCTTAAATTCCTTGCATTCTTTCCTCAACTTTGTTAATAATTGAATAGTCTACTAGTTGACTATATTACCATGCAATAAAATATTATCTTTTTCCTAATGTTCATTGTAGAAAATATTTGATGTATTGAACTTGAAAGCAATTCTAAGCTCTTGAATTTCAAATAAACTCTAATCTAGTAGAAATTAAATGACTTGAAATTAAATTTCCTAAAGCACATTGAAATTTAATTTCTTTTCTTTGAAGGAGAAAAATGATGTGTTTTACGATTTGATGACATAATACCACTTGAAATGCTACACAGAGGAGAAAAATGATGTTTTGCGATTTGATGGCATAATATGCAAAGATGTGTTTTCCAGTTTGAATTCTTCTCGGCGAGAAATTGCACTTTTCAAGCCCAAAAGCAGTAGCTTCCCACTTATTTGTTAAAAACCCTCGCATAGACATTTTACAGGATGGCATGAGCTCTTGACAGACATGGGCCTATTAAGGAGGACTAGTGGTTACACAGAAGAATATAAGAATCGCAATTGTCTAAGTTCATTAATAAATGTGGGATTGCTTTGCACAAATGAAATCCTCAAGGACAACCCTACTATGATGGTCATTTTGGGCATACTACAAAACATCAAAGATGGTTTTTTGAGTGCTACTTACATTCCCAAATTCCAATCAAATATAACACATTTGTTGGGTAGTACAAATACTATCATAACATTTGTAAATACAAAAGTTCTTCAACATCTTAGTTTATTGTAACAAAAGTGGTGGTTGTGTAACTAAACCATGAAGCAATTTAGTCTTATTTCCTTTCCTTCCTTGGCCATAAATCTTTGTTTGTTAATTGCAAGAAAATATGCCATATTAGATCCTGGCTGACTACGCATTTTCGAAATGTTTTAATGATTATAATTTTTTTTTTATCCTAATCTTTAAATTTTTGTATTTTAATGTCCTTGTTACATAATTAAGTGTATCACATTATTGTTGCGTAAATACATAAAGAGATTTGTATCTCTTTCAAATAATTAAAAACAAAGGAATATTTTTGTATCATAATCAATATAAAATTGATACCTTCAATTTAAAGAAAGTCTGCATTTCTATGACAGTATATGAAACTTTAGCTTTAGGTCACCATAGTTTGCTAATCTATCATACCCAATATTGAACATTATTGTCATAATAGGTGATAAAGAGAAAGGCTTATATATCTTTTCTATCTTTCCAATGAATTAGTTGATTTGATACTAATTTCATTTCATAAAAATATATGTCTTATATTTCTTTTTTATATTTTTATCCTAGAGAGTGTTTTTAATGAATGGACTCAGCAACGTGAATTACCTATCCATGATACAAACTAGTTATTTTCTTTTCTACATGTCAATGAGAGAATACATCTTATGTCACAGCATTTGCATATGCAACAAAGCCATATCATGTACTTTGTACATCTGAATATTGTGCATCTTATAATGTGAATATTGAATGCAATAATTAACTTTGTGTGCATGACAATGTGCTAATGTGAATATTGAATGCAATAATTATTTTTGTGTGCATGAAAATATTTTCATTTGTAGAGATTCATTTTTAAGATAAACTATTAGAAACTATGTTGAAAAATTATTTTGTAGGAATATTCTAAGAGTACAGTAAAAGATGATATATCATTTCTAGTATATGACATAATTTATATAATCTAATCTAAAATAGAGAGAAATCAAAGAAAACATAAGAGAATTTTTTGAGTTTCTAATCATAACTATGTTTGTTATACAAGTGATAAAACGAGTTTCTAACATTTTAAAAGTTAGTGAGTATTTTTTCAAATAGATTTTCGGTGTTTTGAATTGAGTCATATCGGTGAATGCGATGATTGTAGTATCCAATTTTTATCCTGTGAATAGATCTTGGGTTAAGACGCATATATATTTAATTAGTATTTGGGAGTAGATAATATTGATAAATGAATTTGAATGTAAATGATCGAAGATGAAATCTTGTTAAACTATCAATGTTTCTTTTCCCAATACTGATATTTTGATTAAGAAAGTAAATGGCTTGGGTACCTTTTTTGAAAACTTCAGATTGCAAGTCTTTTGATTGAAAAAACATGTTGTGAGATAAGAAGTTTCGGGCTTGATGCAGTCATGTTATCGGACTAGAATTATTCTAATTAGAAAAATTGTAGGTACATGCATACCCCATTGAAGTATTGAAGAGGTTTTGTATCTTATAGCATACACTAGTAATAGAGTAAAATATTGGGAGGTTACGTATCTTATAACATACACACTAATAACCTGGAAGTAAAGGATTGGGTAATATTATTAAAAAATATGCAACATTTGATAAAAGCATTTTTTTCACAGAAAGGTGTGGAGTTAGACAACAAACTTGTCTTTAGATTATATTTTCTCCTTTTCCAACAATCCATTCTAACACAAATTATATTATATTTATGCATAGACACTTATTCGAATTTTTTTTTTCACAAAGAAGAAAAAACTCTATTTTATATTAAAGGAGATAAAACGGTCCATAGATCATTACATAATGTTTAGATCCCACTTCTCTAACAAGGATATAAAAAGCAAGATAAAAAGGCCAAATGTTCCAAAATGAAAAAACGGAGAAGCCGAGAGATATCGATTGCTGGACGACATAAACATACCGGCAAATTATTAAATCATTTACATATATGGGCTGTCAAATCATTACATATCGATTGTGGACGACGAGCATACTCGGCAAATTATGGAAATCATTTACATACCTGAAATTATCAAATCATTTACATATCGATTATGGACTTACATATGAGCATGCCGGCAACAACGATGGCGAACTGACAGCAAACAACTAAACCGCGCGGCAATAGCGAACGACGGCGTAACCTAGGCAACGCGGAAATGGCGGATGACCGGCTGACCTTTCGCCCAACGTGGCAATCGGCAACGAGAAGCGAGACGAAATCGCGCCCCAACAATGGAAATAGTAACCTTTCTTCTTTCGCGGGCGATTTATTTATAAAAAAAAGTTCGTAGGCTACGGGTTCGTAGGAACTTTTAAATAAAGATAGGTCGAACTCCTATTGCCGGTTCCAAACCTCACAGCAAAAGTCTGTTCTTTGCGCCGTCATTGTGCGAGTCGATCTAAACGGATTCAAGGTTTGGCCAAACTTTCTAAGAAAGGATTCGTAGGAACTTTGTATAATGTTTAGCGGGCTCATGTAGAAAAAAATTTGCTTCCCCCATTCTCACAAAAGTGTGTGTGACTTCACGTTTCTGCCCTAACATAAGTTATAATGGGGATGTTGTATTATGTAAATACATAATCTTACACATGTCATTGTCTTTTTCCTCCTTGTTTGTACTACAATAAACATATAAAATATTTTGAATTTGTAAAAATGGTCAAAAATCATTAAACAATAATGAAAACTATTTGACAAGCTATAATGTGAAATATTATATTTTGTTCTTGATTATAACTTTGTTTGATTTTCATTTAGGTAGTGTCATTTTTTTCTTACTTGTCACTATAATAAACATAAGAAATTTCATAAATTGTGACAGTAAGATAAAATTGTAAGTAGCCCAGATAAACGATGAACCATGTTAAATTGTTAATACAATAGTTTCACTTTTATTATAGTTTTGTAAAATTCCACCTATCATTGTAGTCATTCTCTTTACTCTTAACTATAATAAACATATGAAATACTATGAAACATGGCAATGAAAATAATAATTATAGAGAGAGAGGATTACAATGATTAATGCTCATTTCCATATCCATTATTTTATTGTCATTGTCTTCATTAATGCCTTTCTTCTTATGAGTTTCCCTATAATAGACATATGTAAATGTAATGAATGTGGCAATCACATAAATTCAATAATAAAAAATAGAAACAAACAAAAAAATTATGTACTTGGTATGGCAACTTCTTCTTCTCCGATTTCCATCTCCAATCTTTTTCCAATAATGTGCACACTATATTGATTATTTATATTTTTATCACATTCACCATTATTTTTTTAGAATATCCACCATTAGTAATTTTAGTAGACATTTTGAAAATTAATAATTCTAAAAACATATCATAAAAATAATTATAAAAGATAAACAACAAAGGCAGTGTTTGATTTTTTGAGGAAGATAGTGGATATTGGGTTTTATAGTTGGAAATATTTGTATGCATTCAACATCATTGTAATTTGTGACTTTGTTTGTAAAACACATGAAATTATTATTCCATATGCTTTGGCCAACAATTAATTTTTCTCCACATAAATAGAAATAATAGCACCTTCTGCGCTACATTGTTGATGTTTTTGCCAATGAATGCTTAAAAATTATAGTCTCTCATTTCATCGATTGTGTCTTAAAAAATATTGTTGTTTTGAAGCCTCAAAAATTTTCAATTGTAGTATAGAAATGTATGAATGCATTTGTATCATAGGTATCCATTTTTTGGGGCTTATATTTATAAAATCAATTAGTCATTTTATATTTTAACTTGGGTCTTTATGGAAATTTCCAAATCCTTGTGTACATCATGACAATACTAGTTCTACTAAGAGAACTATAGTAAATTCATATAATTGATTTTTTTCGATAAAATATCCGAAAATTCAATATAATGTTCTTATGGAGATAAATTATTCTTTTCAAACCAATGTATCGAGGACAACAAGGTCGATAAATAACTTGGATTCTAATTGACGAGAAATGAGCTCAAAATTTTTAACAAAAACCCTTACCCTCAAAGTAACCAAAATGAAAATCATTGTCAACTTGTTGATTTTGTGTTGATCCATGTATTCCATCGAGGATTCCAGTAATTTTGGTGAGAAAGAGTCTCTATTTTTGTTTTTGTGATCCTTTTACATAAGTAGACCCTTTCGATTATCTCTGAAGTTGGAAAATGTGATATCATTAATTTCATAATGATCAATAATATTAGATGTAGTAAGAGTCATATCCTCGATTCATGTCATGAATTTTACGATATGCAACCATTGCATCCAACGGTATTTTGTTGGTTTTCAATTTATTATTAACATTTTAATTTTATGGAATTTGTTGGATTATTAGGTGGAATAAAAACAAAACGGTTGCATCCTATATCTTCTATACTAAAGAACTTTCTTATGTAGTTTTCCACGAAGGGCGGGGAGAGAAGCAAATTTCAGCGCTTGTAGACTGTTGTCTTGTACTTCTCCAATTCAGGTTGACTTGGAGAAAGAAAATTTCAGTATTACCTAGTTTATATGACTAAAATAAATGTTGCATTTATCGAGTAGCTTCATTAAGATATAATATTTTTTTTATTAAAAAAAGGCGGAACTTTAATAGTTAAAGAAGGAGTACAATATTTCATCATTGACTTTGATAAAATAAAATAACTAAAATGGTAATAATTCAATGTAGATATGAAAATATGGATTACATTTTGAAATAAAAATAAGGAAATATAAAATAATGAAAAATAATAATAAACATGATAAAAAATTTCTTACATTATAGACTTAAATAATCCATGATGTTTAATCATTTTATCTAAAATAAAGAGAGAAATGATAATAAGTTGATAGGTGAAAAAAATATTTAAATTTCCATACCTTATGTTGACTATCTTAGAATACCCAACCCTCATTTTCTTTAATTTGACTTTGTGGAACTTGAGAAATGTCTTATGATGCACACAATCAATAAATGGAGTTTTATAGAACATCTTATTTGAAAAATTGAGTTGATAACAAATTTGAATAACCTCACTGGGTTTAACTAATGGATCCAAGAATCGAGGATTATGTCTTTCATGTTTCTTCTTTACCTCCTGAGATATCTTATACCTTGTATTTGTTATAACTTTAATTTACTTGAATGGTGTGTTATTCGCAAACTATCCAAAATTTTATTTTTTCACCATCTAAATCCACTTCATTATCAAAGTCTTGACGGGGGTTGAAGAAGGGATCATACTTAATGATATCCAAATGGAATTAGAGCGTTAGGAAATGATCCTAAAATTTCTATCTGAAATGATTTGATTAAAATTTTAACATTTGAATCATCGTGACCTAAATTTAAACAATTTTGGGGCTTCTACACATATTTGAACATCCACCTATGTGAAAGAGTTTGAAAATAAATAGCGGTGCTTGAACTTTTCATGAATTTCATCACATTGATTTAGAAGCTTCACTATCTCACATTAAACTTTCTTTATTTTTTGAAATTCAGTAGTAGGTTTTAAATCACTTTATATAATGACAGCCCTTCTATATCATTTAAATATGTTCTCCTCATACCAAGTAATATGCATAAAATTTATTGTGGTATTTTATACAACTTTTGACCTTTTTTTACTGGAAAGCTAAATAAAACATAGATGATGTTTGTTTACAAATTTACACCATTAGTATTTTAGAAATTTATTGATACTTTCTAAAATATTGGTGCACCTCTTTATACAAGATTTTGAAGAAAATCTTTAGGAGTTATGCAACTTAATCATTGAATTTTGCATTGTATCTAGTGAATCACTATTTGATACTTCAATAAAATCTAGTCTAAATTTTGTATACTCCTCTTGAAAGAAAGCTGAATTTACTTCATATTATTTAATTACATCTTGCTAGGAGTCCAGTGTCACTATCATTGTGAGCATAGAAATTAAATTTTCTTAATTTCTTTGGTTCATTTCCATCTGTATCAGAATAGATACACATTAGGAGATATATTTATAGAATTTCTATTTGACCATACCAATATGCACAAACTCATATGTATTTAATGTATTGTACTTTATAATCATTTCAAAAGTACAAGTATAAGGTGTTGTTAAAATTATAGTTTGAGGTGAAATATATTTTTGTTTCTTAGATTAGAATTGTAACATTTTCCTTGCTTTAGACCCAAAGATTCTTCAAAAAATAAAATATAAATATTAGCATAAATCAAAATGAAATTTAAATTGCAAACATTTTCATATGGTATTTCGTAAAATTTGATGGGACCAACTAATCCGCCATTTCTATTGGAGTATAAATAATATATAAATCCCCCATACCCACTAAAGAAGAAATATTTTTTAATCACTTGTCTTTTGTTTTTCTTTTGTTCTTTCTTTAGGAACCTCGGATACATACATTCATAGTTTTTGAAAAACAATTGTAGAAAACGTAAAAGTACCCAATATTAATAAAAAATTATAATATACTATTTGCATCTTCTTTCACAACCAACAAATAATAACATGTGTTATGCAAGCTTACCCTGTGTATATATTGAAATTCATTAGGTGAAAAATTTCAAAATAGAATGTTGTCTAACTATTTGTAAATGGGTATAAGCTAGATTAGAAAATGGCATACCAGCTATAGTAGAATTGTGTTAATGTGCCATATTTTCATTATTATTTTTCCTTGATTCTTTCTTTGGTGCCTCATTCATGCCACAATTCTTGTAATTGAAAAAAATTGTAGAGAAATATATGATATTTTGAAATCCATTAACAAAATCTTGAGTTGAAAAATATTAGAAAATCTTCTTTCTTCAACATATAATTTCATGATATCCCGAGGAAGAGAAGGAATTTGAGCTATAACAAGTTCACTACAGAAAATGATAGCTCAAACTTGATAATCAACATTTCATTTATTTTTATAATGTATAACCATTTGACGAAAAATATGAACTAATTTAAAAATACCACACCATTTAAAGATGATATTGGTGGTGCATATTTCCTGAATTCACTACTCCAACAAATGCTTATTCTTTATTTTCTTCGGTTCATATTCCATGATTTCGAAATAAAATTAAGAAATGATTATCAATTTTCTAATTATTGAAGAAAATACTATCATTGCTTTCATCATTATGTTTGTAATAAAACTAACCTAGATCCAAATTAACCCCAAATCTATCAAGAAGTGACGAAGGATAAAATATCTCCACGGTGCAAACCTGTTTTTTAGAGCAAAACTTGAGGAGAAGGTTTGCACCTGAGAAATTTAGGTCAAGGATTAAGATGGATCTAGGGGCGGTTTAGTAGGTATGTGGGAAAAAAAATATGCTCGAACATATAATCAGTTGCTTATATGTTAACAATATTAATATATCTAGACACCTGTAATCATAATGAAAATGTTTCAATACAAAGTTATAATATTTAATGACAGAAAAAAATATTAATAAGAATATAATCAATGGTAAACTAGTTTTACAATATGATTTCTCATAATCTCTCTTCTTCTTCTTTTCTTGCCGTCATACTTGCTACTTTTTTCCATATTTCAATACCAAACATGTGAAAAGGAGGTTGAAATCATAAGTCATTCATATATTTTACTAATGATATTACGATATAAACATCATACCCTGTCTCTCTTGCTTCCCAATATTAATAATAATATCTTTCTCCAAAGTTAATCATTGTGACTTATGGATTGGTAAGCCCAAAGAAAGTTTCAAAGAGAATTTGTTTTTGACTACCTCTTTCAATAGGTGTGGTGGAATTGTTGGGGGATGATTCATCCCAAAGGTACTCCCATATAATTATCCAAATCTTACTAAAAAACATATGTGGGTGGTTATGGGGGTGAGAGTATAGGTTTATACAAAAAAAATTCTACAATTCCAAGAGCACCATTTACGAGTCACACATAAAGTCCATATGTAAGTAACTCATATTCCATATCTTACTCATCTATTTCCATGTAGTTTTCTTTTACTTTTGGCAGCAACAGATACATTTTGAGAAAATTTAGGCTTCTTAAACAAATACTATTATGATTTCCACATCATTATTTGTCCCAAAAAAATGTATTTCCTTATCAAAGGGATATTTTATTGAAGGATATAAATATGTATTTCTACGATTCATAGTTCTTTTCCGGTCTTCCATTGTTTGTATTGTATCCATTGCATTTGTTAACAAACAACGGAAATATATATGTTGATTTCTTTGTCCATCCTATCAGCCACCAGTGCAAAGGAAAAAAATGTTGCAATGAAGTTCTGTTGTTATTTTATATTTGTTCATTTTACATGCATATATAGGTTTATCTTGAATAAGACGTCGCCTTCCCAAATCCAAACAAATATAATCGACACTCCAACCAAAATACGTCTTCTAAATTTGTGGAAAAGCATACAGTATACCTATTTTTTGTAACAAACTACTTCCAATAGAAACTCATTTCATCTATCAGATATAAATTCATAGCCGCTCTTGATATTAAGTTCATTAAACTTAACATTTCGGAGGTGACATATCTTTGGTTGGAATTTGAAGTCGGGAATGAATTATCCTTGTGAATTGTGTTGGATACATTAATCCTGTAGAGCTAAAGGATATTTTATTTAGACGGAATTTTTAATGGCTCCCGTCAAATAATAACTACAAAGCTATTTTCTGTAGGTTCCTTGGATTATCATATGCAACATATCATCCCCCGATCTATAATGGTCAAGGATAATATCAAATACTATTCTTTGCTTACCCCTAATCATTCAAAGGAATGAGTCTTTGCATATTCACTGGTTGGCACGAAAAGATTCCAATTTTCACTTTTTAGATATGAAATGAATAACATGATTGGAAGTTACTTCATCAGCATGGCCCCTTCCAATTATGTGCACGATACGCGATCCTATGTCCCACCATCTCAAAATCATTATAATTTGTATGTTTATTACGATAAAATGCACAAATGATTTCCCACTCATTCTCCCTAGAATTTGAAGGTGGATTTTAAGACTTCTTGTTACGCATTAGATTCGACTTGATTAGTGAAGGAAATGGATTGTGATAAACATGCATGCCTTGTATAATTTATTTACCAATTATATGTCTATAATCTTCTTGACCTATATATTTATGGAAATCATGGAAGGCCTTATATAATACCAACTCGGACTAACAAAATTCTACAAATTTTTCATCTTGTCAATCGAATTGAGTTAAATCAAGGAAACACATGTACAATAGCTCCATTCTTCCATTCTAACCATTTATCCCCACGTAGACATTTGTGTTATATATGACTGAATTTTGTAACATCTATCGATGAAAAGGTGCTAAATATGGACAAGTCAGCAGGTGTCTGCTGCATCGATGAGGAGTTATTATTGTATGCATCATAGGTGTCAACTTGTACTTATTTGAAAATTTTCCTACCAACATTTAGAAACACAAATACGAAGTAAGAAGTTGAAAGGGGAGCTCCCAAAATTGGGTCCCATGTTGTTTGCACCTATATATCCCTTGTTGACACCTAATCTAAGGATTGGGTGGGGATTATATTGTTGTAATTTGGTAAATAAGGAAGGCCAAGAGACATTTAGGGAAGTGAATCCCAATAGCCTCACACTCATGTATAAAAGTACACACAATCTCCATACGATTCATATTCGATTTTGCGAGTTACCTCCACAGACTTTGACATGGTATTAGAACGTACGGCATTAAGACAGTGCATTTTTTCTTTTGAGCAATTTCTACCTCATTTTAGCTACCATTTAATTTCTTTATTTAATTTTTTCTTTACGGTTCTCTCACACTCACCCTCACACGTAGTGTCCCCCCTCACACACACATTTATACGCGGGTTTGTCGTATATTATTTCCCGACTAGTCACGCACGGGGGGTAATCGGAGGCAATAGCTACACTTGTATGTTTATGCGGGCACAACGTATAGATGTGCTTCTGTCGGGGTACGGGCGGCGTCCCGGTAAATTTTTGGGTCTTATTTTCCGGTGGCGGACCACCACATGGTTTTACACATGGTTTTGGGGCATGATGGTTTCGACCTGTTGTTTGGTAGATACGGTCAAGAAATACGGTTATGTTTCTAATCCGGGGGTTAATGGACAGGGTTTATGTATCTTCAACATGTATATATATGTGTTGTAACACTAAAATGAATATAATAGAAAAATCAAGGCTGGTTTTAATACGATTCGGATCCGAGGGGAAAATCTCTGTGTTTATCTATTTTATGTTTTATGCTCTTGCTAGTGTTTATTTTTTGTCTTTAAGTTACGTTTGCGGATAATTTTTTTGTACGGGGTTAAAACCTGCATTTGAGTATCGAAACGATTTCGGCTTCAAGGGGGTGCCTTTGCTGTGAGGGGTTTTTTTTCCTCGTGCAGAGACGAACCCATTAGGTGGGAGGTCTGTGGGATCGATTCTTGCGGTGAAAGAAGATGGTGAGCGACGAGGAAGATAGAGATCGAGAAATTTAATGGTAAAAGTTTTTGAGTTGTGGAAGCTCAAGATGGAGGATCTTCCGGTGGATAAAGATCGGTGGATCGCGGTAGATGCGGGTACTAAACCAACGACAGTATCGAGATGAAAGGCTGGAAGAAAATTTGGATCGGAAGGCAAAACACAATATGGTTGTGTGTCTCGAGACTCGGTATTTTTGAATGTGCGGGAAGCTACGGCGAAGACCTTGTGGGATGTTTAGAGGACTTTAGCCCAATCTAAGTCTGCGTTGTTGAATAAATTATTCTATGGAAAAATTTGTATAACTTGAGATGAGATGGAGACTAGAGTGACGAGCATATGAACGCCTTCAATACTATGGTAAATCGTATCATACAGTATTAAAATCTCAAATGAATATAAGTGCATCGATTTGTTGTGTTGTCTACACGGTTGTGGGATAGTCTAGTTATTCAAATGGGTAGAAATACAACTACCTTGAATTTTGATGACATTGTCTCGGCCTTGCTATCGGAGGAAATGAGATGGAGAAATATGGAGGGTCAAATGGAGATGCCTTATACGTACGAGGAAAGGTCCCAAAATAGAAACAAGAATAGGGTTTGGTGGGGAGATGCGTCTCTGAAAATTTTGTAAAGGTGTCTTTGAAATACGGAAAGGAATGGCACTACAAAAAGGAATGGGATCTCGGGCTCTAAGAGAAGGGATCTAGCGATGCTCCTTCGCGAGAGGCAAAAACCACCTCGAATGAAAGGTGGGGGGATGTGTATTAGCTTCTTCTTCAAATACATGTAGATCATGAGTCATGGTTGATTGACTCGGTGCATCTTTTCACTTCACTCTCCATAGGGAGTGGTTAGTATGAGAAATATGATGGTGGTGATGTATTCTAGGGGATGATAGGAAGCGAATCGTCGGCAGTGGAAAATTCAGCGTGCAAGGTGGAAGGATTAGAACACTTCCTAAGTGTTCTGCACATTCTGCATTGGCCAAAAATCGATTTCTATCGCCAAAGATGGATGATGCGAGTGTAAAAATAATATTCGAAATATGCCTATAAGATGGTTTAGGGAGCATTGGTATTAATGTGGGGAGTTCAGATTGGGAACTCTATACAAGCTTCATGGAGGAAACAATGTTATTGATGGGTACAATAGTTCTATGGTTCCGAAAGTGGAGCGGAAATCCTAGCGGTCTACTGAAAGGACAACATATGGCATCAAAGGCTTGGACATATTGGAGAAGGGCCTTCGGATGCGCCAAATGTAGGCATGGTAGAAGGTATGTCTAATAAACTCTACGGATTTCTATTTCTATGACCATTGTGTGTATATGGGAAGCGGAATCGGGAGAGTTTTCCTTACGGTGCTAGAGGGAAAATAAGATATTCGACTTGTGCACGGTGGTGTGTTTGGTTTGTGTCGGTTCCATCGATAGGTAAGTACGTATTACTATGTTTAATTCATAGGTGACTTCTCGAGAATACATGGATATATTTCTTGAGGAAGAAATGCGAAATCTTTGTCGATTTAAAGAATTTAAGGCTGCAATTTGAAAACGGAAAAGAGAAAGATAAAGGTGCGGGAATGAGATAATGGTCGGGGAGTTAAGAAAGGAATTTGAAAGAGTTCGTAAAAAAGTGTGGTATAGCACGGTGAAGACTACTCATACACACCTAATAAAAACAAAAACATGAACAAAGGCTTGTTGTGGGAGTTGTAGAAAAGGATGAACAAAACATTGATGGAAAAGGCAAGAAAATGTCGGTGGTAGGGTTAGGACGGGGAATTCTAGGCGGGCGGTGGAGGCTATGTGTTACTTGGTTAACAAATCACCTTCATCAAATTGGGAGGATAGACTACATGAGGTATGGGCCAGTAAGAAACCTATACATCTAAGGGTATTTGGATGTGATGTATATGTACATGTTCCAAAGGAGAAAAGGAAAGTTGGAAAATAAATACGAACGATGCATCTTTATTGGGTATAAGGATGGTTTAAAGATTACAAACTGGAACACGGAAACAAGGAAGGTTGTGTATAAGCGAGATGTAATTGTTTGAAAGTGAAATATGTTGTTAAACATGAAATCCTACCATAGGGCACAGAAAATATAGAGTTTGAGTTAAAGGAGGATGAATCGAGACTCTACGAAAGCGGAAGAAGACTAGAAGAGGAAGAGCCAAAAACTCGGCCCAGTAAAAGATCGGGTTCGGGAAGAAGACAACGAGAACGGTATAGTCCATCTACTTTCTATTCAAAATTTTTCTTTAACTATAATGATGATGATCCCCCGAACCATCGAAGGAGCGATGGGTCGAGAGGATGGAAAACTGCGGAAGAGGCCATGGTTGATGAAATGGCATCGAAGTGGCAAAAAATGAGGCATGGGATCTAGTGGATTTTCGATGCCAGAACGAAGCCCATCGGGAGCAAATGGGGGTTTAAGAAGAAGATGAATGTATGGCAAGGTGGAGAAATAAAAAGCTTGGTTGGTAGCAAAAAGGTTATTTCGAGTGCCGGGAATTGATTTCGGTGATATTTTTTCTCTTGTTGCCAAAGAGATTGCTTCTATTAGATTACTTTTGTCATTTATGCATTTTATTTTGAGGTAGAACGAGATGGATGTAGTAAATTTCTTCACGGGGATGCGGAAGAGGAGATCTACATAGGCTCTTGGAAGGCTTTATGGTGAAAGGAAAAGTGTTGGTATGCAAGTTAAAGACATCTCTTGTATGGGTTAAAATAGTCACCGGATGTGGTATCGGAAATTTGATGCCTATGTAGAGGGACTTGGCCACCGAAGCAAGGATGATCCTTTATGTTTATTTTTAAATTAATTAATTGTTGTGTTATTTATTTGGTCTTGTATGTCGATGATATGTTGTTTATTGGAAATGACGAAAATTATCCAAGATTTGAAGACCGAAATTTGTTATCAAATTCAACATGAAGGATCTTGAGTGCGCAAACTATATTTTGGGTATGGGAGATTAAGAAAATCGAGCAACGGGAAGCTGCTGCTTAAACCGGAAGGAAGTATGTCGAGACTATGTTCGAGAGGTTCAATGTACGGAATGAAAACTTGTGAATGTTCCAATTCTGTTAGGTACAAAGTTGTCTGCGGGCTTCGTGTCTCAAGACACGAAGAAGAGGAGGATATGTTTACGTATTTCCATATGCAAGTACGGCGGAGGTAGCAGTGTACGTGGCATACCTGATGTATGCAATGGTCTATACTAGACCGGACATTTACATTGAGTATTGAACGAGTTTATGTCAAACCTGGGAAAAAGAGCATTGGAAAACGATGAACGGGTTTTGAGATATTTGCGTGGCACTAGTGATTATGGCTTGTGCTACCGGGGAAGACCAAGATTGGAAAGAAGTGTTGGACATTCATGGTTTTGTTGATGCGAGGCCAGGATAAAGATGGACCAAAGAAGATCTACAAGTGGGTATGTGTTTAGTCTATTTGGAGAGTGCGACCGAGTTGGATGAGTAAAAGACGGTCCGTAGTGTTTCTTTCAACTACGAGAGGCGAGAATACATGGTATCCACACATGCAAGCAAGAAGCCGGTTTGGTTACGGAAGATTGTGGTTAAAGTATGGGGTTGGTGCAGCAAGTTATAAGGATAGACTATGATAGCCAGTGAAATTTTCTTGACTGAAATTAACGCCTTATCATTCAAAGGCAAGCGCGTGTTGATGTTCGATATCACTTTGTTGAATATGTGGTTGAAGGTAAACGGGTGTTCTTGTGTGCAAGGTGGACACTTTGAAGAATGTTGCGGATGCATTGAAAAATTAAGCGAGCACTTAGAATTTCTCCTGGTGTGAAGAAACAATGGGTGTTGTAAGTTGGGCTAATGACTCAACTCTCCTGGACCCTTGTGGAAAGAAAATAACAAGTGGGAGAATGTTGGGTTTGTGTTATATTCTTTCCCGCCCAGCTGGTGCGCGCGGGGGGGTAATAGGGGGGTGACCGCCCCCCGCCCCGGCGTGTTTGGGCACGATGTGTGGTGTGGTCACAGTAGCCCCCACGGCGCGTGGGAGGTACGAGCGATGCCCGGAAAAAAATTGGTCCTTATTTTCCGGTGGGTGGACCCATTACATGGTTGTGCATGGGTTTGCACATGGTTGCAGGGCATGATGGTTTTCGATCCCTGGTATTTTGTAGATCCAGTCAAGGGAACTAAGGTTATGTTCTAATCTAGGGTTAATGGATTGAGTTTTATATATGCTTTGACATGTATATATATGTATTTGTAACACTAAAAGGAATATATCGAAAAATCAAGTTGATCGTCGATTTGGGATGTAGGGAAAATCTCTATGTTTATACGTTTTATGTTTTATGCTCTCGCTCATTTTTATTTTTTGTCTTTAAGATTCGTTTGCGGATAACTTATGTACGAGTTAAAACCTACATTGTCCCGGCTCACCTACCTCCCTCCCCGCTCACGCCCGCCCTCCCCGCTCTCTCCTTTATCCCCCCTCACACGATTATCACACGATCACCTACCTCCCTCCCCGTCCGCCGCGCCCTCCCCACCCGCCACCATCTCCCCCCTCACACCAGATTATCCCTCGCTCTGCCTCCCCTTCCCGCTCACGCCCCCCGCCTCCTCCACCGCTCTCCCCATCCCCCCTCACCCCGACTACTCCCCACTCACACCCCGCACTCCCTCTGCGCTCAAGCCTATCCTCCCCACCCACTCTCCCCCATCCCCCTCACATAGCTATCCCACTCTTTGCTCCCTCTGAGCTCATGCGGCCACGCTCTCCCCATTCCCCCTCATATGACTCTCCCGGCTCACACTCCCTCCCGCTCGACCACCGTCCCCACTGCGCTCTCCCCATCCCGCTCACCTGCCGTCCCCTCCCCGCTCACGGCCACCCTCCCCACTCGCTCTCCCCATCCGCTCTTTGCCCTCCTCCCCTCCTCATGGCGCGCCAGCCTCCCCACCTTCTTGCTGGCGGCTCGCCCTCCTTCCCACCCTCCCCACCCAGTCGTTCCTCCCCCTCCTCCCACGTAGATTCTCTGTGTTTTTTTTTATAATTTGGCCATAATATCATTCGATTTTTTCGACGGACATACCCTCCCCCCATTAATAACCTTCCCCCAACCTCCCCTGAAAATGCCTCCCCTCAGATGTACCTCATTTTTTCTCCAATTTCTTTTAAAAAAAAAAAAAAGTCTTAATTGAGAAACCAAATTTGAGTTTTTACCATGACAACAAAATATTTTTTTATTCAAAATAATGCATTCTCTCATATCTATTGTAGAGTTGTTCTGCGGCAAGGAAATCTGTCTGAATGGTCTCGGAAAATCAAGAACTATCTCATTTTTAACGGCGCAGAGGAGTTTATGAAGAGAGAAGGAGACCTTCCACCGACGAAACCCGCCAGGACAAGGAGATCACCATTTGGGGAAAACAAGAATTCCTGAAGTCTGTACCTTGATTGTAGCTTCCATAAATGAAGAGATGGTCACCATATTACACCATTTTGAATGCTGTAGGCACGAACGAAGCTAAAAAGACTACTGTGAATCACATTCGGAACTTGAAATTGTTTAATTAATGATTAAGTTGTCTGGTCTTGAATTGAAAAATGACCTCTTGGTTCGCTTGAAGTAAGATCTATCATGTGTGACATTAAGAACAGCAGTGCTTAAGTTGATATACCTCTCATAGCATGTGTTAAGCCATTGTGTCAACTTACTCACATTTTATGTTCGAATCATTACGAAGCAAGTGGAAACCTCGTATGAAAATCACCTTTGATTCCCTTCGAAAAATGTTTGTGAAAGAGAAAAGCTTTGAAGGAATGAGAACCCTCGTCTTCTAAAGAGGTTGTATAGTATACACATAGAGATAAGAGCCATGTTCGAAGATTCTTCCAGGAGGAAGAGGTGGTAGAAAGAGGAAGAGGAAGAAGAAATTTCGAGAGGAAGGGGGCGGACAAACTCAAGGCGAAAAAATGCGATCTTCATTGCATACGTTGCAATAAAGACTAGCATGATACATCTACATGTAAGTTGCCTTGGGATAAAATTAAACGACAAAGAAATCAAGAAAAAGGTAAAACTCATGATGAAGACAAAGGTAAAGCAAAAACCCACTCATTGTGTTTATAGCATTGTATGATAGATAGCGAGCGTGTTTGATGTTTCATTTTACTTCTTGGAGAAATGATTAGTTGCTAGATTCAAGAGCAACATGTCACATGACATTTAGAAAATATTTTTGAAGGTGCGGCAAATCTAATGGAACGTGGTATACTTTGCGAGATAAATCCAAACTCAAGCCATCGAGCTTGGCACAATCGAGCTTAAGTTGCAGTCTTCCGGATTATCTTCTACGCAGGGTTCGCTACTCACGGGGTTGAGGAGAAAATTGTTGTCCTTGGTCCCATCACAATGAGGACCGCTCCATTCCATGTTTGATGGCAAGATTGAGATCGAGCATTAGATCGCTCACTTGTCATGGAGGGGGAATAGAAAGAGGAAGACTCTTGAAGATGCAAGGTTCTCTTGCTCATGCAAAAAAGTTTGCATTCGAGTTCACATCATGATGAAGGTACATTCCCATCAAGTCTTTTATGGCATGCTAGATTTGGACACTTAAACTATGACAACCTTCGATTTTGAAGACAAATGGTGTTAATGGACTAATTACAATTCCTAGGAAACTTAAGCAATGTGATGCTTGTATTCTAGGAAAGCACTGAAAAACAACCATTTCATGATTCACATTTACGACACATGAAAACTTGAGCTTGTTCGTTCAAATTTATGTGGCCCTATATATGTTGCTTCTACAAATGGAAATAAATATATGATAGAAATTTATTTATGATTACACTAGAATGTGTTGGGTTTAGTTATTGAAGAAACAGATACGAGTGCTTTTCAAACATTCAATAATTTTCATGCATGGATTGAAAATGATACGAAAAATAATATTGGCTCTTTGCGTGCGATAATGGAAAGAATACACTTGAAGACGAATTTTAAAATTATCTTCGTCAACATAGGATTAAACATCAAAAATTTGTGCCCTATAATCCCCAACGAACGGTGTATTTGAAAGAATGAACATGACAATTTTAAATATGGTTCACTCCATGATGGTTTAAAAATATAATTGATGTTTTGGGCTGATGCGATTCTATGTGCTCTATACATAAGATAGGTGTCCTTCAAATTCAGCGAAACAAAACTCCTTATGAAATGTGCTTGTGCATTTTAGTCGTTCGATATAAATCATTTTGAGGTCTTTGCTTCCACCTTTTATGCTTTGAGAACCAAGGCACAAAGGAATAAACTTGGTGCTAGAAGTCGACAATGTATCTTCTTGGGGTATTCAAATACCTCCAAAGGATATTTTCTCTACTATGAAGTCAATAAGAATTTTGTAATAGAAAGAGATGTCATATTCCTTGAATCTTCCGAGTACAGCAATTTTTTGGCTTCGGCTTAACTTGATGCTTTGGACAAATTCACTCATGAAAAGTATTTTTCAGAATTTGATAATCGGATTCCACATCTTGGAGGATTCTATAATAGAATCAATCTATGGAATCATTTCAAAGCACTCTCTCCCCCACCCACGAAGAACCAGTCATGGATGACACCTTGAACGATGTGATTGAGAAACGAGTGCAGAGATTGAATCTTGATTCAATTCTGAGTCGATCAAATGATCGACTGGGCCATCTCGAGAAGGTCCCCCAAATAGGCCGACAAATACACTAGAAAAAAATCATCACGATGAGGTTGGAAGAGCAAAGAATAAGAAGTTCCACTAGAACAAAACGGGGCGATGTAGATAGTAGTCTGATTCACATTGATATGTATATTGCTTATAACTGAATTGATTTTGTCTACAAATCATAGACAAATTCCTTCAAAGCCACTTCTCATGATGGAATGGGAATGAGCGATGCAAAAGGTACTGATTCCTTGATAAAATGGCACTTGGGCTTCAATTGATCCTCATTTGCAGAACCAAAACAATTGGTTGCAAGTGGGTCTGCTAGAACAAGTACAAAGCGAGATGGCTCACTTGACGACCGCAAGCCGGGCTTGTGGCAAAAGGTTTTGCACGAGAAAGAAGAGGTTCGATTTTAAAGAAAATTTTTTTATACAGCAAATATGGGCCACCATTTGGACACTCCTTGCCCTAGCCGACTCGGAAGTTATGGAAAGTCCGCCAGGATGGATGTAAAACCACCTTTTTGGAATGGATATCGAAAGGAGAAAGTTTTTATGTCCCGGCTAGAAGAATTTTTGTGAAGAGACGAAGAACACAAAGTATGCAAGATTATAAAATCCTTGTATGGCCTCAAGAAAGCACCACAAGCCTCGTATGAGAAATTAAGCGAGAATCTTAGAAACTTGACTTTAAACATTTTTTTGGTCTTAGGTAATTTAACTTTGTTTGTTAAGAAAAGTTGGAAAAACAATTGTATATGTTGTGGTGTAAATAGATGATCTTTTGATGGCAAGGAAAAATGAGAGTTATATTTCGGCCATAAAGAAATAATTGAAGAAAGGTTTTGAAATAGTGATTTGGGTTATGGTCATTGCTATTTGGGTATTGAAGTAACTCAACATCCTAGATTTATATTTCTTTCTCAAAGAGTACATTGGAGATATTTTGAACAAGTTTGGCATGGATAGATACGATCATACAAACACTCAATGGAACAAAACTTGAAGCTCACATCCATTGAAGGGAAGGAATTTGAGGATGCAACGAAGTATGAACGAGCTTGTGTAAGTCTTATCTACACCGACTGCCACCGGACTGAACATCTCATTTGTTGTTGGAATCTCTCCGGGTTTATGCCACTTCGAAGTGTGAGGGGGGATGGTTTGATGCAAAAAGAGTTCTAAAGTACTTGAAGGGGACTCAAGGCTTTGGACTCAAATATACATGGTAAATGATTTCAACTTGATCGGATACTGCGATTAGGACTATGGCGGGGACGAAGGCGGGTGTCTACTTTAGGTTATACCATGAGTCTTGGATCAGGAGGCTGTCTCATAGAGATCACGCAAATAGTCGAGTTCCGGCCAGTTCACACAACGGGGCGAGAATATGTGGTAGCAATGAAACAACAAAGGAAATTGTGTGGCTCGGAAAATCCTAGAAGATTTTCAAATGAAACAAATAAATTCAACACCACTCATGATCGACAACATACACCCAATAGGATGGCCAAAGAACCGGAAGTTCCGCAGAGTCGAGCAAAGCACATCAATACAAAATACCATACGATTAAGCATCATGTTGAGGCAAAACCATCCATCTCTTTTGTTGAAATTTCGTTCTGGGAGAGACGAATGGTTCCTAAGGCTTTGATCTTTGGCACCGTGGAAAAGTGTCCAAAAAAATTTTAATTTTTCTCCTAAAGTGACTTTATAATTTTCATAAAGTCAAATCTGGTTTAAAAGTGACTTTAGTGATAAAGTTACTAAAGTCTAATTACAAGTGACTTTAATAAAGTCAATATAAAATTAAAGAGAAAAGTGACTTTGAAGCTTAAATGACTAAGTGGGTCTTTATTAAAGTGGAGTGAATTAAAAAATAGAAAATGAGATTTAAATGAGCATTTAATCTCGGCCCTACATCTCGATCTATTTCGGCCATTGGTTTGGAATTCCCCAAAAGTCACTTAGGGTTAGAGTTAAAGGAGGAAAAGGAGGAAAAGGTCATTCGTTCTTTCACTGTAATGATTGGGAGAAGGAGAGAAGGAGAAGGTAGATTTTACGAGTAGTGAGAAGAAGGAGAAGCGACGGTGAAGAGATTTGACAAAGGTACAATAGCATTCGTGGCGCACATACGAGGGAAAAAAAATCTGTCTGACAAAGGAAAGCGGTGTTTCCAAGTGAGGAGGCACAAAAATCGAGAAGAAGATGCAGTAACAAGCACGCACTCCAAGGCACAAAAATGAGCACATTTTCAAGGAAGAGGTGGGTACACATCATTTTTGACACAAAAATCAAGGAAGGAGAAAGCAACTACGGCTCTATTTTTGTACAGTTTGAGAGAGGTTGCTATACAAAATCCCTGTACGGTCATGCAACAAAAACTTGGCTTCGTCGACACGCTTCCCGAGGTGGACGTACAACATTTAATGCTGTCCTAAGGTGCTGTAAATTTTCTGTTTTCTGTTGTTGTGAGTTGCTTTAATTTACGAGGCGAGTGTGCAAGCACGGAAATCGAATAAGTACGTAAATTAGTTGCGGGAATTTTTAAGGTTTTCTGTTTCAACGTAAAGAAATATTCGAGAAAAATAAAGCTTCAGGCTGGTTTTACCCAAGAGTTGTGGGGGGTTTCCGAGGGTCATGTTGACCAATACGGTGTTAAATGTGTTGAATGATTTGTTTTATACTTGCTGATTTTTATTGCATTTCCGACGTGTAAATTTTCCCGAGAATTTGTGTTTTCGACAAGAATTATTTTACGATCATTGAATGTAAGGATATGGGAAAGGGCATTTAACTATTTGGAGAAATAAGGTGAAAGGCGAAAGCGGGGTGGGAAACGAGAAAATTTCTACATGGTATCGGAGCTTGAGTGTTGAAAGGGTACGGTTTGGGACGAGCGAGGAGAAAAATACGGCCTCGTGATTTTCACTCGAGGAAAATTCAGCAAGCTGATTTTTCACACATTTTTATCTTTACTACAACGATTTTCTTTCGGTTTAGGACGAGCGGATGTCATTGGGGTGAGGTGGAGGATGGGTTGGATGGGCATACCGATTACAACGTTTGGAAGGAGAGAATGTCGAGTACTTCTGCGAGAGGCAGAAGTCGGGATATGTGGTTCATACAGCTTTGCGGCACATTGATGTGCCTACGTGCTACACTCGGTTGGCGACATATAATAGGAAGAACAACAAGGGCAAGAGGCCCAGATCTAGATGGAATCAAAGACCATTGCATTCCTCGTGGCAAGGAAAGGAAAAAGAGAAATACTCATGAGATGTAGACGACATTGTCAATCTCTGCAAAGTACTAATGAGAATCGGAAAATGATGCCGAAGGAGAAGCTTAAAACCATTAAGATGGGTAAGGCCCGGTAGTGCAGCTAGATATCTCACAAAGATTACTAATGTGAAGATGATTTGGCGACGGTGGAGGAGTCATTCCACCTTTGAGTTGGTGCGGTGCTGGAAGTGAATAGCACCCGGTTCATGGATGAAATTTGCTGATGGAGGTTTGTGCATGTGGAACCCTTCCCGCAGGGAGAAGTTTTGGGATGATTTCATTCGAGACGAGAGATCGGGAAAAGGTCGACTTGGGGCAGCCAAGCCGGAGTTGAGCGAGGATGAGGATGTAGCAACGCTGGTGGCGAGAGCGAAAGGCAAAGGGAAGAAAACGAGGCTTCCACAACCAATGGTGGGGGGGAAAAAGGAAATTAAGGTAAGGGTAAACAAGGTAACTTGCACGGAAGGACTATTCCAAGGTGAAGTGTTAGAAATTGTCGAAAGATGGGGTGTCCTGGGTGCTGTGTTCGAAGAAGAAGAAGAAGAAGAGGAAAGAATCGAGCATGGCGACATCGGCGAGGAGGTTGAGGGACTTTGCGAGAGATCGCTTTGAACGAGAGTTTGGGTTCATTGTGTGTGTGAGTCCTCTGGTGCGGGATTACACCATATAGGTTCGGAGGAGGATGCATTTCCCTGTTGCGGAGCATCTTCGGAGTATACGGTATGTGGGCGGTGGGGCTTCACGTCGTAGCGGGGAGTTCGTGAGTACTTCTCGGATATTTTCGAGGAGAGTGGCACACTAATATAGAGCGGTACTACAGTGTCTGATTTTTTAAGAAGCCGGTCGGTGACGGAAGCGGCATTTCGGAGGGATTCTAAACCTCCCTTGAAGGTCGAGATGTTCTTTATGTGCCGAGGATGAGGAAGAACCCTGTATACGGTCTTAGCTTTGGAGGACAAAGGATATGGAGATCTTTGTTCGGGGGTGGACGAGTCTTGATGTATCCCGGGGCGCTCCGGTCGGTTGACTAGAGTGATAGGTGTACGCCATGCAAAGGTGTACAAGTTTGCATTTCAGCCCCTTTTGGCATTGGGCGGTAGTGCGGAAGTAGCATGGCCCCACGCGATTGTGAACGTGAGATTTGGCACGCGGGGACCAGGGCATATGTGTCATGGGCCTTGAGGGAATTTGGGGGAGATCACTACGGGTGTGCCATATTTTAGTACTAATCACTTTGATACTTACGAGATATTGTGCGATAGGCGAGTTTTCCAAATCCCCTTTTCCCGGTGGTGACGAGCGGAAGCGGCGGGATCGCCGATTTGATTCAGTGCGTCTGGTGGTCGGATGTCTCATGTTTCCTTGGTGGATATGAGTACTATGTTTTATTCATTGATGATCACTCCCGGAGGACACGGTAGACATTGCAACAAGAAACAATGAAGGAGGCATCTTGGGCTTGTCTTTCACGATCCTAGTTGGAAATTGATCACCTAAACTGAGTGGGGCCACCCATGAAGTGATTTTTGTCGCAAAGTCTATTTTTAGACATATGGATCATGGTCTATGAGTTGCGGATGCTATTTATGGATGATTGGTCAAGTTGGTAAAAATAGATGGACCTCTATTTTTTGGACATTGAACGTTCTATTTTTAATTTTGCCAGGCTAAAAATAGAACGATAAATGTATTAACCATTAATGATATTTAGACTATAAACATTATCTTATATGGAGCACTTCGGTTTGATGCTTGGATGTGGCACCGCATACGGTGACGGAAAATACGCTTTTCCTAAGGGTTAGTTGAGCTATTGCATGGTTGACTTGATTAGAACTCATGTGGCGAGTTTGGTGGAGTTGATGAGACGATTGGTGGAGTTGTGTTCGGTTTAACTTAGTTGAACTAGTTGTGTTAGTCTAGCGGAAAAATACACTAGTGATGAGTGAGTGTGAATTAATTATTAATTAATTCACTAATTATTAACTCATAAATCAACTAAGAAACACATCGATTCAGCACACGACCATGAAATAAATTCAGTGGAGACAGGTGTTAGAGGTGGGTGAAAAGGAGTGAGTGTGGCTATCAATTGTGACTATAGGCATGCATGGGGTGCACACACATTGATTGAGATTGCCAATAAAAATTGCGCGATTCAAGCCGATTAGGATTCGAGCTTGGATCTCATCATTACTCATCTTGGATTGCGCGATGAAGGTAGGCAAATGGAGAGAGATTTGAACTGTGACTTGTTCGGATACGAAATTTAGTTTGTGTGTAACAATTGGAGATAGTGCGAGAGCTTGTGAGGAGTTTGTGCTATGTATTGTTACATGTTCTCTATCATTATAATATGAATGGTGGGGGGTTTCGGTACATGTGTTTTATTACATACTATGTTATATGTGTGTGATTATGTTTTAATGTGCGTACGTTGCTTCTATTTCCGCAAATTGATGATCAATTGTAGAAGAGGTTGTATTATGCATGACGCTTAAATAGTGTGTAATCGGGATAATCTCGGTGAATAATTCAGCTATTATTCAAATTTATACATGGTATCGGAGCTAGAATTGATCATTACGGATCTATTACAGTGATTACAATTTATTTCGGTAGACGGTATGTCTAGAGAACCGGAGTAGCCTCTGAATCCATCCTTTCTTTGAAGGTGATATATCTAATACAAATGCCACGACAGTCGAGAAATCTCTATGCTAGAAATACTTTGTTCTCATAGATCGAAGCGGTTGAGTTTGGTGGTGGAATTCGAATTTGCGGCGAGTGTTTTCTTGGTGTCCAAAGTCAAAATGTCTTATCAAGGATTAGGTTGGGTATATAGAGGAGCTCGGTGTCTGTTGCATGGAGAGATAGGATGGAGGCGGTGCTCAATGAAAATGGGTTGAAGGAGTTCATAGATGTTGAAGTCCCAAAACTGCTTTGATGTTTGCTCAAGTTGAGGCTTGGCAAAAGAAAACTGACAAGGTGTCAAAGGATTAAATTGGAGGGCGTGAAGGATCACATAGTATCCAACTTTGCATGTTAAGGCTTCTCCATTTACGATGTGGAAAGCCTTGATAGATTTATTCCAAAGCAAGAGCGACCAAAAGTTGGTGCTCAAGGATAAACTCGGGAAAATAAATATGGAGAGAGAATGACACTATTCCGGTATACATGACAAAGTTTGTCCATGGGGATGGGCTTGGGAGTGTAGGAGTTAGTGTGGATGAAGAGAACTTGGTGAGCTTGGCTCTCCTTGGGCTTAGAAGAGTTGGCATGGCTATGAGGACTCTTGTCAATGGTCGGGAGAAATTTCGGGATGGGAGCGACTTTGGTCGAGGATCTTGTGCAAGAGGAGATAAGGCGGGTACGGGGATGGATCTTCATGAAAGGCATCGGTGAGAGAGGATTGCTCTGGCTGCCAAATCGAGAAGGGGAAGGGCAGAAGAATGCCTCTCCAATGCGGTGCGGATGGTAAAGAGCGTGACATGTCCAAAGTGAAGTGTTTTCCTTGTCACGAGCATGGGCATTACGCCACGGGTATACAAAAAGAAGAAGAGAAGAACAAGCGGTGGCACGGAGGCTACGGCTGGTGAGGCTCTTGCCTCGCAATTTGAAATTGGACTTCTCATTGATCGCATGCATGGTGTCTAGTACGTGGGATCGGGGTGGTATTTGATAGTGGCGCTTCCTTTCACATGACGGGGAGATGTGAATCTTTTCGGTGACTTGGTGGAGAAAGATCTCCGGTTGCATGTTGAGTTGGGCGACAATGGACGATGACAATGCGGCAGAGCATTGGTACCATAACCTTTCGGAGGGGAGTCGAGGTAAACTCATTCTTTTACAAGATGTAGTGCATGTTCCGGGCTTAAAGAAGAATTTAATCTCGGTCGCAATGTTAGAGGATAAAGGGTATGAAGTTGTCTTCGGTGAAGGAAAAGTTTTGTCGGCACGAGCCAACGGAGACAAGTCAGAAAGGTTGGGATTTGAGTAAAATCTGCGGACTTGAAGTAGATTGGATTTCTACGGAGCTTCCCTCTTGTTGGGGAAGTGCAAGAAAGACATGCAATTGATGCTTGAGAGGGAGCAAGTTTTTCATACGGGTAATAGTGAACACTCGGGATGTGGAGCAGCCACAAGATGAGGATCATGGGGTGGAAGAAACCACTCATGCGGAGATAAATTTCATGCCGGATGGGCGAGAGGGAGTGCATGCGGCTATACCACCGAGGTGGGGGTGGGGCGACATGCATGATTAATCCGAAGAGGATATTTAAAGGCGGGATTCATGAGATGGTGTGGATCTCACCAGATTGAACTGAAATCTGAGGTACTTGTTATGGGCGATAGCATGATCGGGTTGGATTGATGAAGGAAGATCAAAGTGACGGAGTGTCGAGGATGCGGGTGCGGATCGAGTTGACGGTAGGTGCGGGGGTGCATGGGTGTAAGAGTTCAACAACGCGATGGTTCATTGACATGTGCGAGTTGGTACCGGCGGTTGAAGACTTCGATGATAGATGCATCGAGGAGTGATTAAGTTGTTTGGAGCCTATTTAGTGTCGGGAGGAGTTGCGGAAGCGGTCCTTGGAGTTGCATGGCGCTTGTGAAGAGTTGCGGGCGAATGCATGGAGTTGTGTCGCATGCAAAAAGTCCTTTCTTATTGAGAAAGTGTTGAAGATTGCAACAGAAAACGGTGAAGGAGGCATCCACAGGCTTGTCTTTCACGATCCTAGTTAGAAAGTGATCACCTAAGCCCAGGTGGGAGCCACCTGGTGATTTTTGTCGCAAAGTATTTTAGACTATGTCTGTTTTTAGACATGTGGATCATGGTCTATGAGTTGGGGATGCTATTTGTGGATGATTGGTCAAGTTGGTAAAAATAGATGGACCTCTATTTTTAGACATTGGGCGGTTTCTATTTTGAAGTTTGTCGGGCTAAAAATAGAATAATCAAAATATTATTAACCCTTAATAATATTTTAGACTATAAACATTATCTTATCTTCTTGGAGCACTTGAGTTTGATGCTTGGATGCGGCACATGCAGATAACGAAGGAAATATCTTTCCTAAGGTTAGTTGAGCTATTGCATGGTTGACTTCGAGTTAGAACTCATGGCATGGCAGAGGAGTTTGGTGGAGTTGATGAGACGAGTTGGTGGAGTTGTGTTCGGTTTAACTTGACTGAACTAGTTGTGTTAGTCTAGCGGAAAATACACTAGTGATGAGTGGTGTGAATTAATTATTAATTAAATTCTGTTATTAACTCATAAATCAACTAAAGAACACATCATTTAATTGCAATGCATGGACGAGTTCGGTGGAGACCGATTATTGAAATTGGGTGAAAGGGTGGTGTGGCTATCGATTTGTGACTATAGTTGTGCATGAGATTTGCACACACATTGATTCTTATTGCCAATGATAATTGCGGTTAGATCCGGTGGGATTCGAACTTGGATCTCATCATTACTCATCTTGGATTGCACAATAGGCGAGCCAAACAATGGAGGAGATTTGAACACCCTTTGACTTGTTCGAGATCTGAGCTAGTTTGTGTGTAACAATTGGAGATAGCGAGAGCTTGTGAGGGAGTTTGACACTATGTATTGTTACATGTTCTCTATCATTATAATATACGGATAGTTGGGGCTTTTCGGTACATATTCTTTCCCCATTACATCTTGTGTTATATGTATGCTTGATTATCTTTAATGTGCGCATACATTGCTTCTATTCCATGAAATTGATGATCAATTGTAGAGTTATGTATTATGCATGAAGCTTAAATAGTTTGTAATCGGGATAATCTCGGTGAATAATTCAACTATTATTAAAGATTTCTACGGAACTGGTTGTTTCTTGTAGAAGACCGAAGTGAGGTCTTCAAAGCGGTTTGTGAGAGTTCGAGGAGCTCTTGTCGGGGAACACGGACGAGGTCAAAGATCAAGTCCTTGAGGTGGGACAATGGGTACACCCTTGGAGAGTTTGTTGACTATTGTGCGGAGGTAGGCATTGGGAGAGGACTGGTGCGCACAACCCCCGGCGAACGGGGGTTGCGGAGAGGAAGAACGGATCCGCCCGGAAGGGCACGCCAAAGCCATGTTACGCAATTAGGGGTTGCCATTGTTTTTGTGGGTAAGGGCACACGCTGCCGTTGTTTGTTGCGAACGAAGTCGCATCGTGCCTTGGGGGAACATGACTCGGGAGAGGCTTTTACGGGAAGAAGCAGTCTTAGTCATCTTCGTATCTTTGGGTGCATCACGTACTCCTACATACCCAAGGAGAAGAGGACCAAACTAGAAGTCACGCGAAGGGTATCTTTATGGGCTACGATGAGACCTCAAGGCCTTTCGGATTTACATTCATGCACGAGAGGAAAAGTTGTTGTCGGGCGGGATGTGAAGTTCGAGGGAGGACGAGGGCCTTTAGGAGGTCATGGGGTTAAATGTACGGATTAGCCAGGACCCTCGGCGACGATTCGGGTCAATCATAGGGATCCGGTGGGCGAGATCGGGAGGATGCAGAGGTACATCTATGACGATGTCGGTGCGTCGGTCGGTGGCTCGCGGTCGGAGGGTGGTGCTTCGGGTAGCATGCGGAAGTCCACAAAGCGGTTCACTAGGAGTCCATTGAGTAGACGAGTTCACATGGTACCTCGGCTTCTACGAGGTTCGGTGGCGAGAGGACAACGGAGGACGAACGGTCGGGGAGTTTGAGCCTGTCGATGATGAGGAGGAGGAAGTTTCATTCTCCAATGAGAGAAGTATGCTCGAAGAAAGAGGAAGCCACCTTGAGAAGGCCACCTTGAGAGGCCAAGGCGGGTTAGAGCGGACACGAGAGGTTTGTGGCTATGTGGCAATGGCTACAAGGCATGCGCAGCTCTCGCCTTCTAGCGCGGGAGGCAGCTGGCTAGCGAGGTTTGGGAAAGGCCATGTGGGGAGAGTGTTCTTCTGTCACTTGAAGAATGATGTTTGGGGAGGAGTGGTCTGCGAGGCACGGGGAAAATACATGGTTATGGATGGGTTTACAGGCCGTGTGCCTAGATGGCGGCCAATAGAAATTCAAAGCGAGTTTGTGGCTGGGGTTCCCGGTGGAGAGTTGATTATGGGGATACCTTCCTCCCGGTGGCTCGTCATCGCGATCCGCTCCATTATGTCGATAGTAGTAAAGAGATAGGTTGGAAGATCACTTGAGATTGATGCCAGAGAACCACATTTCTCAAACATTCATCCATGAGTAGGTGTACATTCGACCACGGGAGGGCACAGCGGTGCATGGGGAAGGAGTCCCATGTGTGCGAGCCGAAAGAAGGCCCTTGCTGGCTTGAAGCGAGCTCCCGAGGAGCTTGGTACTCCCGGGACGGATACATGCTTGCGGAGATGGTGGGTTTCTAAAAGTGAAGGCAGGATCCAAGCCTTTGCCTGTTGACGATAGGTGAGGAGCCTCTCGTGCAGGTGTTTGTGTGGATGACTTGGTCATTACAAGTGTGAAAGACTCATGAAACCTTTCATAAAGAAAGATCTTGTGGCGAGTTTGAGATGAAGGACACTCGACTTGATGCATTACTTTTGGGGTTTGGAGGTGTGGCGGGGAGGAGGGGCATTTCTTCAGGGGCGAAGTATATTGTGGACATACTTGGTAGATTCCACATGTGGAGGATTGTAAACCCATGTCGACACGGGCGGTTACCGATTGGAAGAAGCTCATCGCCAGATTGAGATTGGTGGATCCCACATTGTCTCTGAAAGGCAGTTGATTGGTTTAACCAGTGTATTTGGTCAACATGAACCAGATATTTTGTTTTTTGCGATCAACACGATGAGTTGGTTCGCAATAGCGACCTAGGAAGGTTCATGGTGGTTAAAAACACATTTGCAGGCCCATAGAGGCCGGTGGGATTGTGAGTACGGACTGGGGCAGGGGGGATGAGGTGGATGACGGAGTTGCGGTTACGGTTAGGGCAGGTTGTAGCACGTGGGAAAAGCACTTCGGGGGGTGGTATTTTTGGGTTGGGTTTGGCGGTGGTGTCATGGTTCCAGGCAAGAAGCAACGGTGGTGTGGTTTGAAAATGAACGGTATGTAACGTACGATCTAGCTAGTTGTGAGGGCCATCGGCTTCGCAAAGATGTTGCTTGGCTGCTTCGGTGGGCGAGATTGAGATGAGCTGGTGATTCTTGTGGTAATGGAAGTTGCATTAAACTCGTGAAATCCTAGGTATTTTGCGCCAGCAAGGTCAACCTATCGGGATAAATATGGCTATGGAGGCTATGTTGAAAGGAGAAATTTTGTGAAGCATTATATTCTTGGTGGCGGAGTTAGGATATTGCCACAAGCCTTACCATGGGGCAATATGTCTACTTCGAGAGACAAGATGGGTGCTCAGTGAAGAACACCTTCCTCGGTAAGAGTGTTGAAATTTAGTTCTCGAAGACGGTGGTTCCCTAAGGCTTTTGATCTTATTTGTTTTAAGGAAAAGTGTCCAAAAGAATTTAATTTTTCTCCTAAGTGACTTTATAATTTTTATAAAGTCAAATCTAATTTAAAAAGTGACTTTGAGTGATAAAGTTACTTAAGTCTATTTTAAAAAGTGACTTTAATAAGTCGATGTAAAATTAGAAAGAAAAAGTGACTTTGGAAATAAATGACTAGTAAGGTATTTATTAAAGTGGGGTAGTTAAAAAATGAAAGTGAGATTTAAATGAGCATTTAGTCTAGGCCCTACAGATCTCAATCTATTTTCGTATTGGTTTAAGTTAAAAATTATAGGAGTTAGGTTAAAGGAGGAAAAAGGAAGGAAAAAGGTCATTCATTCTTTCATGAGCAGTTAGGAGAAGGAGAGAAGGAAAACGGAGATTTTTACGTTGTTGAGAAGAAGGAAAGCGACGGTGAAGAGATTTGGAAAGGATACAGCGTGTTTATTGGCAAACCTCTTGGGGAAAAAAATCCATTTAACAAAGGAGCGGTGTTTCCCAGTGAGAATACAAAAAATGGGAAAGTCTGGCTGACAAAAGCACGCACTCCAAGGCACAAAAATTAAGCACGTTTTCAAGAAGAAGGCTGGATGTGTTTTGGCTGAAGCAGAAGAGAATGATAGCTACAGCTCTTGTTTTTGGCACGGGTTTTGAGAGAGGTTGCTATAAGAAAAGGCCATAGGTCAGTAAGCGAAATACGGCCCCATTACAGCATAGCTGCGAGGTGGCCACTTCAACATTTAATACTATCATGATGTTGTTTCTTTCTGTTGTTGCTGATTGTTTTAATTTAAGAGACGGTGGCTTGTGGGAAATCAAGATAAGTACGTAGGAATTAGTTCAGAAAATTTTTTCTTGAGTTTTCTGTTTCACGCAACAATGTTAAACTTTTGCGAAAAAACTTGATGGACTTTCCCCAGGGTTATAGAGAGTTTTCCGGGGGTGTGACAAAAATAATTAAAATAGTATTGAATGGCTGTTTATATTAGTTTTGCTATACATTTTCCGACGTACTAGCAGAATTTTCCAGAATTTGTGTTTTCAGCAAAAAATTATTTTCAGTTTGTTGAATGTAAGGATTGAGAAGGAGAGAACGCTTTTAACTATTTGGAGAAATAGTGCTGACAGCAGGGTGGGAGGCAGAAAAAAATTTCTACATCTAATATGTTTTCAACAAAACGAGCGACCTGAATATCTTCTTTGTAAAAACACAGAAGAAAGTATGAAAAAGTTCAGAACAATGCTTGGGATCACCAACATCATTTCGGTTAAAGGTATTGAGAATATTGACACCTAATCCTAAGGGATTTGGTAATCTGTCTATATTATTTACACAATTTAAATAAATGTAAGGAAGGCCAAGATACATTGGGAATTGAATCCTGGCATGGCCTCTAACACTCCATATTGTAAGTACATAAATCTCAATCTAATTCATATTCGGTTTTGGAGTTACCTCCTGATAAGCATTCCTGTCCAATAATTGTTTTCACACAACAAACACCAACACTGCATGTGTTATTTCGGACTATTTGGTTTTCAATAGAAGAAAAATGTCAATATCATGAATATTTTTATCATTTTTCATATTTCTTTTATGTTTTTTTATGTAATTAATGACAACACACTTTGAAGGAACATGTTTCCAATCTATATTGGCCTCAAATTACATATAAAATGTTTGGGTTGTTATTGTATTTAATCCATCAATATTTCATATTGGTTCATACTTCTTTTAACCATTCTCACCAATACAAATTTTGGACTCATCACATCGTCCACAATGCCTTGTTATTGTACAAAGTATTTTATTTTACCTTGTTGAAGGCAATGTCAATTTCAAGTGAATATGACATGACACAATTAATAATTTCTTCATAATCAATCATAGGATCATCGTAGAATATTTGTTGTGTTCCTTTATCCTGAGATGATCATCAATATTGAGTCTAACCTAAATATTTGTTTATTCTTTGATAACGACTGGATTAATTTCATGAAAACATCATCAAAATATTGGATTTTTCAAATATAACTTGCTAGATCATCCCGATTCAATGTGTATGTTGAGGCATTTTTTAACCATAATCCATGAATAGATGGAGATCCCATGATGCTACTCACAACAACACCAATAATATGTACCTTGATGAGAATGTTCAAAAATTTCATCTCAAAATATTGTCTAGTATTTGTAAGTGCATATAATGTGCTACAATATTGGGATTATCAGAAATACATTTTGATGTAAACCATTTCCTTATGCCTAGATACGTAGGACATGTACCTAGCATTAGTGATGTAAACTTTGGATATTTACCTTATGTATTGCATTTTAAAAATATAAAGTTTAGTTAAAAATATTGGAGTTTGATACCAATTTCGCTGAACAAAAAAATGATTTCACTATATTTGAAAAAATAATGGCAATTTTCCTTAAATATGTCGGATGTGCTCAAGCTATTATGAACTTACTCATAAAATCTTACTTGTAAATTAATTTATATATTTAGGATGAGTCGATTTATTTTTGGTTGGGTAATCATTGAAATATGATTATGTAATGGTCGATAAAATTTAGCATGATTGGAATTTAACAATTTTGCTTTTCAAACTCATGAAATGAATAGCATAATTTGAAACTCAGCAAAAAAATGTATGTTCCAATTATGTGCAAGATTATGATCTCTATGTCCCAACACCTCAAACTCATTATAAGTTACTATATGTTTATTCCTGATAAATGCCGTCATTTACCACTCATTCTCCCTAGAATACGCATGGATTTAAGACTTCTTCCTACTACACTTCGATTCAACTCATTCAAATGAAGAGCAATAGGACAATCAACATGCCTGGCCATATATCAAAATTTTTCCCGGCTATACACTATCCCATGTCTTGTTGACTTATATTTTGTGAAATGCGAAAGGTGTTATTATAATACTGACTTCGACAAAACAAATTCTATAAATTTATCATCATCAATGGATGCGGTTTTAAATGAGAAACACACATACAATGGCTTCCATTCTTTCGTTCAAACAATTTCCCTCCTTGTTGACGTTTGTCATATGACCATGAATACAACATCTATCAATGCAAGCTGCTCGATACTTCAGTGGTTTCACTTGATATATGGGTAATAAAAATCGTTATTATTGTCTACATCGGATGTGTCGCTTTATACTTGTACTTTCTACCATGTCTAGAACCACAAATCGATGACTAAGTGCAAGAGAGATTTGGAAGGTAATGAACATGTATCTTGTGCACATATACTGTAAATAATTTATTTCTGAAAAACTCTTGTATACATGTTTTTGTTGGTTCATTTTTAATTTTCAATAGAATAAACATGCATCAAAATATCCATGGAATGTTCGATCCTTTTTTTAGTTTTAGTCCATATTTTTCTCTAGTGTGATGACACACTTTGAAAGGTATATTTTTATATGTTATTATACATTATCACTATTTCAAATTTTGTGTATTCAAAATATCATCATTTGATCAACAGTTTCATACTTCTTTCTCCATTATAATAAATGCAAAATTTGGCGACTCACTTTATAAATCCCACGGTGGCTTATATCGACATACCAATCTTCTTGCCTTCTGCAGAAGGCATGATCTCATTGAAAGTGATGTGATGCTCAACAAAATTAAGAAGCTCATTTATAAATCAATCATAGGATCATATTGGAATATTTGTTATATGTCCTTTAGAAAATATGTTTCATGTGATTTCCAAAATTCTAACTTGAATATTTCATTGATGTGGTCACATGGATTAATTGCATGTACATCTAATAAAATATTCTTTTTCAAATCCTAACATAAGGATGTTGATCGAAGTAACTGTCCATGTTCAGGAGCATTTTTTAACCATATAAATCCATGTGTATGTAGATGTCATGACATTTCACTCTTAATGATACCAATAATAATGAAAATATTGAAAATTTAATCTCAAAATATTGTATTTTGTAAGTCACATATAAATGCTACAATACGAAGATAGTCAATTACATTTTGATGTCTCGTTCATGTTGTTGCTCCACAGATTTCTGGGGACATATACCTGGCATTAATTGATGTAAATTTGGAAATTTCATATCTTATTTGCACTTAACATGTAAATAATATTGTAGGACACCAATATGTTTGACAAATCCACTATAACGCAACACGAAACTTATTCCAATATGCATGTGTGCCTCTTAAGACAATTCAAAATGCATCCGATTTCTAAAAGTCATGAATGTGGAATATTCTGCGATGTTCTCATAACTCCTTCATTTTTCTTGGTAGATATGTTATATTCTTCTTTAAAAATAATACACGGGGAATCATGGGGAAACGATATCTCATGATAATATTGAGTAAAAAGTATCTAAATCATGGGTACATTTCAAACCTACTGTATCACGAAATTCAAAGACATTTTTGCATACTCATGAAGATGAAAAATGTCTATCATGCTTTAACTAATATGCTTCACCTTTTGGGAACAATGATGAAAATTATATATCGAATAATCCCATTGATATGCTCATTGATTGGAGATGAGCCAATACCAAGCAAACTAAAGCACTTCCTCTACATTGAGATTGTTCCTTTGTATTAGGGTTATTTACAAAAATATCAAAGAATATAAATATCTAATCGAAAATTTGGAATATTTTGATGCAAATGAATATGTATCCAATCAATTTAATTCATTATCAATCCCTCAGGCACCACTTAGGCATTGCAGTTCAATGTCACTATTATCTCTACTTAAAGGAACCACATTAATTATATGTGATATATATGTTTCAATCTCGGGTAATTCTTGAAGTGAAACATTATCACTTGAACTCCATGATAATATGTATCATTATAAATCTTATAATATGGCTACATGCAATACAATTTTATTTTCTAACAATAAAAATCATAATTGATCCTTTTGCCTTTCACACACAAGCATTGATCCAGATGGAAGTGTTTTAACCTGTGTAGAAATTTTACTTTGCAAGATTGGTAGCACTCACTGGAAAAATAATGGTGTGTCTATGTTTGTATTGTCCACCTACGAGTTTTCTTATTTAAAATTGAGCTTGTGTTTTCTTAACATCTCTTCAACTTGTGTGTGAGCCTCTTGCCAAGGAAACTTTGGGTTGTTCTCTTGGTTCATATAGTTAAGCTTTTGAAAATATGTGATGGTTTCCTTATATTTTTTACATCTCATGCATTAGACCTATATTTTCAAGTACTTGAATTTCGAATATGACTCTTTCTGCATATGAAAATTTTCGACTCCGCCAAATGAAATTGATCTAAATACTTGAAATATTTGAGGCCATGATATTCTATATCATGAAGAGTTTCGAGGAGGTAGAGCTTGAGCACTATGTCTTTTAAAAATATTTTTTTCGTAGGTTTGTACATCATATACCATGTGGTTTCAGTTTAGATATTATTTTCTTTGATTATATGTTATTTGTTGTTCATTTTCTGCTGTTTCCTATGTTCTTCAATATTTGACTCATTTCCTTTGAATTTTTTTTTCCTCATTGATTTCCTCTTTGTTGTACATTTTTATTCTATTCTTTGTTATGCCTTTCTTTGCTCGATATTCTTTATATTCTGTTGATGTATTATTCACTATTCATTCTCTTTATTTTCATTTATAGTGTCTTTCTATGTTCTTCATGTTCCTTAATTTTCATTTGCTCTGGTTTTTTGTTGATTTCTATTTGCTGAGCATTTTCTTCTCATGACTTCTTGTTGTTTCTTTTTCTATCAAAATGTTCTTTTATATTGTCTATTACCTTTTCTTCTCTCTTCTTGTTCTTGGTCTTTTGTCATTCTGGTGTGTTTATATGTTCTTCATAGTTTCTTGTTTGTCCATGTCCTCTAGAGTTTTTTGTTGATTCCTCTTTTGTTTTTGTAATTTTCTTCTATTCTTTGTTGTACCTTCCTTTGTCTAGATATGTCTTTGATATTGTCTTTTGACATTCTCTTCTCTCTTTTTCTTCTTCTTCTTGTCATTTTCATTTCACTTTATTTTTTCATTCTCTTTAGTTGTAATTTCCTCTGTTTTTATTGTTTTTATTTTTTAGTTTTCTTCTATTATTTATTGTATATTGTCGATATGCTCTTGAAAATATTCTCTTTTGACGTGATTTCTCTCTTCTTTCTCTTTTGTAGTTCCAACATCATTGAAGTGTGTCTTTCTGTGTTCATCATGCTCTTGAGTTGTCATTCCTCACAGACTTTTTTGTTTATTTTATTATATTTTTTGTTGTACTTGTTTGTAGATATATGTTTTGATATTCTCTTTAATTTCTCCTCTTTTTGTATTCTTTTATGATAGTTATCATTTCTAGTGATTTTCTTTATTGAATATTTTGGTTTTTATCCTTTGTTCTTCATGTTCTTCAATTTTCATTGGTTGTGCCTTGTTTTTTCATATATTCTTTGATATTCCATTTTCTATCTTTCTTATAGTTTATCATTGTTCTTTACTTTTCTTCTTTCTTCGATCTTCTCTTTGTTCTCTTGCTTTTCTTCCAAATTTTTCATTTATGGTTGTTTGTTTCTAACATGTTCACGTGTGTCTCTTCTTATTATATCCTAAATATTGCTTGTCACCATCTCTTTCTTGTGAGAGGACACATGGTAAAATCAGTACATCCATAACATAGAAATCAATGCATTGTCACAAATATATTTTTAAATCCTTTTGAAATCAATATAACGAATAATAATATTATTTTTAAAGCAATAGAAAATTGTCGAAGAAAATAAATACACTCTAAAAAATAACCATAATATCAAAGATTTGAAAATAAACATAGTCTAAAATTATTACATTTAATGAATATATTAAATATTTATAAAATATTTAAAAATCAACGTAAATGCTGAAAGCAATGCATTTAATGTCTGTGTTGAAAATATTTCTAAAAAATATTTAAAAATCAACGTAATGTTGAAAGCAAAGAATTTAATGAAATCAATTAAATAACATTAGATAATAATAGCTACTGGAAATCAACATTTAAAAATTACGTGAAATATCCCAAACTTAATTTTTTACATTGTGAAAAAACTCTATTAGATCTTACTTTGTTACCAAAATTTCACTTTAATTTCATAGCCTTTTCATCAATTCATGAAGTATCACATATTGGTAGTGGATTCTAAAAATGTTAGCTTTATTAAGAAATTATACTATAATTTTATTTATAAAATTCTAAATTGATATATAAAGCCAACATAGTAAGTTTTAAAAAATTAGTTATAAAATCTTTTTTAATTAGTTTCCCAAATTGAAAGTAATTTACAAAATTTAAAACTAATTAAAAAAAAAAATTAAGCATATACAAAATAATATATAAAATTTAAAAATAATAAATACGCAAAAAGATTTGGTTTTTATAAAGTAACATAATAAGTTTAAATATAAACACAAAAGAAAGATTATATAAAAATAAGCACAAGTTGCTAAATATATTAGCTTTGCGTGTGAATACAACTAAAATTGTTGAAGAGGACAATGGTATTCAATTTAATGTATGTTGAAGAAGATAAAATGATGTTTAGGTTAATGTCTCTCTGTCTATTGGATGCATAATTTTTTTTAATTACACAAGTAAATAATAAGAATAGTGGATGGATAGCTCCATTTTTATAGTTTTGTGAATAGACCTGTTTATTTCAAAATAGGAATCACCATGCTCAATAAAATACCCATTGAGTTGAAATATTGATTTTAACCAATTAAATGAAAATTTTCACTTAAATGTTTTGGAATTAATTCTTACATCTTGTATTTGAGATGTTGGTTTGTGATGGTTGAGAAATTCTCTCAAACTTTCTTTCTACTTGAGGTCAGTTATGAATCAAAATGTATATTAGAGTAATTTGAATGTAATCTATGGGTGTGTGTATTGATGCATACCCTTTGTATGAAAATATATGAGTGCTTTTAGTAAGTTTTAGCATGGTATCGGGCTTTAATCATCGGGCTCGTCTTTGGGGTGTGAGAGGTAGTAAAATATTTTTATATGCGGGTGTCTTCAGGTCTTTACGATTAGTGTTTGTCTGTTCACGAAAGCGTTCAAATTAGATGCTTACTTCGTGTTATTATGAGAACCATCTTAGTCAAACTCTTTGGTGTGAAGACAAAGACGATTTTGGTATACGAGATACGTCAATAATAGATATATGGGTGCATGATTTTCTTCGACGCAGTACGACTGTCAAGTTTCACGGTCACAATTAACAAAAAATTACCTCAGCGCGTGAAATTAAAATTCACAGGAGGTCGTCGAGAAGAATTTTGGCTTCAACGATGAATCGACTAGCATTTGGTTGGTGACTAATGTAGTGTGAGATCGAACATGTGGGGAGAAATGGAGCTGACGATTTATGATACCCAGCCATACAGATATTTACTTAGTAAATGGAGCTTTACAGAACAAATTTTTCCAAGTGTAGTAGCTCTAGTTTGAAAATAAAAGCGATCGGAAGCAAAAAATTCTCAATGGATTCAGGTAAAATAGAAAATGGAAATTCAACTTTGTAGATTTCTATGTACTTATGGTAATATATGATCCTGTCTACTTACATGTGAATGAATAAGGATTTCTAGAAAATCTGTGGATATCTCTTTATTATCACCACATCTTTTCCCGCATGTTAAATTGATCATCTGTAGAAGATTCTTTGGGGTGAGAGTCCTATTATATATGCAATTTTTGTTGTGATATGTATGTATGAACATTAAAATATTTATTTTAGTAGTAGTATAAACTTTTTTTATAAATTAAGAAGTGAGGATGAATTTTCGAAATCGAGATAAAAAGAATCATGATGTAATAGTTGAATCTAGATACGGTGAAATACTTTTAAACCGGCTCTTTATACGACTAAAAATATAACGGTTGGTGCCATGTATCTGGTATATAGGAGCTCGTCCACTAAGAGCGTAGCAATTCAGCTATGTGTCTTAAACTACCTGCTTTAAAGTTAAGAGTGGAACTAAGGCTCGATATGGATTGTTGTCCGGATAGTATGGAATTTAGATCTAGGGAAAGATCCCTCATTCGTGAAGACATGGGGTGGTAATCTAATGAGGTTGTGGCATCTTAGGATGTGGTAATTGACTTAGGAAGTCTTTAGTTTGGGAGTTCGGGGTTGAACTGGGGGTCAACTTGATGACTTCTGCCTTTTCTAGGGTTATGAAACTGACAAATGGAAGCCTATCTTGAGGAAAATTTGAAAATGATTGCAATTTTAAATATTCAGCATTGAAGGAGTGTTGGGGTGGTCTTATCCTATATTCAGAATGTTCATTTGCAACGATGGTTGAAAATTCTCTAAGCCTTTTCTAACAAAAATGGATTAGATGCGAGAAAACTCTATATATTAGGTAATCTGGTGTGTGTGTAGGTGTGTATATTGTTATTTTACTTTGTGTGAAATATTTGAGTGCTTTTAGTACATTTTAACAAAATTTGATTGTAGATATAATTATTTACATCTAATGATTAAAAAATTATATTTATCAATTTGTTTAAAAATTTTATTTCAATTTTAAAAATTATCTGATATAAATACATTTTATTTAAAAATTTGAGTAAAATTTTTTAAATTTAACATAATTAATATAATACATTTGTAAATATAAGTTTAGCTTTTGTAGTTATTGCAATTATGTTCAATGATTGCCCAACAAAAATACTCACCTCCTAAACATTCAAATTAATTAAGTAGTAATGACTTCTGGAATCTCTGGAATCCATGTGAAAAGGTTGCCATTAAATTTTCATATACAATGCATGTTCTTTAAATAAAGTAAATTGATATCAACATAATATTTTTAATTAATTTTATGTTAAATTATTGGGTATAATTATCTTTTGTTGATGAACTATTTTCATACACCTAAAATATGTGGTGATAAAAATGACTAAAAGCATATTATGTTTCACACAAGGTGTATGCATCCATTGCACATAAGATTACATCCAAATTAATAGAATATGCTGAGTTTCTAGAGATCTAAGTTATTCCTAAGTTGAAAAGAAGGTTGAGAGAATTTCTAATATTGCAAATAACATCAAATATGAGATGTGAAATTAATTCCAACACCCCCTCTTAATGGTTACATTACAAAAATTATTGATCACACATAAGCAACAAAATACACAATCTCATTCCTTTAAAAACATCGATGGGTGTCGCCCGAGTTTGCCTCTTAACCCTAAATAAGAGTCACCATGATTGTGATTGATTCTAAGTTAAACTCACAAGTTCCAGAATGAAGGACCTCCAAGTGGTGCGGGTGGCCTCCAAACCATGAATGTTCGTAGAAGAATACTCCCAAGTATTCAACGAATGAGAATCCTTCACGAGAACGCCAGGCGCCATCTTATCTCGACAACCATCCCATCTTTGACTTTTACCTTTCATACCGTTGCTCTGCTAGGATAGGAAGACTTTCCCCTTCTCGCAGTGCCTTCCTCGCCTCTCAAAAACATCACACCTTGGTCATACAACAAGCATGCATAGAAAAAAATAAACTCTATATGGAATTTCAGTTTCCTCTTATGAAAACATCGTCACGAGCTTTAACATCACGTCTTCTTGCTCTAAAATATAATACACAACATGAAAATCCTACTTGAAATTGGAAGGAATATACGCTCGACTCTCTCTTACACGAACACTTTTAAATCTCAATTTCATTGTTCTAAGGCATCATTACGCTGATCCCTCTGCCCCGCCACAAATTCCGTAGGTAGAGATTATGAAAAGAAGACCATGCTCTATAATGGTATATACATACGATTTGGACGATTGGGGACAAACCCTTGGCCTCCTTGTCATGGAATCTTTGAATCATGGCTTTTACCAAAAAATTGGTTATTGCATATATTCCAAACAAAATTGTTTCTGAATCCTGTGATCTTTTGTTTGAAGAAGCATTGTAGCAATGCCGCACATACATGTCACCGACGATTAGAAATTAATACAAAAAAAGACATGTACTTATAACTAGTTAAAGTGCCGATTTCAAAGAATAAAATCGTGGCCTTTTGTCTTCATCTTTGTCGAGGAGTTCATTAGGGACTGGATGTATGTTCATCTAATTGAACTCTTCCTCGTAGACACCAACAAACACACTAATTATGGCTTCTTCTGATTGCATATAAAAATATTTTTACCTACTCTTTCACAATCCCAATCTTGGTAGAGCGTAACGGAAAGCTACGATACCATGATAAAAATGACTAAATTCATTCATATATTTAACAAAAAAGGTGCTTGTGCTTCATACACGCATCATTGAGTTGGATTACTCTAACATATAGATTTTATAAGTATTTAACTTATTCCTAGTTGAAAGAGGGGGTTGAGAAGAATTTCTCAACCATAAAATAACATCTTAAATAGAGGTCTTAAAGGTTAACATTTCTAACACTTCCTCTTGGTAGCATTCATAATTTATGAAATCACCCATAAGCATAAAAATACACAATTTTTTCTTTGCTTGTGAGTAGATGCCCACTGAGTTTGCTCACTTAACTCTCGTAAAGGTCTGAAGGGCAAGTTGGATTCCGAGTTCAACTCTTCAACTCCCAAATCAAGTACCTCCCCAAGTCTGTTCACAGGACATCGTCCCAAGCCGTCACATAACGCTATTTCGAAGACCACTCCCAAGTCTTAGGCGGGCCAGAGCCTCTCCCCTTCCCTGAATTCACGTTGCCATACTACGGACAACCATCCATATTGAGATTTTGTCCTTCATTTCTCACTGTGGAAACGAAGACTTTATTCTCGGAGTGCCTTCCCTCGCCCTCGGCAATATCAAAGCTTGGTCACACGAGCGGTGTGCCATGAAAAAAAATCAACTCCTCCTCGAATTTTCTAGTTTCCTCACAACGAACATCGTCGCTGGAGTATTTGAAATATTAGTCACCGCCATGCCTTTGAGCGAGAGAAGCAGTACACAAAGGCAACCAGCGCAGTGCACGGCTTTTGTGCATTGAAGAAGAATGGAGATGAATTTACCTGCGATGGGCATGCAGTTGCGGGGAAGAATTAATCGGTGATGGGTAGAGCGGTTTGTCTACGGAAGAACGAGAGAGATTAGCTTTACGAGAGGGCGATTGAGTTAAGGCAGGTCATTTGGACTTTAAAGCCCTCAGCAGCCAAAAGTTATTTTTTGAAGCCGGTGTCTTGTTGATGAAGATCTCGATGCGATGCGATCGGAAATCGCAATCGCAAATCGCAATGCATATATTATAAACCAAGTGTCTTGTTGATATGGCGAGTTCGCAACGAGCGAACGGTTTTATATAAAACATACAAGTTTGAAACATATATTAAAATTGCCCCCTACGGCGGCGAAAGGCCCATGGGTCCACTTGACCACGTAGCGACACCGAATGGAATCGCAAGGGCTCAATCACAAGGCTCGATCGGAGCGGATATGTTATGACCTGCGATTGAAGGCGGTAGATGATATTATATCCCACGGTTGAATGGGCAATCACATCAGGATTTGTCGAAACACAATCGGAAACTCTTAAATGTTGGGCCGATTGCCAGGTTGAAATTGGCGGACCCGATGGCGTTATACGATGGAGTTAATAAGTCCATCGCGTCGGGTTGTGTAATCACAATCGGAACTTTCGGTTGATCGCATGCCTTTGTAATATGCTGCGATTGGAGTGACAGACCAGTCCCGGTATAGGCGTGGTTTATATTTTCCAATCGCATCGCTTTCGGATCGCAATCGGAACTTTTGATTGTACGCTTGTTTGTTAAAGCGGCGGTTTGAGTTATCAATATACATTGCATTTAAATGTTTGATCGAGCGTTCCGGCCTGTTATAGTGGGGGGCGCGATAATTTCATGTTGACTTTGTTTAAAGTCTTATATAGTTTGATATTAATGTTTTTTTGATACGGCATATATAAAAAGCCAAAAAGGCTCGAGCACATGTGGACTATTTGCCGACCCATTCATATGACGGTGAAAGAAAAACTTATTGATGTGTTGGTGACCGAAGACGATATTATTTTTGAGAGAGAGAGTTAATACCCTTGCGTACGGCAACGGTCACCATTGTTGTTATCCCTCTCTAAGAGGAAGAATTTGTAATAGTTTTGAAAAGAAATAAAAGTTGTTTTAAAAGTACGGAAACTACTGTCTCTTGTCGATTTTTTTTAACTTCTCTTGTGTTTGGGAGGGAAACCTGTTCTCTTCACTTGTAATTCTCAAAATTCCAACAATAGCTTTAGCACGCATCTGCATATCAAATTCAATACAAAACACATCATAAAAAGTCCACTCGCAAAATTGGCGGGGAATAGCTGGCTCGATATCTCTTTCACACAGACCTTCTAAATCTCAATTTCATTCCTCGGTGTGATTCCTCACGTTGCCACGAATTCGCATGTGAGCTTCTTGGAAGAGGATCTTCCTCTATATTGGTATCACACTGGGTTTGAACTGCAATTGAGACAAACCTTACCTCAAAGTGTCACCAAAAATCCCTGCATCGTGGCTTTTGCAAAAAATCAGTTTTATACGTTCATTCATTTGAATCACGTAGTCTTTCGTTTGAAGAAGCACTATAGCTCTGCCCGCCTTCTTTATTATACAATTGTGAGCAATTAATGAAAAACTAAAACCACTTATTGCATAGTCACAACGCCAAGATTTCAAGGAAGGAAGGATGAAAATTGGCCTTTTGTCTTCATGCTGTGCGGAGTTTCACAAAAAGATGGCTGTGTGCGTGCATCTAATTTGAAAGCTTTCTCGTGGACACCAACAAACACAAGTTGCAAAAAATCTATTACATTTGCATGTAAAAAAATATTTCACTATCTTTCACAATCAATCCCATTACGAGTGATACCATGATAAAAATGACAGAATGCATTCATCTATTTCACACAAAGTGTATGAGTCAATACACATACACATACACATACACATCATTACATTCATATTACTTTATATGTATAGGTTTCTTAGATCTAACTTATTCGCAAATCGAAGCTAGAGGTTGAAATAATTTCTCAGCCATCACAAACCAACATCCCAAATATTAGATGTAAACATTTTAAACGACTCTCCACTCCATCAAAAAAGTGTTAAATATATATTTAAAAAAAAAAAAAAAATTAATATATTAATCACTCACCATAAATCTCAAAAAATAATGCCCCGCTAATTACAATAAATTATAAAAAAAAAATCATTAAGAAATCTACAATTTTACACCATATTACATTTGTGATTACCTATTACGTTTGTGATCAGTAAACATCATATTATATTTACGATCAAATCACTTCGTATATTATAAAATCAAATTTAATTTAAGATTTTGAAAAATTTTGAAGTTACTTTATAAATAAATGTGAAAATCGCAAAATATGTTTTTAATTCACAGTGACAAATTCCAAATTGGTTGCGTTTTTGGTCCCTCCTCTCAAATTTTCTATCATGTTCATATTCACATATATCTTTACGTTTCACAAAGAAGCTCGATTTACTCAGAGGGTGACGTGTTTGTACAAAGAATAGGAACTGTGGGTGACGAAAATTAAAGTTGAGGAATTAGCTGAGCAACAATAGGTCAGCCAGGTGAGCTGAGCTGTACTTGCCTGCTATACCTAATTTTTGTCGAATCTATTGCAGGATTTCATGTTCACAATTTTTTTTTTTTTTTATTACCGTAGATATCACTAAACTGGTAAAATTTTAATAAAATCTGGCAAGGATTTTTGTAAATTTAAGTTCTATTTATCAAACTTTAATATTTTGGGTGCCTTAGAGGTTTTTAATGGTGCTGAATCCATTTATAACATCAAAAACACTATTTAAACACTATTATTGCAAGATTTCTTAAATAAAATGCCTAATTCTAGTCACTTTTAGCCATACTGACAACCGTTCCTGAACCTACAACTCCTTTTTATTTAGTGATTGCAATTTTGGATTCTGTATGAAAACTACCACTTTATACAAAATACAAAGGCTAACTTTATTTTCTAGACTATCAGTTATTAAATATTGGGTGAAATATATTGTCTATAATTAAATTTAAAGTTGTTTAATCTAACTGTAAACAGTATATACCACACCACATTAAATAACTAATAACTCAAAAAATAAAAGTAGGTTTATACAAAAACAAAACCAAGGCTAGCCTCATACAAAACCACTGAGCTATCCACTATTAATGCCTTTATTTCTTAATTGCAATTTTGGATTCTGTGTGAAAGCTACCACTTTATACAAAGCCTCTATTTTACACAGATTTCTACTTTGGCATCCAGAAATTTGGCAGTACCCAAAACATGTTCTGATTGGGAAGCCTCTTGGCACTACAGTCAAAGAAGAAAAATTAAAAATACAGTGAAGACTCGCGTTCATAAATCTTTGATCGCATTGATGGTTTTATTTTTCTTTCTTATCAACAACTAGTTATAACATTTGCGCACCTACCCGTGCTGCAAAGCTTCCAGACACGCAAGTGTACTCGTCTCCATTGATTTTATTTGGAACAATATTTTAAAGCTGATAGGCTTTTTCTTATATTTGGAATTCGCTACTTTGATTTTCTTATATTTATTGATAGAATTAATATCACTAGCACATTTGCATATTTAAATTATGTGTTTAAAATTTATTTAAATTATTTTTTATAAAAATGAGATTAAAAATTTAATGCATGTTGAAATTATAGGTTTAAAATTTATTTAAATTAAAATTAAAAATTTAATATCTGAAGTTATGTTTATTTATCAACACTTATGAAAATTAAAAAAATGAAATTAAAAATAAAAATGTTAAAATTTGTATTATTGAAACTTGGTTGCACATTAATATGGGTTACATTTTTAAAAATGTGATTTTCAAACTAATGATGGTCCAAATATTTGTTTATTAGATTCATTGATTTCATTAATTAAATTTCATCCCAAAACATTAACATGGTTTATGACATGAATTAATGATTTTAAGTTATAATAATATTTTTAAACTTTAGATTATAAACATTATTATAATTTATATAATATTAAGTTTTAGTATTGTTAATATAATATATAATATAATATATGTGTTGTGTTTTTTTCCTTTTTAACTAACTTTCAAATAAATTTGTTTCATTTAAAGTCAATGAGAATATATATATATATAGACTATGAAATGAGCTTTTGAACAAATTTAAAAAATGCAATAATGTCAAAGCCATGTCATTCATGTAAGTTGCTTTTGAATTCATTAATGTCTGGTTAAATCCTTTTTACCACTTCATAGAAAATGAATATCTTATTAACATAATACTATATAATATTAAGTTTCTCGTTTTAATATTAGTTTTTAAATTTTAATGAGTTGCTAATGGATGAGTTTCTTCTTTTTTGTTTGAATCTGAAAAGATTAGGCAAAATCGAGAAACGCTTTATAACTTATAACGCCAAATTAAAAAATACACCTATCATATTCTCCTTATGAAGTGGGTCTTTCCCTATCGAAGCCTGAAAGTATGACGCTACGCTTTTGTTGTACGAGCACAAGCTCAATAACATGGAGACCACGGACTTCACAAAGCTAGCTTTAAATTCCGACCAAAACCACCTGAAGCCAAGGGTTGGTATGAGAACACGCGGAGCCGGGTTAAACCATTGGGAGATTGACAAGAATGTTGCATTGCAAAAACATTAATAACATTAAAATTACTTACTTCTAAGTTCGAAGAAAAATGTGGCGTGAAAGATGCAACGGTAAAAGAAAATTAAGATATTATAGGAGGTCATCGAAGCCCAACCTTAGAAGATCAAAAGTATCTATATATTTTAACTAGCTCAAAGAAGAAAATTAATATAGCCAATATTAGAACGAACTCTCATGAGCTCCATGGTAAACGAGGTCGTTAGACGGTTCACAAAACACCATGGATGGAAAAGGATGCGCCGTCTGTGAGAATATGAACACGGGGATGAAAATAACTTCCTCTTCGAGTGCCGGCGTACAACCACATTAGAGCTCAGACGTTTACAATCTTTGTTCATCTTTTGACCTTCCTAGACTTTTAAGATATCAAAATTATAGTGAGCTGGAGACTTCTCTCGAAGCTTTTTGAGCATAGGAATAAAATCTTAAATCAGCTAAATAACTCTTTTCTTTGGGTCAATAGACCAAAGATTGATCTCATTCAGACGTTAACCACCACATCATCATCGTCATCATCATAATATTATATTTTAGTATTAAATTTAATATAAACATTTTGGTTTTAACCATTTTGTTTTAATATGTTAAATGACATTTTATTTTTAATTTGGTTAAATCTATCTTTATCACTTGACGAATAAATGTCTTGTTAATATAATATTATAATATTAAGTTTTGGGTTTTAATATTGACTTTTTTAAATTTTAAAAGGTGATTGAGTTTATTCTTAGTATTTGAGTCTTTTGATTTTTAAATTCTTTTTGAGTATAAAATATTTCAAATAAATATGATTATTTTTATTTTAAAATTCCATATTAAATTTTAATAAAGAAAATACATTCAATATGTTATACAAGGATATTGTGACTCAATATCAAACACTTCAGTTTATAATAATACAATATTAAGTTTTAATATCAAATTAAATGTTCACCTCTTTATTTACATAATAAGAAATTAAATTGTTTAAACATTAAAAATTAAATTTCCAAGAATGATGGGCTTCATTATTTTGTTTAATTTTAATAAATAAAGGTGGACAATGACAAATCCATCAATTTCAAAGAGCCCAAACCAATAAAAAAGGCATGCATCAATATGTAATCAACTAGGCTTGTAGCCAAGTCAGAAAAAATATGTTATATAACTGTATCATGACTCTATCACAAACACTTCAATTTATAATAATGTTTTAATATTAAATTTTAAGATGTAATATTATTTAGTTTTTAATATTACATTTAAGAACAATATTACTTTTTGCATTTAATTTTTATAAATATAATTTTAAATTTTAATTTTGATATTAATTTTAATAAATATATTATTTATTTTAACCATTTTTATTAAAGTTTTATACTAAGTAATATACTTTTATATAAAAAGATTAATATTTATATTAAAATAAAAATTATTAACACTATTGTTAATGTTAATTTTTAGAAATTGTAATTTTAATAAATATAATTAATAATAACAATAATATTTAATTAATATTAGAAAATCTATGTTATTAATAACGTTATTAATATAATATTAATAATATTTAAAAAATAGTATTTCTAATACCATTAACCCAATATAATTTGGTTATCAACAAATATTAGATTATCAACATATATTACTAGGTTTGCATACCACATATCAAATCATATGATTGACGAAAGTGGTTAATAAATATTAATGTAAGCATTTATGTAAGTTTAGATTTATTAATAATTAATAATAATATGGTAATTATTAAATCTATTATTAATTATAATTAATTAGTAACATTTAATAATTAGATGTGATTATAAATAACATCATTAATACAGTGCTAATTATGTTTAAAAAATAAATAATGAGTTCACTAGTATGAACTCATTATTTAAAGTAATGTTCTTAATTAGGATATTTTTTTGGAATGATTAACATTTAACGTTACTAACATAATAACAATAAATTATTATTATTTAACGATTAGCATTAATATAAATAATGGACACTTAAAAATATATTTAATATTTAATATTATAATATTAAATATTAATAAAATAAATTACCTATTAGATTAATATTATAAATTTTTGGAATTAATATTATAAACTCAAAGGGATTAATACTAAAAAATCAAGGATTAATCACTTGGGTTATAATGTTAATCTATCATGCATATAATATTAATCCCAAAAAATTAATAATATTAATGCCTTGGGTTTATAATATTATTGTTAGACTTTCAAATTAATTTATAAATGATTTATAGTAAGTTTTAAAAAAAATGTAATAGTTAATATCATAAATAAATAAATAAGATCTCTTCAAAATATAAATAAAAATGATGATTAATAATAAAAATAACATTAAAAATTAATATTAAAATCAATATTATTATCATTTTATTTAAAAATAATAACATCCTTAATACAATATTAATATTGTTAGAGAAAAAAATAATATTAATAACATTATTCATTGTAATATTTTTTAAAATTTAGCTATAACATTTTAATGTTATTAATAGAATAACATTAAATTTTATTAAAAAAATAGCATTGTGAAAATTAACCCTGGTAAATCATGGTCAACCATGTTTGTTTTGGGTTTATAATATTTATCTTTAGTTTATATACCTTGCATTTATAATATTTATCCCTTGGGTTTAATATCATTCCTTAATTTTTAGTATTAATCATTTTGGTTTATTAATCCCTTGGGTTTATAATGTCAATCCATTGGGTTTATCAGCAGAAGGGTTCTTATTCTAGGGTATAATATTAGTCACGGGGAGTTGCCACTTAGTTCAACATCACATTTTGACAAAGATTGGGTGAATATGGAAATTAATAATGGTCGAAACATGGTTGATCATCGTCCCTATTTGCATTACGACGATGATTCTCTCAATATGAAAATCAACCATAAGTAATCATGAAAATTACGACCATGTTTATTTTAGGGTTGCACACTAATATTTATGTTAGGGTTTATATACATTGGGTTTATAATATTTGTCTATGAGTTTAATATTATTCCCTTGGGTTTTTAGTATTAATCCTTTTGGTTTATTAATCCCTTGAGTTCCATTAACCACGTGGTTCTTATTCTAGGGTATAATATTATTCATAGGGGTTTCCATGGTCAACGTCACATTGTGACAAATATTGTGTCGATATGGTAATCAATAATGGTTAATCATGGTGGCTCATCTTCCTACATTTCATTGGGACAAGGATTGTCTTATGTAGAAAATCAACCATGGTAAAATATGATACGACCATATATATTTTGAGGTTTATAATAATTATCTTGGGGTTTATATACCTTAAGTTTACAAAATTTATACCTTGGGTATAATTAATTGACACAACTAACTAAGTATTAATATTATAAACCTAATATATTAAAAACCCTAGGGATTAATGAACCCAACTTATTATTAGTATTATGAATCGAGAGGGATTAATAAACCCAAAAGAGTAATATTTTAAAACCAGGGAACGGTAAATAACAGAATAGTATTATAAACCACGAGGATTAATATTATAAGCCCTAATATTGCAAAGTATAAATCCAAGATATTAATATTAAAGCTGAAAATAAATCCAACATATTAATATTAATATTTAACCCAGGGTATTAATATTCAAAACCATGTGAATGATATTATACCCTAGGAATATGAACCCTTAGATTAATAAATTCGAGGATCGTATCATAAAAAGCGAGGACTAATTTTAATGCCCCACTTGATCCCATAAGGAAAAGTACAGTTAGTGTTTGGTGTCTGTAAATGATGACTTATAATTTTTTTAGCTAATATCTACATGTTCATTGTCATTTTATTTTATTTTTTATTGGTATAACTTTTATTATTTATTTCATTTCTAATATGTCTTCTCAAATCAAATCTTAGATAGAATGTGATAACCCTCATTTATTTATAAATCAAATATCTAGAATTTTGTACACCCAATATGTCTTCTGAATTCAACTTGTAGATAAGGTATGGCCTTCCCTCATTATTTTCTAAATCAAATATCTGGATTTTCCAATATGTCTTCTCAAATCTACATTTTGGTTTTCTCCCATTTATTTTTTAATAAAATATCTATATGGTAAGAAAAGTCAAGGTTAATAAATTAGAGAAAGATGAGGGGTAGTCATGAAATTAATGGTAAGTAAGATGAAGTGGATGAGAGAAAAATATATAAAAGGGAAGGAGGATGAGAGGAAGGGGGAGATTCTTGCTTGCTTGTTTGGCATTGGAGGAGGAGAAACTTGGTCTTGTTTGGCATTGAAAAGGATATCCTTGGTCTTGTTTGGAATTGGAGAGGAGAACATTGATCTTGTTTGGCATTGGAAAGGATCCTTGGTCTTTGTTTGGTATTGGAGGGTGTTGATTCGACTTGGTACACTACATACGGTTGGACTTGAGCTCGGAGGACTGAGAACTGTGGAGGTTCTTGGTCTAGGAAATTAATCCTAGTTGGTGGAAGTCGAATTGAGTCGTGTAACGCGGAAGAGAATCTCAACATAAATCAAGGGAATCTCAACTGACTGCGAGTACGAGGTGTTCTTCGATTATTGATTACTCATATAAATTATTGAAAATGAATTTCTTACTTAGATATGTTGCAAATGGATTTTAATTACTTTATGTTATAATCAAATAAAGTTGAGCTAGAAATAGATTCTTTTTCCTTCTTACTATGTTTAATTGAAATGATAATTCTAGGTTAGTTAATAGATCTCAAATCTGGGTCCTCACATATGGTATCGAGGCTAAGTTCAAAAGTTGAGACCTAAATCCCACCGGAGTATCATGTACAGCGAAAACAACTAAAAATAACTCCAAGGAAAAAAAAAACATATAAAAAAAATAAATAAAAATTCTCTCTAAAAAGAGGGCGCATTGTTGTATAATGATATACGAAGCTTGTAATTTAAGGAAGATGCCATAATATGTCACTTTACGGTATACGTTTTTTCTCCTTCAGAGCTTCGGCTCCTAAGATTTTCTTTCTTTGAATAAATGAAATTATGCATAATTTCGTCATTTTTTAATACTTAATTTTGAAATAACCCATTTTGGAGTCTTGCTTTCTTTAAATAAACGAATTTAGAAAATGTACGAAAGGGTCGGATGCCAAAAGTTGCGCATTTTGTTAAATAGTTTAGGTGACAAATAACACGTTTTTAGTGGTGCTTTCTTTGAATAAAAAATTGGAAAAATATGCAAAGCGTCGAATTCTACAAAAGTTCTTGCAATATTTTTGGGTGAAATAACCCATTTTCAATCAGAATTTTCTCCTTATTCACTACATGTATCCATTCAATTTTTCGATTAGATATGGGACAACCCAATCCTTCCAGTGGCAGGACTTAATCCTTGCTTATTTGTTGTAAAGTAGTGAAAATTTGGCCAATTAAGAGAGGATGTGGGGGTGTGAGTAAGGATTTTGTTGTTGACATGCTTGAGCCACATCACCAAGGTCACCCTTATTGTTGTACATTTCTCTCGGCTTAGAACGGTTCTTAATCTTATGCGCGTTCACCTTCACAACGAATATACATTCACTCCTTGCAATCACATTCTATTTTCTTGGAGCGCCCAAAGACAAGAAAAAAAAAAGAAAAAAAGAAAAGAAAAATTGTCTGCATATATGAGCTCACAACCTCCCATGCACTTCAATGCCTTTTGATAACTCCAATAGAAATTCCTTTATAATTATCATCTATTTATTTCAATTGAATCAGCAGACGTTTGATAGGTAATTAGAGCTAGCGATAACTAGCCATTTCCTTTGTCGGAAAATCTGGTCCAAAAAGAATTTTCCAATTGTTGCTAACAATGTGCTACCACCTAGATTTAAATCCACATTCTCATAATGCGAGGCTAGGATTGTTACGGGGGTATGTAGGAGGCAACACATCCTCTTGGTGACAAATCATGACCGAAACATATTGCAAAGCATGATGGTGGTCTTCGGTTTACCACTTTCATCCTTAACCAAATCGAATGTTCATGCTAAGTATAAGTAGCGATTCTCAACGGGGGTGTTTCCTAGCCACGGGGTGTTTTGCGGATCCTCATGGCCAAGTAACATTTTCAAGCTCACTTCCCTTAAGGAATTATAAGTTCATTTGAACTCTAGTACCCAGTGAGGTGGCAACCCGCGCACCTACCTGCCCAATACATTGGAGTATTTCATATGTGGCACCTCTAACATCCACTTCCTTATTTCCAATTTACCACTTAAAACCTTTGAAATTAGTGTTACCGAGTTAGATGTATAAATTTTTCCCCTTGTTTGAAAACCTACACGATTTGACAAACATGTGTTGAACGACCTAAAAATAAATTAGCATTACTAAAACATTGGAGACGAGCGATCATGAGAAACCACATCGTAGGCATAGTAACCGTATATGTTGAGGTTTGTCGATTTTCCATACGGGAGAATTCTAGGCTATGAACCATGGCTTCCACCTAATATCAAATCAAACGATTGGTGGAGTTGGAATGTAGATTTTGGTTCTAATAATGCCTTCCATATACACGATACATTATTTGTTCAACCCCTCTGTAATAATCCATGTATATTCTCTTTCTCATCTCATCCCCATGTTCTAAGCTTATGAGAAGAATGCTCATCATACCCATGTTCGATCTTATGAGAAGAAAAGAGTGCCCACGTTTGAAGTCATATGAATAATAAAACTCCCGGTGATCTACATTTCCTTCATCTTAGAAAGCTTCCTCTTATAGGATTTATATCTCCATTTGCTGGAATGGTTGATCTGTAAATTTTGCATCCACGTTCTTGTGAATCGTTCGAAAGGTAGCATGCCGGTGCCATAATGAGAATTATCCTACACACCAACATGCATGCTCGACGAGGTTATACTTTTCAAATAGAAGTGCAACAAAAGAGGCATTAGCATCAGCGTGGAAGCATTATAGTTTCCTTGATTGATAGTTCATTATGGGTGAAAATGTGGAGTTGGGTTACACTTTTTTCCCTTTTTTGAGAAAAACTTTCATTTTCGAGTTTTTCAACTTTTACGCAAGCTAAAAAAACAATTTTTTTATTTAGAATTTCATTTTGCGATAAAAATAAAGGTTGTCGAAAATTTTTGTTAGCTTTCTATTACTTATTTTTGTAATTTTTATACACATTTGTTATGTCAACAGCGTTTCTTTGAGTGTGCGTTTTCTAACAATCGACGGATTCATAAGAAGTCATGTTAATACGCAATGTTGTATTCTTTGAAAATTTTTTGTTTTGAGAAACAAAATGTATTACAACAATCTAGACGAGTCTACTTTGGTTTCATCATATTTACAAACGTGGATTCATATCATAATTACTAGAACTTTTGAAATTTGAGTCCAATGTAAAAAACGCATATTTTGAATATATTTCCATGATAAAAAAATTTCTTAACATATAAATTTATAAACTAAAAATATAAAAGCTACCCATTAGAGACGATGGACCAATGTAATGTACGATATTTTCAATTTTTTTTTACAATGTATTTTGGAAGATACAAAATTTTTATTTCATAAAATCACAATGACCTTCGAGAAATTGTTTGCATCCGTTTTATTACAAAATTAATTAAAATTAGTAAATATTTATGAAATTCCATAAAGTATATTTCTGAAAGTAAATTCAATTAAAAAATACTTGTCTTGGTTAAACATAATTCAAGAAAGTTTCATTTAGGTTTAGTCAATCCAAAGTTGCGAAAACATATTCGAGACTTGGCTGCGGCCAGTGATGCGTTGGTTCGTAGAACTCGTAAACAGAAATTAGGCGGAAATTTGTTTTTGTAGCCGACGACACGTTGAATCAAACAAAAATTAGTTCGACGAACTATTTATTAAAATTTTAGCCGAACTTTTACTTAACTTTAGTCGACCAAAAAGTATACAACGAGCCCCTCCGAAGAAAAAATTTGGCATGATATAAATTTCAGAAACTATTCATTATTTTTGTATTTTCGCACTTTTGAGTACCGGTTACCACAAAGTCTTGATATTGTTTTATAATTGTTTTGGGTTTAAGAAATTTTCTTGGAAGTACATTCAAAGGACTTCAAAGGGAATTTTCTTTGACACACATTATTTTCGTACATTTGATCTAATTTGTAAGGAAAACTTTTGGGTTTGAAATTTTCTTGGAGGTACATTAAAGACATTTCTTGGAGGTATGTGATACGAGTTTTGGGATATTTTTTTAAAGTATGGATTTGGGATTAATTTCGAAAGGACATTTTTTGGTTTGGAATTTAAGTAAATCTTTTATAATGATTTTTTTAAAATGATTTTTTGTGTAAATTTTTAAATGAAATTTTTTTTGTGAGACTTGGAAGGAAATATTTTGATCTTCACTTCATTTTTATAAGACATTTTTTTCTTGAATTTTTAAAAGTAAATTTTTTTGGATTGGAGTATGTAACTTTTTTGCAAAGAACTTCAAAATGAGTTTTCTTAAATTAAATCTTTTATGATGTTTGTTTTAATTGAGTTTTTGTCTAATTTTTATTTTTGAACTTCATACTCTATTATCATGGAAATCAAAGAAATTGTACAAAAAAATATGATCGAAAAAGAGATCCACCGAACGTAGAGAAAGGCAGAGACAATCTCACAAAAGAAAAAAACAAAGGCATCTCAAATATTGAACGGGAAAGTCAACCTCCAACTAGAAGTTGAAACATGTATGTAAATCTAAATATTATGAGTTTGAGAGTATATTTAAAATTTTCCTAGTGTAAAATATGAAACTTAATTTTTATTTAATGAACTAATTTGAAAAATACTTTGCAATCTAAACAAAGAAGAGATATTCCTCAAAAATTCTGATGAGATGCAAAATTTTGAAAGAAAGTGAAAGAGATATTGAACCAATGATTGAAGATGGTGAAAATGATGAAAAGAAATTCAAGTGAAGAAGTTGAATCACAAGGTATGTGTGTGTGTGTGTGTATATATATATATATATATATATATTTGAACACACACACGTATTATTGAAATTATACAAATATTTATTAATTTAGTTATTTATTGAATATGTAAACTTATTATATACTATTCATTCGAATATGTACGGAGCGAAATCAATGTCAGCGTGACATGTTAGAAAATTTTGACACTCACACATATGGAGATAAAAGAAAGTTGACCATTATATATGATATTGTGTTAACCGCATTTTTGAGAAGTGTTAATAAAGGAAAATGTGACGGTTCAAGCCTAAATGTTGAAGGTCTCCTTTATCATTAAAGAAATTAAAAGAAGCTACGACTTTATTGGGTATTCTAAAATCAACCAAAGATAAAAAAAATGAAGGAAGATGTGATACAAAATATAAATAGTGCTATAAATTCAATGAAAAGATCTAAAACGGAAAAATGTTTCGGTTGTCGTAGAGCAATACATATGGCGATTGGTTTCATCAAGTACTAAAGAGAATCACTTGGTAAAATCTATGGCATGAGCATTAGGAACCTCGTGAAAAACTTTGCACAAACATCGGAAATTTCGGTTGCAAATAGATGTAAATGATGAACTTGCTTGTTGGAGAGCTATTTGTAGGCAACCATATAAATATAGACTTGGAGAAAATGTTAAAAAAATAATATATGAATATTGGAAGAACAATTCGTGTGTTTCGCCAACTGCAAGGCATGTGATGCGAAGAAGAATAACACGAAATCAGTACGAAGAACATGAAAAACATTTCTTGGAAACCACTCAGATAGAGTTGTTCAACAAGTTCAAAGAAGAGAATCGTGAAATTCATGTTTCAATCAGTGCTTTTGTTCAACAAAAACCATGGTATGTAAAACCTATCACCGTACGCAACACTTGTTGTTGTCGTTATCATGTGGAATTTGAGTTATATTATGACACATTCCTTGATTTTGGTAGAACATTATGGAAGGATTCACCTCCTCCTTCCACTATCCGTGATTTCATATCTCAAATTCTATGTGAAAGAGAAAGTGATGAACTATTTTACAAAAAGAAATGTGTTGGTGGTAAAAAAATGCGATGATTGTGGAAATTTGACTAAATTTCAAAACAAATATCGTACTGATATAAATGATCAATCATTGTCCAACATGAAAGTGAAATGGAAGAGATATGAATATATCCATACATCGATTCAAGGTGCAAATAGTGTTAAAAGAATTGAATTACAAGAAGAATAAATTTTTGTGATAGAATTTTTGAGAAAGTTTGAGGCAGAAATTTACAAATACACCAAGCATTCCCATAGAGCTTGATGGCAAGACTTGCAATTCAAAAAATCTCGTGAATTTTTTCCACCAGGGACCATTTTTTCAGTGATTGATTTTGCAGAAAACTACACATTTGTTCCACAAAAAGAAATTCAGAGTGAATACTATCATTCTGACCAAGTCTCCATGCTTGTCCATATTCTATATAGACATGTTGAACAAAACGTCAATCATATAGAAAGCACCAGTGAAAATCAACATATTATTAAAGAATATCACTTTTATATCAGTGACGATCGTACACATGATACATATTTTGTACAACATTGTTTTGGAAAAATTTATGATTCCTTGAAAAATCGTGGAATAACATTTAATGAACATTGGATATGGTCAGACGAATGCACAAGACAATTCAAATCTACACGATTATTGTTTTGGTTTTGTTGTCTTCATAAGAAAACTTGCATTAAACATTGTTGGAATTTCTTTGAGACTGGCCATGGAAAAGGAGAACATGATGGTGTAGGGGCATGCATAAAATGAGCGCTTTGAAGATATCAAATCAACTCCTCTGAAAGCTGACTTGTGGACGTGAAAGAAGTTGTTCAATGGTGCATCGCTGCTCTAAGCCATGAGACTAACCGATCAAGGGAAGTGCGAAGGTACATTCAATTTAATTTTTATTGAATATCTAATTAAATAAATAGTGTACATTTATCACAATGATTATCTTTGATTGTATTTTGATATCATATTTACATTCTTCTTTAAATTTTCCATATAAAGGTTTTTTTGGCATATTGGGATCAAAGACGTAGATAGATCAATTGGAAATGATGTTGAAACAATAAAAGGGACTCGAAAATTGCATTCAATTAAAACAAAGTCGTCCAGAAATGTGTTTGCATTGGATAAAAGAAAATATTCTTGTTTTTGTCTTGTTTGCATAGACAACACAAAATCCAATGACGTTTGTGAAAACAAAATGCATGTAAAATATTGGAAACATACAGAGGTAAATACAAAGGGAAAATTTCCCGTTGCAATGTTTGAAGAAATGCAATCAGAGGAGACTACAATATCATCCGATGGTGATCGAGTTTATGATCTTGTTAGAGAAGGTAACATTTGAATTGCTTTCTAATGATAAAGATATAGAAATAAATTTGAATATATGTATAATTTTGTCAATTTTGTTTTATTGTACAGGAGATTTTTTTGCTGTAATTGCACCTACTGACAACGATGAAAATGTGAAGTATTATTTGATTCGTTGCACTGAATGAAAAATGAAATTATTAGAAGAATATAATGATCACGAATTTCTATATGAAAGAGGATCTATTAAAGATTCAGAATGAAAAAGCTTGGTACTACTGTTTGGAGTTATTTTGGTTATATGCATGATAATTATGCATTTCCTTTCATAATGTGGGTTTAATAAACTTAGGCTCCATCAGGTGGTATCAGAGCTAGAAAAAGCTCTTTTGAAGGTTCAAGTTTTTTTTAATTAAATTAGAGTTATAAAGAATGCATCTGTGATGGAGGAAGTAAGAGGAGATCAGAATTTAAATTTGATAAGCAAAAAATACACAAAAGTTGAAGTATAACATAAATTTGTAGAAATACATGGGAACGGTCCAATAAAAGTACAAGTGAATGAGAGGTGAAACAAGATCACACAGAGATCTTGAAGGTGAGGTTTTATGTGCTATTTTAATCTAGTTTGAAGACTATGTTTGCAGAATTCAGGTTGCAAACAGTTGAAGATAATCTCAGGAAAAGAAGATCATAGCCTTAAGAGCAGTGATGAAGAAAACTAGTAAGAGTTCTAAGTGAAAGAAGAATGTGGCAGAACCTTGAAGAAATTGGATAAAAATGACAGTTGTGTTCTTAAAGGAAGAAGAAGAGCTAAATCCTAGAAGGAGCAGAGGAAATCTCAAGGAGGTTCCAGAGATAGAGAACCATACTTTCCAAAATCCCAAGTCTAGAGAAAAACTTGGTGAGATAAGTGGCAGCAAGAAGGACTTGCTGTTGCAGAGGCTTAGAACATCTCATAGTGAGGGAGTGAGTGATGAACTCATAAGATATGGAAAGAAGAAGAAGACTATTGATAGTCATAGCAGAGGTTCTGAGAAATACCACACCAAATTAAAAGGAGTGGAAAGTTGGCACAAAATTGCAGCAGTATGACTGTAGGAAGAACTTTTGAAAGTTCTTAGAAATTTTAGTGGGACCTTATTCCAGCTAAGCCTTGCAATAGACAGGGAAAGTGGTGTCTTTAAATGAAGTGAGTACCAACCAGAGAAGAGAGAAATATTTCTCAGTACAAGTTCTGAGAAAGAGAGAACTTGAAGACTAGGCAGAGGAGAAGCTTGGTGAGAAGATTAACTCAGTAGGGGGTTGATTGGTTGCAGGTGCAGAAACTCACACAAAAGAAAATATGACTATGGAAATTCATGTGCAAGGTTTAGAAGAAGGCTAAAAGATGAAAGAGAAGGGTATTAAATAAATCTGCAGGAAACAGATGAGTCAAGAGGAGCGTGACAAAGAGATTGTTGGGATAAGAGAAAAATTTAATAAATTAAAGATGATGGTAGAAGAAAACCAGAGACATGGTTGGACCATGAAGAAAAAATTAAAGTGGCATAGGGTATAAGAGAAGAGAGAACAACAAGTGAATATGCAGTTAGCAGAAGAGCTAAGAAAGATGAGTGTGAAATTGAGATGTAATAAACTCAGAGAAACAGATCAAAAAAGGAAGTTTCCATTTGTAGACTAGAACAGGGTGAAAGTATGGGTGAAGAGAATAATGAGGAAGATCTCATAGACTATTGGAATTGTGCAGAAAAATTCAAAGATACGTTGACAAGGAAAGAAAATGAGGCTATGAAGCCTTGTGTTTTTAAAACTAATAGATTTTTTGTTTTTGCAGGATGTATAGAAGATGATGAACAATATTTTGAAGTTGTCAAAAGAATGGAAGAGTATCTTTCAGAAGATAAATACTCTGAAGTAAAGAATGATGAAGAATGTCTCTTGAATGAGAAAAGCAGTGATTTATTGCAGCAGAAAGAAATTAGTAATGCTTTGATGTTTGAAATTGTTACAACACAGGAACAATTTATTATGGAAGAAGGAAATGAGATTTAGTCTGAAGAGATGATATGAGAAGCAACAGTTGAGACTGTTGAGCCTTGTAATTTTCAAAATGAAAATTTGTGTATAAATGTAGGGATTGTAAGTGATGATGAAGTTATTAAGATATGTAAAAGAGAAATTGCATTGCTGGAATATTTACTAGAAAAATCAGAATATGATAGTGAAATTGCAGAGGAAGGAGTACAATTACATTGGACAAGAATAGAGAGACATCATTGAAGTAGACAGTGTGGAAGAGAGACTTGCCGATAGTCTCGAGTCCTTTAGAGAATTCTTTGGAATATTGAATCGGCATATTGAGGTTCGATAGAGGAAGGAAAATAAGATCAACATACTAAAATGTTGCCAGAGGAAAAATAAGGCACTAAGGCCTTATGCTTTTCAACTTAATAATTGTTTTGTGAATGCATATTTTGTTGTAGATACTCGGAAAAAAATTGTCAGAGAAGAAAAACCAAGTAAATAAGGAAGAAGAAGAATCTATGGAATTATTTAATCCATAGAACAGAGATATTAGAGTGTTGGAAAGAATGCCGGAAAGTCAAGATTTCTTGCAAGAAGAGGTCATTATGGAAGAGAAAGAGCTTGAAGAAATGCAGAATGTGAAGATGCAAGAGTTAGAAGACAACATAAACAAACTAAAGCAAAGAGAATGAGATAACAGTAAATGGCAGGTTATGTACCAGTCCAAGGAACTAATGAGGAAAGAAGACAAAGAAATTGTCATAAGTGACAATCAGAAAGAAGTTATTATTTGCAGTAAACAAGAGGGTAAGGATGAAAGGCAGCAGTAAGAATAAAAGTTCAGGAACCAAGAGGTGGAAGTAATCAACAATTGGAAGTTCTATTAGACAAATAAATTGAATTGATAAGAAAGATAATGATGAAAGTGTCTCAAATAAAGACAACAACAGTAAAGAAAAGAAGCAACAGCAAGAGGAAGATAGTAGCGGACTGTAAAAGCATAACTAGTGGATTAAAACAACATAAAGTGTGGAGACCTGGAGAAAACAAACAAACAATATCAACAAGAAAATACGAATTACAGAACAAGGTATGGGATCCAGGAAGACAAAGATTAAAATCACATGATCGGGAGATCATGATTATTTTAACCTTGGAAGTCTAAAGCAGGAGCATTAGGCTCAGAAAATTCTTTGTATTTTAATAGATATAGGGTTCTTGTATTTTCTAAGAAGTTGGATTCTTATGTAACAAATTAATGTAATTATTAAGATTTTGAGTGATTTTAGTGAGAATATTTAGAATATGGATTATGTTCTCAAAAAATAACACGAGAGAATTAGGATAGTTGACATTCCATAGGGAATGAGATATTTGAGAATTAATTGTAAATCCTAAATTAAAATTGGTTTCATAATTTTGTGGATGAGAGAGGATCCTTAGGGATTAGTTGAGTCAATGAGGACTTAGAGGATATTCAGGGTTTTGTTGAAGAGATGGAGGATCTGAAGCCAAAAATGTTTTCAGAACCTTTTGTATAAAAATGATAAGCCTCAAGGCATTAAAAAAATATAGAGAGATTCGGGATTTAGATAGGTAGGAAATGTTTGGATTGTGAAGCCTACGGGCCAGAGAATAGTTGAAGAGGTCACTGACTAGAGAATCAGGCCAGAGAGAAGAACCTGTGTAAATATTAGGTTGTTTATATAAATACTTGATTTTTTGAGTATTTAAATGTGCATTGAGAAATTAAATTCATAATTTCATGTGATGAATCAAAGTTTGGCACAATATATATGTGTGCAGGTGAATTCGGCAGAATCAAAGGAAATTCAGTTATTGTGTATCTGAGCTACATAATTTATGAATTCATGAGACTACATGTTCTAAGAGAACGATGTCCTATTTTCACAGTGTAAATGCGAGAAGAATCGAATGAAGTCAGAGGATATATAAACATAAAATACCGAGAAGTCATATATAACATAAAATGCCGAGAAGTTTGTATGACTGTATTTTATGTTTATAGTTGAATCTATATGATTTTGCATGTGTTAAGCTTAGTCATTGATCATTGAATGGATCAATGACACATAAGATAAAATGACACTTCAATTCGATATTCTAAATACATTATATAGAGACATAAATCGGACTTGGAACCATATGCATCAGATGTGCATTCAAGTGAGAAATAGAAGCTTTAAAAGAATAACAATGATATTTGTTTGAGGGATAGTGGTCCTGGTCGAATTATTCAACAAAAACTTGGACGTGTAGAATGGATCGATGGTGAATCATTTAAACAATGTGACCATTCAATGAAACAACGACAGAAGCGTTACAGAGATCTCTAGCTATTGCAATAAAATTGACATAATCGTAATTAAAACCCCGTACTCTGGCATGGAACTAGGTGAGAAGGAACAACATAAATGTTTAGGCGTTTTTGGATAAGGAGTTAAGGGCACAAGGATCAGTGTGAATTTGGTTTTGGAAAGAAGATGAATGGTATTCGTTATGGAGTAGAAAATGGTAAGTTGTATTTGTTGAAGGAGTGTGATAAGGGTCCAGAGGTGCCACGTTGCACTAAAAACTCGGTTATTTCTCATATAATGTGGAGCGATAAAAAGGTTTCTTTGTAACTCCTAATTACCTCACATTAATTGTCAACCCAGGGACGACTTTTTGTTTCAAGAGTGTACTCAGTCTGAGGCGGCTATTTACTCAAGAGTAATGTTTGTGAAGATGTAGTATAGAAATACAAATGCAGAAATAATAAATGCTTGAAAAGAAATATGCTTGAAAAGAAATCTAATTACAAATGACAGAAATGTAAAGACTACACTACAGCAACCTTGCTAGACATCGATTAGGGATGCAGGAGTAATAACTCTTTCCCCTAGAAATCGATGTGAGATGACCAAATCTGGGGACCTGGAATGATTAGCTCTGCCCTCTACAGTTTAGAGATCTCAAAGCAAGTGAAAACAACTCAAAGGAAATGAAATCTAAAATGCAAACTGGAAAGGAACAACAATCTAAAAGCAATGAACAGGAATTGAATAGCAGCGTAAAATAAACAGTGAATTCAATTCATAACCAAGAAAACTAGATTTCTACTCTTTAATCCTGTCGACAGCCACGCAACAATCAACTATCGTAATTCATAAACAAAAGGAACAACAACTAGAATTAGATACAGAAAAACAACATTTTATAACAATTGAATCATGAATTATGCTTCTTGTAAAGAATGGAATAACAATGACTCGTATTTGATCCAATGAGCAATAACTCAATTCTTTAATTGTAATAAACGAACTTCACACAACAGAAATAAACTAATAGAAATACAAACAGCAGATCGCTCCACCAGGGCCGGGCCCTCAACCACCGGTGAAGCGTTGCTGTGCTTTACTCCAGCGCTTGAGAAATGGAACAATAGTGAACTCTTTTATTGATCAGGCATTAATAATGTTTACAAACAGCTCACACTCTCTTAACAAGAGCCGATGCACAATTCTGCAAATTACAATAAGAAAAGTCTCTCCATCCCCCCATACACAATACATGCTTCTCCTTTTATAATCAGAAGGTGGAGAAATTAAATAGCAAATAGGATCTCTAATAATAATATTGAATTTCTTCCAACCAATTGATCAACAATAAAATAGATTTACATCCCTCTTTCAACAACAGCAAGTCGAATTTGGCTTTGTAGCTGAGATTTGGAGGACGGCCGCAACCACAGATCTGAGAAAATCGTGCTCAAAGAACTCTGCGAATCTCTCAACACAGGCCGAATTTGGGCAAACCGTTCTTTTTTAAAGTTAATTGGGTCCGTTCTGGACAAAACCCATGTTCCGGATTTTCCAGATTCGTCTTCATTTGCTCAGAATCTCAACCGCAAAACTGTCACTCCTTATTCCAGCGCATTTCTGAGTTGGCACTTTTAATGATCAAATCTTCAATCTGGAAATTACTTTGGAGGCTAAAAATGATGAATAATGTTATAACCAACTTATTAAAACCATCATTGATAAAATAATTCATAATCATCAATTTATTAGAAATAAAGGAAGATAAATAATATTCATCCATAAGAGCATAAATCATTTATAAAATGGATTTAAATAATAAATTATAATAAATGACGTGATGAAGAATGGTAGAAATGGGTGGAATAACCGTTCACAAGTGATAATAATAATGGCATATTAACGGCCCAACATACCCCCACACTCAATATGTTGCATGTCCTCATGCAACGAAAACCTGAATATATTGCATGTATTCATGCAACCCCAAGACAAAACCCATGTGTTAACCAAGCAATAAAAATTTGAGAACAAATGAATGCTTCCTTAATTAATGAATATTCAATTTTAGCAATCTTAATGAAGGCATAACAATTTTTATATTGACATTCAACTATATGTATGAAGTTGCAGCAAAATATGATATAAGTAACAGCAAACTTCATTAACCATTTTCTCAAAACTACAAACCAGATTTTGTTGAAATTTGGCAAGTAAATTTATAATATATGAATGCCTTTATGATCCAAAAATCAGATCGTTTTGATGCACGGATCATGAGATATAAACAAAATGGCTGTAGGTGAGAGTGCATGATTTCCGAAATTTTATGAACCAATTTATCTTGAAATTATCTGGGTTTGTATTAATGATACGCTTGTGTTTTCCAGAAATCACAAGAATTGAGTTCATGGTTTTTTTTTTAAAATATTATGGAAATCAATTTCTGCATTGTGTAAAAATGAAATTGTATGCCTTAAATGAGAAAGAAAATTGAAAACATCCATCATGCGTAGCAATTCCTCCCCCTCTCTGAAAAATTAGCATGCCCTCATGCGATGCTAGAAAAAAAATTGAGGTGGTTGCTACCAGCTGTTGGATTCTATGCTTGGTGTAAAACAACATGGAATAAGGGAGGTGGTGAGAGTGAATAAGAATAGCAATGGATGATAAAGAAGATGAATAACATGGTCATAAGAAAGAAATGAATGAAAGGAACACTCCCCCATACTCGAAAATGATATGTTGCTGAAAAAGGGAAAGTGGTAAAGATGTGGAATGAAGGATGATAAATAATGCTCAAAATGGATTTTCATGAAATTCTCCTAAATTCGTAATAAATCAGAAAATTATGCTATTTTACCTCAAGTTTTACCTCCAAAAAGAAAAATGTGGAATGACATATATGGACTGGCATTTGTTGAAGCTGATGTAGGCAGAGTTGGTGCTGAAAGTGATACAAAAGGTGGAATCCAGGTAAGCACATCATGTCCGAAGAATTGTTCACGTGCGTGAGCCTCTTCTGTTAAGTGCAATAGTGTGGTCATGCTATGAATAGAATTCTGCCCATACTTGTTGTTTTCCTGCAAACAAAGCACTATTTGGCATACAATGTTCTTGAATCCATAGTGTAAGCAATAGATAAGATGCATGCAAAAATTTAAATCAGAAAAACTTATGTATACATGCAATACTAATATTTTGGCAAATCAACAAGTGATGGCAGAGTGCAGTAATCATATCGCATGCAATCCCATAATGCATACATTCCCCCCTCCAATTGGAAAAGGAATTCCATGACCATAAAGCATATGAGAGGTGTTGTGCTGATGGCAAGGCAAGGGAATGAACAATACAGTAGTAAATGAAACAGAGTACACATATCAATGATAGGACAACGAGAGTTATGATTATAATGAGAGCAGAGTGTGTAAAGATAGTTATGAATAAGAGATAGGACGCTTTGGATTGATGATAGTTTATGCAAAACGAAAAAGGACAACAATATGCTAAAAAGATGCTTAACCGACAACATTCTAGCTGAAAATGATGTGATTGATCTGAAAACAATTTCTCATGCATAAAGGTTCAAAACAGGGAAAAAAAATTAAGGAAATAACTTCTCTGATAAAAAGAAAAAATAAGAAAAGGGTATTATAATAATAATTGACGATAAGATATAACTTCAATACCATAAGCAGAGCCGCTGCTGCCAGCAGGCGTCCATAGCCTCGGCAGGGTTGCTTTTTAACCCATATGAGCAAGAATCCTCAATTTATAACTAGAGAGTTACATTGTTGTTCTACAGAAGAGATCAATGTGCTGGCGTGGTAACCAGATAACCACACTGCCATTCACTGGGATGTAGCAAAAGTGATCAGGCTGGCTCGTGATGAGACCTCCCGTTCCAAGGATAATTGGGCTATCCAATGGATCATAACCCTGGTGTGGTGGCCATAATGGGAATGTCACTTTGTTACAGCCTTATGAACATGGTAGGCTGGCTCGTAATGAGACCCCCTATCCTCCATCCGCGAACAAAATTTTGTTATTATTACACATTTTTATGATAAAAAGAGGGAGGCTCAACACTCCTTAAGAGCAGGGATGGTGGAAGAAGTTGAACATGTCAATAGAAAAAAATATACCCATAATCTCATTTATTACAGACAGAGAAGATTATAACCAGAAGGGTGGAACCAACATGGTATTAAGATGATCAATCAATATCATGTTCAACAGAAAACAATGCAGTAAAGTAGTATATAAATAATTGTGTCTCTTTTTAAAATAATCTATCATCAAGGAGTTGTCCTGTTAAAGATCATAACGTGAATGATATTAGCTCGCTTCAATAAAATCCATAATTCTTGTCCTCATAAAAATAGTGTACTTCATGCCATAAAAGGGAAGCAATAAAATGTGGTTGAGATGAACTAGGAATAATCCCACAAGAGGAAGGAAGGGTTGCTCCCAAAGTGTTGCTTCTTTGAAGGAACAGCAAAAACACTCAAAAAAAGTGTTGTTCCTTGTAGGGAACAACAAAGGAAATGCACACCAAAAAGAAAAAATACACACAAAAAAAGTGTGAAAATGCAAATGTCGTTCCTTTGGAAAAAGGAACAACAAAAACTAAAAGTGCCGTTCTTTTAGAAAAGGAACAGCAAAAACGCAAGTGCCGTTCCTTTGGAAAAGGAACAGCAAAATGGACAGTCATACAATGCAAACATGCAAAAAAACAAATTAGCTGTTCACGGTATTGATGCTGAGGATGAGTTACACTTTGAATGAAGCAACACCTGAAACACAAAATATAAGAGAAATTAGAAAAGAAACAACATTTAAAAAAAAAACAATATGTAAATAAATAAATTAAGTTACAACAGCTATGATGTTATGTCAAAAAAAATGATTTATTCGAAAAATGTTTTGGCAGCAAAGACATGACATGAATCTTCAAATGGAAATCAATTCTTCATTTGTTCTATTATGAATCCGTTGGGTAATGATTTGGATGAAATTCCTTTGTTTTATTAAAATTTGTTTCAAGAATCACTCGTCCATAAATTGACCTTCTTTATTTTCCCAAGACCTGCAAAAAACGAGTGTCTACCTGCAAGAAAACATTAAATCATGGAGAAAGAGAGGTGCACGGGCTCCCCTAATCCAAGAATTATGCAAAAAAACTAACAAGTAGTTACTCTGTAGAACAAATCCACGGAGAAAATAACAAAGTAAAATATATTTGTTACCTGCGGGAGAGCAGTGGCCAATCATGCTAACCTGCAGTGTTTTAGTCACAACTTCTTTGTTTTTCGTCCAAATTGAGTGATTCCAAAGTCAAATGAGAGCTAATTCAAAGGTTAATATCCAATAGCAACAGGTTTTAAAAATTCAATGATATGATATGTCAATTTTACTTAGAACAACCTGCATAACAGAGTCATTTTCGCTTACCCCACTTAGAACAACAGTGAATGTTTTAAGCATAGATTCTTCGTTTGATGTCGGATTCAAATGATTCAAATTGGAAATGAAAGTAGATTCATTTATTTATCTCCAATAGAAACAAGTTTTGAAGAAAAGAAGAATTGATAGGTGAAATACTATAAGGAACATCCGGAAAAACAGAGTTTTAAGGGTGCTAATTTACGATAGACAGTCAGTATTGTGATCATAACTTCCCCATACGATATCGAAAATGAGTGATTCCAATTGCATTGGAAACTAGATTCATAGGGGAATCTACCATAGAAACAGGTTTTAAAAATATGGTCATTTAGGCCTCCAAAAACTGACTGTCCCAACTCTGTTCCTGAGCTGCCCGCTAGACATCCGGTCAATGTTTTGGTTCTAACTTTTTCGTTTCAAATCGAAATTGACTGATTCAAATTGGGTTAGAAAGTAGACATCAAGGGCTATCTAGGGTAGAAACAGGTTTTAAAAATATGGTCATTTAGGCCTCCAAAAACTGACTGTCCCGACTGTTTTTCCAGAAAGTTCATCAAGCCCGCAAGCCAAAAAAAATGATATTCAAGCATTTTTTCAAATTGGTGATAAAAAATGAATATGAGTGTTTGTAGAGCTATTATTTCCATTATAAGTCATCTACATACACAAATGAATTAAAAAATTATCACCAATATTGATTTGCATAGCATGTTGCAACAAAAACAACTAGTTTTACATAAAAAACAAAATGCATTTATTTATTCCCTTATTTATTTTATGTTCTATACTAACCTATTTTGATTTGAAAAATGAATATGACTACATATATGAGTACTTCCAGTGGAGCCATTTTCGAAATAAGGCTTCATGTATACACATACCCAAATTTGAAAAATGCATATTAATGAAAATTAGGGTATGAGACGCCAACTTCCCTTGAAAAAATGGTATCAAAAATTGTTGAAGCATAGAGTGATGATGCAAACACGTGATGGAGTGAAACCAATCTTCAATATATCCGTTACTTTCTTGATTTCCCATCATACCATGAAGTTCTTGAGCTTTTAAAATGGTTTTTTGGTGCAACCTAGAAGAAACCTCATTTGCTTCCATAGCTTCTACAATTTTTGAATTTGAAACATTCTGAATCTCATTGTAAGTTTTCTCTAATGGTGCATGTGAGATAGAATGGGTGGGAAGGGTGGGTAAATTTGGTAGTTCAACATTGTAAGCATGTTGTACTGGTTTATTGTGGTGAGGGTGTGGAATTAGTTGAGCAGGAAATTGTGTATGGAATGGAGCATTGTGATGATGTGTTTGGTTGGGTTGAGTGGATAAATTTGATATGCAAGGAGGATGTTGTGAAAGAGCTGGTGGAGAATATGGAGAATGTGCTTGTGCTACAAGATGAGGGAGAGTAGTCATGCAATCATAAGGTGAACCATGCCAAACTTGTAAATAAGATTGGTGGTTATATTGAAATTGACATGGCTGCCCTAGAACATGAGTATTCCATAATGGATTATGCAAGTAAGAGAATGGAGAAGAAGTGTTTTGAACCATACCTGTTGACCTTGTTGTAGCTTCCTTATCTCTTTGATATGCTACTTCAATCCTAGATAAGGAAGAGTGAGTATCTATGGGCTGCTCCTTTCGGTCATGAGGGAAAAACACTTCATCAAATTCTTCATTTTTATGAACCTGCAAAACGTCCAATTTCGAGCTTAGAGAGCTAATAAAATCAACTTTAAAATTTTCAAATAAATCATTGATTTCAGCTCTTATGTCTCCTATTCTTGTAGCAGATTTGGAAAAGAAAGAACAAACATCTCTAGAATTCTTACCAGCCTTGGAGATTCCTCTTGAATACCTTATGCACAACTCACAAACATCATCATATGATAACTGAAAAACATCACCTTTTCCTATCAGATGTAAGAGTTCTAAAAATTCATCTTTGATTCCTTTAAGAAGGAGTGTTTTTAAGATCTCTTTCTCCAAATGCTTATATTTTGATTTTTGAAGGTTATAATGAAATCGATTTACATAGTCCTCCAAACTTTCATCTTCCCCTTGTATCATACCGAAAATATCTTCATTGGATTTGCAATAGTCTTGGTACTTCTTCAAGAATATGTTCTTCATGTCCTCCCATGATTGGATGCAATTCCCACCTAGGCTCATGAACCATCGTAGAGCTGCTCCTTTTAGAGTAAGAGGAAACACTTTCAATCTTTGATCATTAGTACAATAATCATATCCTCTACAAAGTATTTCGAACTCAAATAAGAATGTATCTAGATCTTCATTTGCTAAACCATGAAAATTTGGTAAAGATGGGGGAATTATGTGTATTTGTGTCACTCCTCCTAGATCTTTGATAGGAAATTCAAAAGTAGAAACGTGAGCCATTTCTTACCATAATATAAGATGTTCTTCATGTGTTTCTTCGAGGCTCCTTCTTCAAATGTTCCTGTCAATCGGTTAGTGAAATGGGTGGTTCTTACATCACCACTTGAATGAAATCATGTGATTTATTTTTCAAAATTTCTATTTTTTCCCTAGTCACTCACACAAAAATTCAAACATCTATTTCTACCCAACAAAGCAACAACAAATCTGTTAGGAAAGCGGACAGTGGAGCAGGGTTTTTACATGCTCCGCACGTAGGTTCTTACCTTCCGTTTTTAAGATCCAACTCTTCCCTAGCAGGCACTCATCAGATTCACACTACTCTTTAGAAATGGCTACACTCTCCCCGGCAACGGCGCCAAAATGTGGAGCGATAAAAAGGTGTCTTTGTAACTCCTAATTACCTCACATTAATTGTCAACCCAGGGACGAATTTTTGTTTCAAGAGTGTACTCAGTCTGAGGCGGCTATTTACTCAAGAGTAATGTTTGTGAAGATGTAGTATAGAAATACAAATGCAAAAATAATAAATGCTTGAAAAGAAATCTGCTTGAAAAGAAATCTAATTACAAATGACAGAAATGTAAAGACTACACTACAGCAACCTTGCTAGACATCGATTAGGGATGCAGTAGTAATAAATCTTTCCCCTAGAAATCGATGTGAGATGACCAAATCTGGGGACCTGGAATGATTAGCTCTGCCCTCTACAGTTTAGAGATCTCAAAGCAAGTGAAAACAACTCAAAGGAAATGAAATCTAAAACGCAAACTGGAAAGGAACAACAATCTAAAAGCAATGAACAGGAATTGAATAGCAACGTAAAATAAACAGTGAATTCAATTCATAACCAAGCAAACTAGATTTCTACTCTTTAATCCTGTCGACAGCCACGCAACAATCAACTATCGTAATTCATAAACAAAAGGAACAACAACCGGAATTAGATACAGAAAAACAACATTTTATAACAATTGAATCATGAATCATGCTTCTTGTAAAGAATGGAATAACAATGACTCTGTATTTGATCCAATTAGCAATAAATCAATTCTTTAATTGTAATAAACGAACTTCACACAACAGAAATAAACTAATAGAAATACAAACAGCAGATCGCTCCACCAGGGCCGGGCCCTCAACCACCGGTGAAGCGTTGTTGTGCTTTACTCCAGCGCTTGAGAAATGGAACAACAGTGAAATATTTTATTAATCAGGCATTAATAATGTTTACAAACAGCTCACACTCTCTTAACAAGAGCCGATGCACAATTCTGCAAATTACAATAAGAAAAGTCTCTCCATCCCCCCATACACAATACATGCTTCTCCTTTTATAATCAGAAGGTGGAGAAATTAAATAGGAAATAGGATCTCTAATAATAATATTGAATTTCTTCCAACCAATTGATCAACAATAAAATAGATTTACATCCCTCTTTCAACAACAGCAAGTCGAATTTGGCTTTGTAGCTAAGATTTGGAGGACGGCCGCAACCACAGATCTGAGAAAATCTTGCTCAAAGAACCCTGCGTTTCTCTCAGTACAAGCCGAATTTGGGCAAACCGTTCTTTTCTAAAGTTAATTGGGTCCGTTCTGAACAAAACCCATGTTCCGGATTTTCCAGATTCGTCTTCAGTTGCTCAGAATCTCAACCGCAAAACTGTCACTCCTTATTCCAGCGCATTTCTGAGTTGGCACTTTTAATGATCAAATCTTCAATCTGGAAATTATCTTGGAGGCTAAAAATGGTGAATAATGTTATAACCAACTTATTAAAACTATCATCGATAAAATAATTCATAATCATCAATTTATTAGAAATAAAGGAAGATAAATAATATTCATCCATAAGAGCATAAATCATTTATAAAATGGATTTAAATAATAAATTATAATAAATGACGTGATGAAGAATGGTAGAAATGGGTGGAATAAGCGTTCAAAAGTGATAATAATAATGGCATATTAACCGCCCAACATAATGAAAACCTTAAAGGTCGTTGGAAATGCACTTGTAGCCTAGGATAAACTTTGCAAGCCCAAAAGCTTTGGAGGGATAAGGCTACAGGATCTAGGAACAATCAACAAGGCCTGCGGCGCCAAACTGTGGTGGAGATGGCTTTCAGAGCTGCACACCCCATGGGCACGACTCTGGAAAGCTAAATATGCGGCGCAATGGCAACAAGAGGAGCTGATCAGAATAACCAACGTCCCTGCAGGCTCTCCTATATGGAACATGGCCCGAGCCAATCAGCATATTATTCAAGACCATTGTTTCTGGGAGCTCAGAAATGGGCACAATGCTCTTTTCTGGGAGGATGCCTGGCAACAGCTCCCGAAAATTGAATCTCCTAATCTACAACCTCTGCAGCAATTTTTTCAGAACAACGATAAACTAAAATTTCATCATTACTGGGCTTGCAGCATGGAGCAACAGCAATGGAGAAGTTGGAATCCAACTCCCCCTCCTTCTGATGAATTCTTGAAGAATCTTCTCAACACCCTCAATGCCATCCTCAGGCAGAGAGTAATTAGAGAAATGCAAGGACCGGATATCCTTCGCTGGGGCAAGCTCACAGGACGATCCTTCAACCTAAAGGAGGCACGTCACTATTTGGAAAATAGAGATGAACGTGACAAGGTGGCCTGGTATAACAATGTTTGGGCAGGAAGTCTATGGCCCAAAATTAAGACGTTTTTATGGCTCATTCAAAACAGGAAGGTCCTAACCTGGGAAAATCTTACAAAGAGAGGGTTCATAGGACCCTCTCGATGCCCCATGTGTGAGCAACAGGAGGAAACCATCAATCATCTTTTCAATGATTGTGTCTGGACAAGCAATTTGTGGGACTGGTTTCAAGGCATATTCCACCAGTCGGACAGACAGCGAAACTCCGTCCACGACACTATCACCAACTGGCGTTCAAACTACTCTAACAGCACCATGGTAAATACTCTGTGGAGAAATAGTCCAGGATTCTTAATCTGGAATGTCTGGAAAGAAAGAAACAATCGTATTTTTCAAAAGCACAATATTCGGCAAATCGATGAATTAAAAATCATCATTGTGCAGGGGTTAACAGAAACAACTCGCACCTGGTGTAAAGAAGAGAAGGCTGAAACGTTATCTCCCAACGACCGCAGAATTCTAGGTATCTTTGGGCTCGCCGACACGGCTGAACACCTCCTGAAGGAAATTGCCCTCCGACCTACTCCTCCTCCTGCAGTATGGCAATGTCTGCCCCAAGGATACTGTAAGTTTAATTTTGATGGCGCCTCGAGAGGAAACCCAGGCCCAGCTGGAGTAGGAGGTGTTCTACGAGATGATACAGGTGAAATTATACACATCCTAAGCAGGAATTTGGGCGAAACTAAGAATAACGACGCCGAATTCACGGCCTTAGAACAAGGGTTGCGACTCTTAATAAGACTTGGCAAAGGTATGGCCATTGTGGAAGGCGACTCCCAACTAGCCATAACCACACTCAAGATAATCCAGCATGGAACGAAGCCGAGTAAAGCAGTAAAGCACTGGAGGCTAGCTGCGGTCACGGAGATCATTGCATAGCACCTGGCCTCCCTCAGCGGTATCATAATTCAATCTGTGCGAAGGAAGGCCAACTCCCTCGCGGATCACCTCGCGAACTATGCTGTAGACAACCCGACAAACGCCTTGGACACGTTTTGGCAGGATCTCACGAATGAACAGCTTCGGGATCAATGCTACACCATCTCAAGGCAAGATTTAAATTCCGGTACTTCTGTAGGACGGACGGCAGATCATCCTTCATCAGCAGATCAGGAGTAACGGTTTGTTGATTGAGCACGTCAGGCGGCACAGGCCGAATCAGATGACGAGACACCCTTGGGCTCAGTGATCCTTAATGAGGGGGAACGATAGCAAAGGAAAGAGTTTTAACAAGCGGATTAAGTGGAGATTGCCAGCGTGCGAAGGGTCGGATCGTAGGACGGAAATCTCCGATCATCAACCCAGCTTTGGCGGAAGGACCAATTGGCAACATGCCCTGCATTATGGCCTTAAATGGCCACTCAGCAGCATTCATCACCCCGACTCCCACCTCTTTATTTATACAACTGCTCGCCCTTTCATTCTCATTCTTATCTTCGAAAAGTGGCCTCTCTGCTCAAAGTCAAATTTAGGCTCCCGTTTTCTGGGCGATATCTCTGTTCTCATAGACCCAGACTCCATGGCTGATCTTAATCTGCGTAGCATTAAAGCCTCACAGGCCCTCAAGAGGGCCAAGGATAGCTATGAAGCCTCCGTTTCTAAACGAGGCAAGCAAACGATCGAGGTTTTGGAAGAAGAAGTGGAACTCGCTCGGGCAAAGACGAATGACAACACCATTAGTGAAGAAGTCGACTGGCTAATCGATCCAGGTACTCCCTCCATGCGCCAAACACAGTTCCTGCAAACCCAAGTTGTGGCTTGGAAAGTGAAAACAATGCTGGCGAAGGCGATAGCCATGCAGGGAGCTGCGGTAAAAGAAACATTTGCTGCCACTTCAATGGCGTCAGCACGGAACACAGCTCGACTTGACAAATTGGAAGTTGCTTTCAACTCTTTAGCAGAGGAACTCCGCAAGCATGGCAAGGCTCTAGAGAATTTCGTCCGACGATTCGAGATATACCTCCGCCATATCCTCCACGTCTCCATCGAAATTCCTACTGACGACTCGCAGGCCACTGTTATCAGACGCTTCAAGCCCTGAGCTCCAGCGACAGGCGGTGAAGGCGCAAATCCAAGCGAAGTGGGACACTCCGGAGCTTCTACTCCTACTCTCTAATGGTTGAGCAGTTTCTGTGATATGTTTTCGACTGGTTTACCTATTTCCTTCTACTTCTGTATTTATGTTCGTTTCTCGTAGTAATCGGCTTGTAAGAGGCCATTCTGGCCGTCAGCACAGTTTTGTTCTGGTTTTTCTTCATGGGCAACCCTGCGTGGTAGGCCCGATGTTTTGTCTAGAGGCTAATGCGGTTCTAAGTCTGGCTAGTTACAGGCCAGTCATTCTAAGTCCTTTGTAAGCTCGAAAAGAAGCAGGCCGGAGTTATGTCAAAGCCGTAAGTCTTCGAGCCTCTATGCTGTCCTGTAATCTCTGTTTATATTATAATATAATGATCCTGACTTACAAAAAAGAAAACCTTAAAGGTCGTTCTTATTAAAATGTGATGACCATCGTATGGATGGCTGTATAAATCGTCGTGCAGAGGTATATTAACTATAGTTGTGGGCCCAATATATATATATATATATATATATATATATATATATATATATATATATGTTGGCACTTTTGGGTTTTTATCCAAAGTCAAATTCGTAGATATGAATTACATAAAGTGGATGTTTAATTATGGAATTAGAAACATAATTGTGATGAAGGAATTAATTCCGCATAAGAATTTCCATTTATTTGGAACGCATGTATGTGAAGAGTATTCATATGCTTATTATGTGTGGCTTCATGCTGTACCATATGTAGTAGCTTCCGAATTAAGAAACTTGGTGCTATTGTTTGGGGTTATTTTGGTTATATGCATGAGAATATGCATTTCCTTTCATAATGTGTGGGTTTAAGCAACTTAGGCTATGTCAATAGAATTGATAATTGTATAGAAAGTTATGAAAAATGAATACAATATATTAATTCATACTTTGGCTTATGACAACTTATATTATAATTGCAATGACGAAAATAATTTTCCAAGGAGAATTTGTGTGAGAACAAGAGTTAGGGAAGGAACATCATATTTTTTATTAAGGAATGAAACTTTCATGGGTTGTTAGATGAAAAATCTCCCTTGGTTTAAAACATAGTTATCTTAGAAAATTCTGAAAGGTAATAAAATTCATGAGCGATTCATGCATGCTTACGTATGACTGGAAAAAATTGTATCATCAATGAATGTGAAGTTTTTGAAGCTTAAAGAAAAATTTTAGGTTGATTGTTAGTTTACGTAATTATTAATATACGATGCATAACATTTTTTTGACCACAAGGTTCAATTTTTGACAGATGATACCAACAAAGTATACAAACTTATCAAGATAGTTATTAACATCTTATAATAATAAGCATCAATATGGAAATTATGTGGCACATTCCAAGATAAAAATAATCACTTTAGATAAGAAGGAATATGTAATAAAGTGTACTAAGGAGAGAAAAGAAAAGAGATTAAAATTTATATGAATAAGTATGAGGATCATGAATAAAGAGTTGGTACTTAGTTAAATGGAAATATAAGTTTAGTTCTATACCAATGATTAAATGAGATTGAAAAACCCATATGTGAACTCAATAAGGGTTATGCTATTTAAGAAAGTGAGTAGCATTTCTACAAGATGGAAAAAAAATTAGTAATAAAATGGACTAGAGAGGGACCATTTATGAGAAAATATTGAATATATGATCATAAGTTCATTAGTGAACTATATAGTCTCTAAAAGTCAACATGACAGATAGTATGAGAATCATGACCTTTTCAAGGTAACATTAATGAAAATAAATACTACAAATGAAATGAAATAAAACAAGCTAATTGAATCAAATAAAAATTCTAGAAGATAAATAAATTGAGAATATGTGATTCCACAATCAATCTACACAATGTTGTGTGGATTTGAATTGACAACTACAGTAAATGGTTAGAAAGGGAAAAATAGGCTAGTCGTAGCAAGGGATGGTAGACATAAGTTATGTAGTCATTTACCCACTTCACCCTTCACCCTTCTCACTTCATAGGATGACTTGGTGATGCTGCTTATATTGGAAAACTATGATTGGACAATGAATAACTCCAATTTAAACAATTACTATAGATAAACTTGATTAAGATAAGTGTTCTTACTATTTACTTTGTTATGTTCGGCTATACTATTTCCTTACATAATTTCTATTCTTGTTCATATAATGGCTACTTTATTTCCATTCCTATGATCATTATTGGTTGTTCAAGGCAATATTATATATGTTATATTAGGAATTATTTAAAAGGAAACTAAGGTTGTTCTAAGAAAGGTATTTATGGAACTAATAAGCCTCATAGAGAAAGTTGAGAAAAAGGTTAGGTATCACACAAAAGTGGTTGTGTTTTTTGAGTTAAAAATCATTCTTTAGAGCAAGTTGAAGAGAAAAAACAAATTTTCACACCATTCTTAGTGTCAAGTGGAAGAAAAATCTACCAAAGTCTAGTCATTTCATTAAATGTTAGAAATAACAACATCTATCTCAAATATACAACAAAACTAAATAATGCCAAAATGTATATGTGTTCACCTTATGTACATATACTTTAGTGGAATATTTGAGAAATATTTTTTTCTTTCTTTAGGGGTGATAGAAACATGGTTGAAATTTTATTAAGTTGTGCATTACATTTCTACCAAATTATATATATTACAAGTTAAAAATAAAATAGAATAAAATGGACTAGTTTTTCAACTTGGATGGAGCAAGAAGTTATGACTATCCATACAAAGTGTTGGTACATTTATTATTTCACGATAAGATCCAAATGATGCCAATTATTGTAGATAGTAATGCAAATAATTGATGATCGATACAAATGATTTATGGATTGTAAATGACAATTGAAACTCTAAAGAACCCAAATTAAAATATTAAGAAATTGGTTTCACAAGCTATTACAATCATGTAAGTTCATGAATATTATTTTCATTTTTGTTTACATCCTAGTCTTTAATTATGATTCACTTCACAAACATTAAAAAAAAGGTATTCTTTAACAATATTAAAATTTCTTTACTTAGTGTTTAATTATGATTCATCAAGTCTCTAAACATGCTCCACTTAATATTACAAGTCCATGGACACAATTTCTCACTTTTCAGAGTTCATTTGTGCTTCACTTATCAATCTCTAGTTGCCTTTTGCATGGAGCATTTACTTCTTAGAACTTAAGAAAACACTCAAGCTCTTAGAGTAGTGGCCATTTATAAAATGCCAATCTAATTTGTAAATGGATAAACAGATACGATTGTGATACTCCCATTCAAATTAGCTCCACTTTTCAAGACATTTATATACAATATTTTACACAATATTTTACATATTTAATATTTCTCAAACAATCGTCGTGTCATTTGGTAATTGGAGTCTACAAGCATAAAAATTTTGGGTCCAAAAGACGCGAGGTCCTTAAATATAGGAACTAAACGAAGTAGTCATAAATAAAAATCCCCATCACATAACATAAATTCTCTATAATACCATACAAAGTACTCATAAGATGCAGTGGGACAAGTATAGCCTAGGATCTGCTACCAGGGAGGATGCAGAGACTATACGTCGTGACTGTGCCTCACTTTTCAAGCATCTGTGATCCCCATTTTTTTCTTATATAGTTACATATGATAAAACCCTATTTGTATTTCCATGTTATTTTATTTATGAACGCTATGTAATATTGATGTATTTTAATTGGATAGATGAAACTACATATATAAATAATGATATATATTAGGTATTGTTGATTAAAATATTGATGTACGAATTACCTAATGTATGACTTACTTGGTTATGATTTATCTAGTGTATGAATTTTAAGAGTTATTGTTGTTTGATATATGGTTTAAGGGGATATGATTTATCTAATGAATGAGTTATCGAAATTGTGGTTTATCTAATGTAATATTTATTTCCAGTATGTGATTTATGAAGTGTAAAATTGAGATATAGATGTTGGACTTAATAACATGAGGATTAATATCACTTATCTATATATGTTTTTTTTGTTATATATATGCATGAATGAGAAATAACCTGCATATTGAAAAGAACTATATGATAACCATGATCTATGATCCCAATGGGAAATGTTGACATATCCGACAAGGAATGGTATGATGTACATTTTTCTATTACATTTTGTATCTACTTGATATGCACTAGTATGATATGGGTAATGTGTAAATGATACAGGTGACAAGACTACCTGATTGGATTATTCGATGAAAAGTATCCAACCAGCTTCATAGTGTGGTCCATATTAAGGTGTTGACCCTAATTTTGAGGAGGGGTGGAGGCATTTCCCACCGTGTAACCTCTAAGCCTGGAATCGTGGGATGGAAGTGATGGACATGCTCCCCTAGATGTGTGATGACAATTGCCAATTTCCTTCTGGGGAAGTTAGTTCAATATAGTCTACGCTTCCACCATATTGGTTTTATCAGTGGTTATATTGATATAGTCGATGCCATAGTATATTGCAGCAAAGGACAGATAGGATGGGATCAGAAGTAGGTTAGGAAAGATAGGAGGTTATAAGTTAAATTAGAGACTCTTGATGGGAGGTGGTATCATTGCTTGACTTATTTTGACTACTATATCTATTTATATTTTGTTATGATTTATTTTCAAAATCATTATGTCATTTTCACTCTAACTTTGCGATGAAAATTTCTGAAGGAGGGATGTATGTAATGCCCCACTTGATCTCATAAGGAAAATTTTGATTAGTGTTTAATTAATCTGTAAATGATGAATTATAATTTTTGAGTAATATATACACTTGTGAAATTGTAATTTTATTTTATTTTTACTGGTATAACTTTTATTATTTATTTCATTTCTAATATGTCTTCTCAAATAAAATCTTAGATAAGGTATGGTCTTCCCTCATTTATTTCTAAATAAAATATCTAGATTTTTTACACCCAATATGTCTTCTCAATTCAACTTGTAGATAAGGTATGGCCTTCCCTCGTTTATTTCTAAATCAAATATCTAGATTTTGTACATCCAATATGTCTTCTCAAAACTACATTGTGGTCTTCTCCCATTTATTTTTCAATAAAATATCTATATATGGTAAGAAAGTCAAGGTTAATAAATTATAAGGATGAGGGGGTAGTCATGAAATTAATGGTAAGTAGTTGAAGTGGTTGAGAGCGAAATATATAAAAGGGAAGGAGGATGAGAGGAAGGGGGGATATTCTTGGCCTTGTTTGGAATTGGAGAGGAGAAAATTAGTCTTGTTTGGCATTGGAAGGGAGATCCATGGTCTTTTTTGGCATTGGAGAGGAGAACCTTGGTCTTGTTTGGCATTGGAAAGGGTCCTTGGTATTTGTTTGGTATTGGAGGGTGTTGATTCCAACTTGGACACATTACAGCTGGTTGGACTTAGGCTCAAAGGGCTAGGGAGCTTGTGGAGGTTCCTAGGGCTAGGAAATCAATCCTAGTTAGTTGGGAGGTAAATCAAGTCGAGTAACAAAGAAGGAACAACTCAACATAAATCAAAGGGCATCTCAACTAAGCTATTGATACAGGTATTCTTCAATTATTGATTACTCATATAAATTATTGGAAATGAAATTTCTTACTTAGATATGTTGCAAATGGATTTTAAACACATGAGAATGATATTAAACGCAAGGAATTAATATTATAAACCCAAAGGATATAAACACTAAGATAAATATTGTAATCTATAAAATAAACATTAAAGCATAATATTAATATTAAATCCTAGGAATATAAACCCTAAGATTAATACGCCCAAGGGATTAATATTATAAACCCAAGGGATTATAAACTAAAGGGATTAATATTAAACCATAAGATTAACATTGCAAGCCATAGGATTAATATTAAACCCTAGGAATATAAACCCTATGATTATTATTATAAACCATATGAACAATATTATAAACCCAAGGGATTACTAAAACCATTGGATTAATATTTAAAAAATCACGGAATATAAACATAACAGAATAAAATTAGACCCTAGGATTTTATTAAACCCTATGAACATAAACGCTAGTATTAATATTATGACCCTTAGGATTAATATTATGAACCCAAGAGATTAATCCTATAAATACAAGGAATTAATAAGCCTAAGGGATTAATATTATAAACTCAATGGATTATAACCGAGGGGAATAATTTTAAACCCAAGGGATTAATATTATAAACCTAAGGGATTGATAACCCAAAGGATTAATATTAAAAATCCAAGTGATTGATAAACCCAAGGGGTTCATATTAAGCCCTAATATTAATATTCTAAACCCCAATACTACAAATTATAAAGCCAATATTAAAATTTAATATTATAAAATCACTATTAAAAGGTCCTAATATTATAAACCTTTTATTAAACCCAATTTTTGTAATGTAAAAATGCAACATTGAATAAATTACGATGTAATGTAACATTGTGATTATGATTATTAGACTTCTTTTCATATTGAGACAATATTTGTCACAATGTGACATTGGATACATTTTTGTACCATTCCAATGTTACAATATTAATTTTTTTTATACTATAATCCCAAGGAACCAATCAACCCAAGGGATTAATACTAAAAACACAAGCGATCATAAATCAAAGGGTAGCCATATTAAACTGAGGATTAATATTTTTTTCTAAGTTAGAGTAATCTATTAACAGTGGAAAATATAGTACATCTGGCTAAGGCCATAACAGTGCCTACGGAGAGGCAATTTTAGCTGACAGAGACTAGTTTTTGGCTGCCCTACTAGAGGGAAACCAGCCTGAGGAACCACCAACTGAAAAAATCCCACGCAGGGGATCGGACTGGAATGACTTTGACTTAAAACTAGGAGCATAGACATTTTATAGCTGTAACACTGGACCATAAAAATACTGGACCACTGTAGAGACTGAGAGTGGTCATTGACAAAAATTGGACCAGAGTTGAAGGAAACATTAAAACAACCAAACACTCCCTCAGAGAGGGCAGAGAAAAAACAAAAAAGACAAGAAAAGAGGGCCGAATTACTCATCAGGAGCAACCTCCTCGATCCTGCATCCGTATTCTTATGGTTTGCCTTGAGCATGGGAGAGGTCAGCATTGTAGTGGAAAACTGAGGGAGTTTCTTTGACAGTTGCCTGAATGCGTCCTGAGTCTTCCTGCAAAGTCTCCCTGGTCTCGGTGGGCTGTCCCCTCGAGTCCTGCTGCACTGCTTCCAAATGTGCGCCGTCGACAGGAGCCTGCTCTTCTGGCGGATTCTCAGGTAGGGGCTCCTCCAAGAAGACAACAGAGATGGCCACCGTTACTCTTGGTCTGTTGAGAGCACAATCGAACGAGAAGAGGGCCGTATGGGACTGAGCAAGCAACGCATCACCTGAAGGCGAGTCAAGCCTGCGGTCTGAGCGGAGCAAGCGACCACGGAAGAGGTGAGGGAGGCTGCCTGAGGGCGCGGAGGTATCTGACAGGGAAGAGGAAATGGATGGCGAATGCCTTCTGGCCGAACGAGAAGACCCCCTCCTGCACCGCATCCTCTGCCGAAGCCTTGGAATTTTTGCAGCTGTAAAGGAGCTGGAGCTCTGAAGCGACTGAGTATTGACAGGGTTCGGCTCAGGTGGAGTGCCCAGAACCACCGTTGCAGACAAGCAAGAGTTTGCTATTGAAATGTGAAGACTGTCAGCGGGCTCCAAGCAACAGGTATGGCGACTGCGCTTCCCAGTGGTGGTGCGCTCTCTGGCTCTGTCCTGAACTGAATTACACCACGAATGCATCGGAGTAGGGGTGAGCGGAGCCATTGTATATAACAATCCGTTCCTGCAACCAACCAACCTCCGCATTGAATGACCAGGCCTGAAAATCCTATGCGAAGTGCTGTTGCAGCAGTCGAGGCTGCCTCGAATATTAGCTTCTATGATGAGAATCGTCTCCATATCAAACGCCATTAAGAACATACGAGGGCATTAACTGCGATAAAGTGGGCTCAAAGGTTCCGCGAGGGATGGCATGTGGCCTCCCGTCCGATTGCCTTGCGTCCAATCGCTCCCATTAATGACACTTGCACCCGCATCCGGGGGGTTCGCCTCATCCTGTATTAGATTGTGGAAATTCCTCTTGTGATCCTCATTCTGGATTATGTCCAGTGTCCCTGTTCTGAGATTGCTTTCACAGTCAACCCCCAGATTGGCTAGTAAATCCGCTACCTTGTTGCCTTCTCTTTTGGTATGCTTGAATAGGAGAGCCCTATTTTCCTGAAGCCATCTTGCCATAGTTTCCAATCGAGCCTCCAATCGCCAGCTGCTGGTGATCTTGCACGCCTGGGCCCCATTTAGAAGTTGTGCTGCTATATTGATGAGGATCTGTGAATCTTTTTCAATCTCAATAGGATGCAACCCCGCCTGCTGAGAGAGAAGAAGGCCTTGCCATAATCCTTCCAGCTTCGCCGAGTTGTTTGTATCCCAACCAATACTTCCCATGTAAACAACCAGAGGTGTGCCAGCATGATTCCTTATAATGCCCCCAAAGCCTGCTTTGCTTGGATTGCCTTTTGAGGCACCATCAAAGTTGAGCTTATAGGTATTCCTAGGGGGGGGAGTCCATGTGTGATTGAATCTGTCAGTGTTGGGGCCAGTTTGCTTCTGAGTGTTGGGTTGAATTTTAAGTCCCCAGTTCTCCCATATGGCCTTTTCCTTGGTTAGAGTGGGAAAATCCTCGATGCTCCAGGATTGCAAGTCTAGAGTTTCCATGAGATTGAGACAGTAATTACTCCAGATGATGTCTGTCGAGGTCCTCTGGTCCTTAAAAATGCGCTTGTTTCTCTCTTTCCAAATGGTCCAAAGGAGAAGGCCGGGGATGATTCTCCAAAGATGATTGAGAATTCTTCTCTTGAAGGGATGTTGATGCCAATCACGGATGGATCCTCTAATGTCTGTGTCAGGTTTACAGTTTCTTTGGCATCTGAAACTTACTTTCTCCCATAGCTGAGAGGCAAGGGGACAAGCATAAAGAAGATGCTGCTAAGTTTCTTCATTTTCCCCACAATTGGGACATATGGAGGGACCATGGAAGTGTCTCTTGCGAAGATTGTCCCATGTGAGTATTCTTTGGTGGCCAAGGAGCTAGAGGAATAAGGCAACTTTGGGCCATACTCCTAAATTCCAGATTTTTCCCCAAAGAGGATCCTTGGGCTCAAGATCCATACTGAGGATCCTGTAGGCCTCCCGAGTGGAGTAAGTGCCTTTAGGAGTGTGACCCCATCTTAAAATTTCCTTATCCTGCGAAACTCTGATGCATCGAGTTCTGAGTTCATCAATGATGGCTTTACTTTCTTGCTCATTGGCATTCCTGGTTATTCTAGCCGTCTGTTTCCATTGCCGATAACCCTGCTTATCGGTGTCCTCCCAGTATTGTTTAACAGCCTCGAGCTATCGCGTATTCCAGTCAGGTTCCATGGATGGATTGAAAGTGTTGGTGAGCTTTGGTAGTTGTTCCCATGAGTCTGTCCAGAACCTTGCAGAGGTGCCATTTTTTATCTCCCAGAAACTGTGCTGTTGAATGAGAAGGTGGTGATACTTGGCTGAGTTCCATATTATTGAACCATTCTCCTCCAGAGTAAGTCTGACGAGTTCTTCCTGGGGTTGATTTTGAGCATATTTGGCTTTCCATAGAATGGCCCAGGGCTTTTCAGGGGCAGTGAGCCAGTTACACCAAATTTTCGCATTCATGATGGCATTGCTGAGAAGAGGATCACGAAGGCCAATTCCCCCTTGCTCTTTGGGTTTACAAATAGTGGACCATTGAACCAGGGCCCATTTTTGATTGGTTCCTTTTGATCCCCAAAGGAAGTTCCTCTGGAGGGCTTTGATCTTATTGAGGACTCATTTGGGAGCCGCCAAAATGGAGAAGAGGTAAAGAGGCATGGCTTGGAGAACGGATTTAATGAGAACCAGTCTGTCTGCAATGTTAAGGGTTCGGAAAGTCCAGGAGGAGAGATGGGCTTCCAGCTTGTCTAAGAGCTTGCGCCAGGAGGCATGCTTAAGCGGGGAGGAAATGAGCAGTGCGCCCAGGTAGGTAGAGGGGAGGGAGGCTATGGAGGAGCCGAGGATGCGGGAAATGGCTGATTGCGTGAGGGGAGGAGTGTGAAAGAAGAAGATCTGGGATTTAGAATTGTTTATGCTGGCTCCTGATGCATCGGAGAAATCCTGCAGTAGGGATTTTAACTTGGAGGCTTCTTGTACAGAGGGATAGCCAAAAACCATATTGTCATCCACAAACTGTTGGTGGGTGACAGCTGGTGCATTGTGGACAGAGATTCCTTGGATTTGCTGGGAGCTGAGTGCTGAGGAGAGGAGGCGACCCAAACCTTCCACCATCAAAACAAACAGGAAAGGGGAGAGGGGGTCCCCTTGTCGGATGCCTCTAGTGGGGGTGAAGGTGCGGGAGGGAGTCCCATTAATGAGGATGGAGAAGAACGAGGAGGAGATGAGACTGTGGATCCAACGAACCCAAGTGGGAGAGAAGCCGAAGGCCAAAAGCATTTTTTGTATATAGGTCCAACTTAATTTATCAAATGCTTTGGAAAGATCGATTTTGAGAATCACACCTGCCTGTTTGATCTGCTTTAGCGAGTGGATGATCTCATGAGTGTGAATGATGCCATCCAAAATCTACCTGCCTTCGACATATCCAGACTACTCGGGTGAGATAAGAAGAGGCAGGAGAGGTTTTAAACGGTTGGCAATGACCTTGGAGATGACTTTATAGATCACATTGCATAAAGCAATGGGTCTATATTTGTTCGGCGTGCTGGCTTCTTCTTCTTTTGGAATGAGAGCAATGAATGTTGCGTTTAAAGAAGGGAGAAGCCAATGCATTGCACGCGATTCTTCAACCACCATCCAAACTTCCTCACCAATGAGGTCCCAAAACTGATGGTAGAAAGTGGTGGTGAACCCATCCGGCCCCAGAGCTTTTCTGTCTCTGAGTTGCTTCATGGCAACATCTACTTCCTGCTCATCAGTGATAATTTTTGGAATGTTTTGAATAATTTTATTGATTGCAGTACTTTTGTCCCCGGGAGGTTCTTTATGCACCATCTGGAAGTGATCAAGGAACGCCCGCTCTATCTCTGCCTGTGCTTCTACTTTCTCCCCTGCCTGATTCCTGATGGCTGTGATTGAGTTGTGCATGCGTCTTTGTATTGTGGTTCGGTGAAAGAATTTTGTATTTCTTTCACCTTCTTTCAGCCATCTAACCCTGGATTTTTGCCGCCAAAGTATTTCCTCTTGCTTTGATCGATCTTCCAATTGGGTTTTGAGCTTCATCTCCCGTGCCATTAGTTCTTCCGTGTAACCATTCGTGATAATCTGCTACTGGAGGGTCCTCATTTCTATATTTAGAGCCTGTTGCGCCTGGAAAATATTGCCAAAAGTATTGTGATTCCATTGCTTGATGTGGTGTTTGAGGCTCTTGAGCTTACACTGGAATTGATACATCTTTGACCCCTCAGGCGGTATTAAGTTCCTCCACCAAGCACTGATGAGATCCTTGAAGGCGGGATGGGTCAACCAGAATGCCTCAAAGCGAAAGGGGCGCTTCCTGGAGTCCCCCATTCGCTGCCATTGTAAGGAGATGGGCCAATGGTCCGATCCACTGCATGGCTGTATAGAGGCAAAGATATCACCCCCTAAATGCACAGCATTATCAGAAATTAGAAATCGGTCCAACTTGGAGGTTATGTGTTGGCGTCCCATTCTGCGGTTACTCCAGGTGTGAATGCCATTGTTGTACTGCAGATCTATTAGCATATTGTTTTGAATGAAGTCCTTGAAGTGGCCACTTTCTGGTTCTAGCTTAGCCCTACCTCCCATTTTCTCCCCCAAGCTTGTGATCATATTGAAATCACCTCCTAGAATCCAGAGAGGGTGGGCTCTGGCATTATTTAACACTTCCAATGTGTCCAGTACTGCCATTTTCCTTCCCGCTTCCTGTGGGAAGTAGACATTAGAGAGATGTCCATGAACATTGGTGTCGATGATGTGAAAGGTAGCTTGAATGAGGTGATGGGCGGCATGGAAATCATAAAGCGTGATGGCTTGGGTATTCCAGGAAATGGCGAGCCCTCCAGAAGCTCCCGATGCATCAACTGCCACTGAGTGACAACCAGGCCAAGCGCTGGAGAGGATTTTGCCTAGAGTGCTACTATTACATTTGGTTTCCTGTAAAAAGAGGATCTGTGGCTTTTCCAACTTTATCATATTTTTTATCATTCTTAGTTTCCCAGGACTGTTGAGTCCCCTAACATTCCATGAGGTGAGCTTCATAGATCACTGTGGGGGAGGAGCTTGTAATACTTTGTCAACTTGGCATATCTTCCTGATTCGACCAGGAGTTTCCCGACTGTGATAGTTCGCTCCAAATCAGCTTTCTGGCCTCATTTCTTGGAGTCCTTGATAGATTGATTACCATCCCATCTGCTTCCTGGCTGTATTCCTAGCTCTTTTTGTCGAAAAGCTCTGGAGATGATAACTTCCAGCCTATCTAACTGTTGGTCTGGAATCTTGTCAAATTCCTTTCTTTTGCAGGCTAGTTCATGTTCCAGAATACCCAGCCCAGTGAGGTCTATACTCTCTGGTTCGACCTCCATATTTTGAGCTTGGATTCTGCCTTCTGAGTGTAGAGTTGGGATGCAATCCACATCCATTCCGTTCGGCTTCCAATCTGGATCAACGGGGATTCCTTCCATGGAGAGACCTTGGTCCATCGAAGCCCTAGGAGAGGGCTTGGAGCTGGGCGGTGGAGAGGTTGGAATGTTTTTGGTCGGGTGGGTAGCAGATTGATCAGCTGGAGGAAGGTTCTTTGGATTAGAGGCAAGAGCTTCAAAGCTATTACTGGTGGAGAGAGTAGAAGAGGTCTGAGCCAAGGGTTTTTTTCCATTGGAGGGTTTCTTCTGGGATCTTCGACGGTTGGTGACCTTTGTGAAACCTTCCGGATCTGAATTATCAGGAGGATTGGGGACTTGAGGCTTGGCATTGAGCGGGAAATCCCGGAATAGGTGTCCATGTACATGACATTTACGGCATCGGAAGGGAACATGCTCAAAATCCAGAGGTTGAATCCATTCAAAGTCATCGTGAAAGAGACTTACCGAGTCAGGAAGGGCTTGGTCCAAACGCATAAAGACACAGATGCGGGCATAAGAGGTGTAACGGCGCAGCTTTGTTTCCTCCGCGATTTTGATGAACTCCCCTAAACCCTTAGCAATGTCTTTGAGTGATTCCTCATCCCAGTATTCTAGGGGAAGCGAGTAAAGTCTAATCCAGAGAGGGGCCCAGCTAAAATCTTCCTTGTCGGGGTTGAATCTTTCAACCCAGTCTCTTAGGTAGAGGCCAGATGAGTTGAAGAAGTACGGTCCTTCATCCAGGACTCTATTTCTATCCTCAATGCAGATGAAGATGGCAGTAAAAAAACCCTTGGGGCCAAGTTGGAGGATGACCTACCCTTTGGGTTTCCACTTGGCGGCTATCCAGCCTTGCAGAGCTTTTTCCGTAGGCCAGAAACCTATGAATTTGCCGATTAGGGCATGGTACTTCATGTACTGGATCCTTCCATTGATCCGATGGCTGGGCAGCTCGATTTCGGGCCTTTCTGCCGCAATCGGCTTGCAGGTGGTCTATTTTGCCTAAGGCATTTTCTTTTTTCGCAAATCTTCTTCCGGTACCTCTTTCTGCTTGTCAGACGCATCATCTTTTCTTTCAGAACGGCGTTTATCTTCCGTTTCCAGATTGTTTGTGTTTGTGGTCGTTTGGCTTGTATTATCCCCAGCAGCAGGTTTGTCATTTTGTGAGGGGGAAGAACCTCCACTTCCCCCCGTCGGGCCTGCCATGGCAGGTGAACTAGCTCCCATCCTCAGCAAAGCATCAGGAGCAAGCGAGTAAGGGCGGGATGTTCGCGGGTGTGAGGCGCTAAAGCGGGGAGCGACGTGGAACCTAGCGCTACCGTTTTTTACGGCAGGCCTCTTAGCTGTTAGCTCAATAGTGAAAAAATCGCAGGGATTAATATTATAAACCCAAGGGATTAATATT